>OZ038490.1:6739951-6782451 GCA_964036315.1 Acanthosepion esculentum | reverse complement strand
TTTTTACACACTTACTGATGAAATTATTTAACATTCTGTTAATACCAGGAGGTGTTTGAACAGCACACAAAATATTTTTCCTTAATATTTAGCAAGTGAATTCACTTCTTTCCCCCTCCCACTATGGGCTAATTAGTAAAATTTATATCATTAAACCACTGTTACTCAAAAAAAAAAAATTCTTATAATCTAAAAATATTTTCTGGCTTTAAATAACCTGCAAAAGGTTGATAAGCTATAAAAAATGAATCAATAAAACAATTTAACAGTTGGTTATAAGCTTTATTAGAAAATACCAAGCAAAATGGTTAATACATACTAAAGAAATAGAAAAACAAAAGAAAAAATATCACTCATTAATATTAATCTGCCATTTGGACAATACACTAAAATTAATTTGTAAATACCATGTAAGAGTGCACAGATATTACACTGATCCCAGAATAGAGGAGCAACACTTTGATACTAAGTAGAGTATGCACTCATACTATACAGAAGGGTTGATTTATACATAAACAATCCCTATCATTTTTGACAGGTAGTATGCTGGTAAACAGATAACACCCCCACCCCACACACATACAAAATTTACAGCTTTAAATCATCATTGATACTTTTACAAACTGTTCTATTTTACAATGCCAAAGCTGTGGAAGAACTAACAAAGTTATCCAAAGCTAAATACTGGCTGTACATTCCAAAGACATCTAGACTTTGACTTTATTGCTATTTAATGACAGAATTTATCCAATCCAAGAGGAACATTAACAGGAAATATTCAGCATTCATTGACCAAACAGCATTAGTGTTGTTTGAAATTTATTAGCTTGAAGATACAAATAGTTGTATTACTATTGTAGTATCGTATGCAAATTAGATAGACAAGTATAAATAGAGAACAACTGGTGAACATAGGGTGGCTATACCTAGCAAACCTGGTTGCTATTCAGGACATGGAGAACTGTACTACTACTATGTAGAGAGATATGCAAAACATAACAACTATATTGATAAAAAAAGGAAAAAAATGACTTCTAAAATAGCATTGAAAAAAAATTGACTGTTTAACCGTCTTTTGTGCTTATTTGCATATATAAGTTTCACAAAACATGCAAGTTATTATAGGTGCTCCTACATACAGAAATATGAATATGCACGGGCATCAATAATCTATGATTACAGCAAAACACACGACAGTCTGTCTGTTGGTACAGATTCTACCCAAGGCAGTTACAAAAATTGTTTGGTACGAGCAGAGAGAGAGAGAGAAGCAATGAGAAGAGAGATAGAGAGGCAATGAGCAGAGAGAGATACATGAAGCAGAGAGAGATACATGAAGCAGAGAGTGATACATGAAGCAGAGAGTGATACATGAAGCAGAGAGAGATACATGAAGCAGACTTAGGGAAACACTGAGCAGAGAGAGAGGAGCAAAGAGCAAAGAGAAAGACAATGAGCAGAGAGAGAAAGAGACATCAAGCAGAGAGAGAGAAGCAATGAGCAGAAAGAGAGAAGCAATGAGCAGAAAGAAAGACATTGAGTGGAGAGAGAGAGAGACTTCAGGCAGAGAGAGAGGCCATGAGCAGAGAGCAAGACATTGAGTAGAGAGAGGAGGAAACCCCAAGCAGAGATAAAGAGACATAAAGCAAAGAGGGAGACAAAGACAATGATCAGAAAGAAACAGAGACAATAATATGAGAGAGAGAGAGAGGCAACAATCAAAGAGAGAAAGAAGCAAAGATCAAAGAGAGTGAGACAATGATCAGAGATATAAACTAATAGAGTGAAATATGACCTCAAAATAAAAATATTGTGAAATCAAAACATTTAGATGAGAAAACAAGATCCAATGCCAACATGAATCAGTGAAGAATTTCGCAAAATATTTAAATAAACGAAACCTATTTTTTAATGTTATTTCTGTTTCAGCTAAATATATTAATTATTCAATTCTATATAAATCAAAAACAAAACCCTATATGGTTAAAAGTATTAATTTATTTCATAGTAAATAAAAGCTATCTATGCTATGTTTCTATGTAATTGCTGGTAAGGGAGGAGTATTTCAGATGTTTATAACTAAATTGCCATTTCAATATCTAACTCAAACAAAGTTCAGTAGAGTGAAATTAAGAGGTGAAAAATCTATGAAAATATTGTTTCTAACAAGTGTAAAACGGGAAAATATTAAAACATGTGCACCGTTAACTATGCCAATTTGAATATCACACTATGTAATCAAATAAAATGATTTACAACTGAATCCAATATAAAAGGATGCATTTATTCACTATGACATGTTTTAAAATTTCCCCTTCTAGGAATATTTTTGTTCACCACTCCTCACTTTCCGTAAATTATACACAAGATAAGCCACACATATTTCTGATGTTTAATTGTTAATAATAGCCAGTAATGCACTCTGATAAGCAATCATAGTTAATTTCCTCTAATTATTTAGTGATTATCTAGTCATGTCCAAAGGAATTCTATTGACAATTATTCTGTGAGAAAAAGAGAAAAACATATGTGACGATGATATACGAATGTTGATATAGAAATAAAATTTAACCTTTTTTATTAAAACAGTAAAATCAAAACCAACAAAAAACAAGAAAAGCAAGAAAGACAAAAAACAAGACAATGAAAAATAGACACAAAACAAGACAAAGAAAAAAGACAAAAAAGAAAAAAACAAAAAACAAGAAAAACAAGAATCAAGAAAGACAAAGAGAGAGAAAGACAAAAAGCAAGAAAAAGAAAAAAACAGAAAAACAAAAAACAAGAAAAAGAAAAAAACAGAACAGAAAAAAGTAACAAGAAAAAAACAGGAAAAAAAGAGAAAAACAAGAAAAAAAACAAAAGACAGAAAAAACCAAAAACAGAAAAGAAAACAAAAGAAAAAGAAAAACAGCTAAACAAGGAACTGTAAAATTAAAAACATTAAAGAAAGGAAATCATCAAAGCCTTGCAGTGTACCTGGTAGCAAAGATAGTTTCATTTTTTAAAAATATTATCAGAGGTTGGTTGGCTGATTGGCATTCAAAAGCATGCAAATAGAGAGGATTTTGATTGTTGATTTTCAAGGTAAGCATCCCCTCCCCACATCCTACACAATCTTCCAACCCTCCACACACTATTTGGTTTTCTGTGGTACTAAAAACCCGTGTCAAGACTTTCCTGACCTTGGGGCCCCATTTATTTACAAGAAAGCAATTTACGCATACGCGGTTTCTGTCATCCCACTTCTCAACTCAATTATCAACACTCTTAATATGTAAGAAGTCAAACCTGTTTTGCTTTCCTTCCTACACAGGTTAATAAATATACAGAGGCATATAGCAACATACGATTGTCTTTTATATAAAAGTAATATCATTATGTCACTTACATAAATTTTATTGGGCTGAATTTATTTCCCTGCCTTGTTCACAAAGATCATGCTAAAACTACATTTGGTCCCAACCTACCTTCTCACCATGGGAAACATAACCCAATAAATGGCATAATTAGGATTATGATAAAAAAAATAAGAATATATGCAGACATATTTGATAAATAAATCTCTAATTCCGTTCTTTGACAAAGTGATTTTATCCAATAAAGTGGTATAAAAGTTATTGTTAAAGAAGCAAAAAAAAAAAAAATCGACATCAGAAGGACAAATCAATTCAGTGATATAAAATTCAATCATGCATACTTATCGCCCCCATTTGAGATAATGAAATATTCTGCTATTATAGTAACAGGAGCCATTATTAAGTAACAGGTCTTATGTTGACAACATAGCAAAATAGCTCAAGAATAAACGGGGACAAGGATCAAGCAACAAATAGATTGCCTTTTATTTATTTTTTTACTTTATATTAGCTTTCTTTAAATGTTTTTATTACAATGATTTTCTTACATGCAAGAGAGAAAAATTACATGTATAGATAAAAATCATGGGTTACTTGTGCCAAAAATGTAAGCAAAATTAAATATTGTATTGCTGCCAATTTTTGACAGTACAAAACAGCAGAATGAGAACAGCCGACATTCACAGACTGAATAAAGCAGTGATTCCCAAAGTGGGCATTACCGCATTACTGGGGGTGGAGGAAAGATTCAGGGAGCAGTGAGAAAAAAAAGTGGGCAGCCAGAGGATGGCAGTGGCCCATCTGAAACATAATTTACACCATACATTGTACCTAAAATGTATGTTGCCTTCATTTTACAGTGTATCCCATTTATATAATAATTATTAAGGGAAGTACTAGGATACTCATTTGACATGAATATTAGCGCTGACTATTATACATTGGTAGGGGCGTTAGGTTTGTGTTTTGGTACACAAGGGGGTGGCAACCCAAAAAGTTTGGAGACCACTGAAATAAAGGGTTCAGTTCAAAATTTTCATAAGAGAGACTTGAAGAAGATCAGAGAGACCAATGGTCAAAACATTGTAACTATAACCTATAACATGAAAATACCAGTTTCAGTAAGTTACCAAAGGATATTTAAATTTTGAAGTAAGATTTTAAATTAAATTCTTCTCGTTAAAAGGACATGAAAGAAAATAGAGAAAGGGGGAATGGAGAAAAGCAAGGGGGAAGAAAACAAAGAGGGAGGAAAGAGAGGGAAGAAAGAAGTGGGAGTAAAGAGACAGAAGAGTAAAAAGAAGGGAGAAAACAAAGAGGGAAGGAAAGAGAAGGAGTAAAAAGAAAAAAGGAGGAAAAAGATGGAAGAAAACAACAAAGGAGATAGAGTTAAGAAAACAAAGAGGAAGGAAGCAGGGGTGAGAAAGGAAAGTGAGGCAAGAAAACAAAGAAGGGGGAAAGGAAGGTGAGGAAAAAGAGAGAAGATAAAAAAGAGAAAAGAAAGAGAGGAAAGAGAGAGGGCAAAAAAGAAAGAAGAGAGGGAAGAAAAAAAGAGGAAAACATGCTTATAAAAACTATCTGAAAATGAAATCAAATGTTTTTACTTGATCTTTCCGGATAAATTTTGTTCATAAAATTTATTTCCACTTTACAAAACAGGGAAACAATGCAATTCTCTACTAATTATTTTATTTCAGTTTCAAATATATAAGCAACATGCCCAACACAACAGATGGGTTAACATCACCACCACTAGTTTACCCATGTTAGAGGCTCACTGTGTTTACTACTACTTACCTTAGACTCTTGTAGTAGACTAAGGTTAGTAAATAACCAGGGTAATGTTTAGGGAGATAGTCTTGCAGATTATTGCTATTGTATAGAGTGATATGTCAGCCTAAACTAAGTAATATTTAAGAACATGCTGTAAAAACGTCTAACTTGTTCAATGTAGGGCATCAAGTAAAACTAAAACTCACTACAGCAGTAATGGCTTGGTAATTATTTTTCCATAGAAGGACAACCTTTTTAAATTACACAGACAGAAACCAATACCAAATCTTAAGAGCCCAAAATAACTTTGACAGTCTCTCTGGCATTTGAGATTCAGGCATCAGATTTTTTCTTTTCTTTTGCTACATTAACAATACATGTAACAGAATAATTTTTTCAAATGTTTCTCAAGACTTGTTGAGGTCAATTCTGAACTAGTTTGTGTTCTATTGGTAATATTTAGCCTAAATTGGGTTTATTTTCATACTTGACATTTATACAAAGTTCCTTTCAATGACCTACTCCAAACATAATGTAAATTTTATTGTATGTCGTATGCCTCAAACCCAGTCTGTAGTACTCTAAAGAACATGCAAACAACTCTATACCCACCCTTAACTAAGAGCATTTGAGGTGGCAACCATTTGACAGCAGAGTTCAGGAAATAATTTCAGATATATAAAAAGTAAAATGAAAAGTTTTAGTAAAATAATATTTTATAAAAAATGGCTCTAATCTGCTAGTAATGCTGGCATTAATTCCTAACTATTAACAATAATTTTCTATAATAAAATAATTTACAATGCATTTAGAGTAGACATACAAAAGATTAGTAAGGATATAAACAGAAAAAAAAATGAGATTTTTTATACAGATTTATTTTTTATAAAATAAATCTATTGTTATTCCATGCAAAAATTATGGATCTCAATATTTTTTTCTACCATGAACGTTTTAACACTTTATTTTTTTTAAAAATGTAAGCATGCATGCACATAAATCATCTAACACTAGACCCTGCTGGTTAGGGATGAATAGAAATACACATAAAGGTAACTTTAAAATTTAAAGATGTTAGTCTGGTTAGATTTTGTTTAACGGCATGTCAACCTTGATTGGTGATTTCATGCCAACCCAGTGAATATATATATTACAAATATACTTTTCATTTTTCCAGTAGTTGAAGGGGCTCAGTTTGGTAGGTACAATTCATTTTAAATAGATTGTTTGATCTGTCAATTTAAACCGTTTAAACCAGTCCTTCTTATATATCCATTCATAAACAATTTTTAAGGGAATTTAATTTTTTTTATTTCTTTTAGAAATCCTATTAACTGGCCAGAGGTAATATCTTTAAACAATATAACATAATAAATCAATTAAAATATTAATTAAAAATATTAACTAAAATATTATAATTTAATTAATAATAAAAATTAACAAATATTACAATTTAATTAATAATATAACATAACATAACTTGTATATAAAAGCCATAAAAAATTTTTTATTTAATTTCGAGGAAAAAAAATTTGCAACTGGAAAAAATCTACAGCTGAAAAAATGTAAGACGTAAAGATGTAAGACGTAAACAAAAGCAAAATTTCATAAATGTGTGAGTGTAAAGGAATGCTAGATTCATGAATGTGCAAATGTACAAAACGGAGTAAAAAAGCATATTGAAAAAGACGTGGAACAAAGTGAAAAAATAAAAATACCATTTAAAACAACACCTTGAAGACTGGAAATTATACCAAATTATACCAAGAAACATCAATGTCTGGATAAAATTGATATTTAAAAGTTAAGTAATCTTTTCATATGATATCATTAATGTTCTATTTTTAATATTATTTTAATATTGTTTTAATATTTTTAATACTGAGCACTATATATAAAAATATCTGCTGTTTCTCAAATATATATATATATATATATATATATATATATATATATATATAAGTTGTAGCCTCTATCTGTTTCTTATCAAACTCCTCCTAGGGCTTTAGAGATAGACCCCCATAACCATATATATTTTGAAACTACATTACACAGGGTACTTGGATAAGTATATTTCATTTTAAACCCCTCACTGAAATTTTTTTCCTTTTGATATAAATTAAATTTAAATTGCAATAAGGGAATGAATCCTAGGGTACTTGGATAAGTATATTTCATTTCAATCAAAGGAGTCCTCCGAAGGCACAAACCCGCCACTGCAAATTTTTTCCCTTTGATTTAAATTAAATATAAATTTGAACAAGGGAATGACTCTTATCCAAATATAGAAGAAGAAAGCCAGAAGATGGAGGTCACATCAGCAAGATCATTTTGATCAAAGGTAGTCCCTAACAACCCCCTCCACTGAAAATTTTTTTCCCTCTGATTTAAATTAAATTTAAATTTGAACAAGGGAATGACTCATAGGGCACTTGGATAAGTATATTTCATTTTGATCAAAGGGGGTTCACGGGGATCACAACCCCCACCACCACCACCACCACCACTTAATGTTTTCCCTTTGATTTAAATTAAATTTGAACAAGGGAATGACTCCTATCCAAAATATAGTAGGAGAAGGCCAGAAGATGGAGGTCACATTGGCAAGATCAAAATGAGACAATATGGATGTCAAGTTGAGCAAGAAATCACCAATCAGTGGGTAGTGCCTTACAATACATATCTGTTGTGACAATTCAAATGTCATATCAATGTTGAAATCTGCTCATCAATTCATTCAATCAAGTATTGCATCAAATTCATATCAAAAGGGTCAGATCAAGCTGTTTTTGCACACACACGCACCCACTGAAAAAAATTTTTCCCTTTGATGTAAATTAAATTTAAATTTGAACAAAGGGAATGACTCCTATCCAAAATATAGAAGGAGAAAACCAGAAGATGGAGGACTCATTGACAAGATTATTGATTAATATTGAAATGCATCATTTTTCTCCACAAATTATAACAATGATTTAATATCAATCATCATTTTCTTACAAAAAAAATGTGTGACATGCAGCAAGGCACAGGTAATTTGGCTAGTGTTTTTATATTTGTGACACTGTAGTATTTACTATGTTTAAGTTTATATTCAATCAGAATGTGCTTAACCATCAATTTATGGTTGCGATGAGTAAATCATGATATATCTTCAGCTATTATCAGATGTACATGAGTTAGTCTTACAGAGTTTCTAAAACAATTTTTCAGGAAAATAGGTTTCTCAAGTCCAGTAAGTGTTTCCGATATTTGGCGGGTTGCTTCCATTCTAACCTTTTGTTGGAAGTAATGTGGAATGTGAAGATTATATCATTATTTTCTCCTTTAGTAATATCTGATATCCATTTTAGTTATTGCCACTGTTGAAAGTCCTCAGTTTCTACTACTTGGTACAGTTCTTTGTTTATGATTCTGCACTGCCAGTAATACATTCAAGTTGCATGGAATTGGAATAGGAACTTCATTTGAAATTAGAAATATTCTTTTATAATGGAATTTCTAGTTTATCTAAAAGTTGGCACAAGATTATAGGAATGCAGAGAATATCCTTAGATTAGATAATTTTGCTGTCCACCCAATACAAAAGACAAGAGGGTTACTGAATGAGGTTGTTGAAATTAACAATTGACCTGAGACTAGAAGAAATTAAGATTGTAATGATCAGAAAAGCATCATCTAGGGAGTCTGTTTTACAAAGTAGTGGTTCTTGGGAATTTTCTTCTTACCAAGAGAATATGAAGGGAAAGAGTATTATTTGGCCCTGTGTATGTGACATCGTAGATCTTAGCTGTAAAGGTCCAAACTGATGGATAATGACACTAGGATGAAGAAATGGTGGAGACTTTTGCATCAATCAAATCTTACTATATAATACATTGTGCTTTTTTTCATTTCCTCTTATATCTAACTTTTTGTCATACAAATTCCCACTGCTTGTGAGATATTTAAAGACTAACAAGAATATCTAATAAGTAAATAAATAACTGGTTTCTCATTTTCAAGTATGCCCGTCTGCTAGGGTGTGACCAGGTAATCCCTGTTGCAGACACCAGCTCAAGCACATTTGTATTTATTCAACACCCACAGAGCCAACCTTTGGCTTACACTGCAACTATACTAAACAGACCCTACTGTATATACTTGAGTATGGTATCAGTTCAATATCATGCCTAAAAATTCAAGATTCACACTATATATGAAGTCAGCTTATACATGAGTATATATGGTAGTTACAGTTTCTGGGAGAAACAGCATAATCTGGCATTATCAGTAGTTTGAACAAGGCCAATATGTATTCATTTATGCTTTATTTCATATAAGTAAACTGGCATATTTAAATAGAACTTCTTTTATGTGCCGTGTCCCTTCAGGATGTAGGTGATCACGGCCCTCCACTTCCTTCTGAACCTTGTAGCTCTTAATAAGTTTTGTGTTTTTGCTATTTCTCCCAAACCCTGTCCTGCCAACCATCTGCTCAAGCTCATCAAGTATTTCATGCGTTGCTTTCCCCTGTCCCTCTTTCCCGCAATCTGTCCTGTGAATATCAGGCTTTCCAAGCCCTACTTCCTCATTACATCCCCCAGAAATTTAAAATGCTTCTTCTTGATGTTAAGTATAAGTTTCCTCTTCATTTCCATTCTCTCCAAAACCTGGTTGTTGCTCACATGTTCAGACCATCGTATCCTCAGCATCTTTCAGTAGAAATACATCTCTGTTGCTTCAAGTCTCTTCTTCATCTTTGAGGAGATTGTCCTGTATTCGCTGACATACAGGAGGACAGACATCTATGGGAACACTTAGTATAAATGTGATAGTACCCTCTTCGCAACAAATCATAATACAATATTAATCGGTCTTATATAGTATTACATTTTATTTTCGACTTCATTAATTGCTGTCAGCCAATGTATGGGAGAAGGCCTTGGCCCCACTGATCCAAAATAGATAATGATGCTATGATTAATATTGTGTCACCAAAAATGCACTATACATAGACAATTCTTTTTAACAGGTTAAAAATCATGCATTGTCAGTGATCAGTTGCACTATGGACATGTAAAATGTTTCTGGGGGTGGGTGTTAAATATTATGCCAAAAAATTCAGGGTTTCACAAAGTCAACTTATACACAAGTTAGCATTTCTGGGAGAGATTGCATCATCTGGTATTATCAACACTTTGAACAAGGCCAGTATCTATTTGATATAATGGAATATGCATACACCTATGTTCCCCCTCACTAGAATATGATTGGCTGATATCAGTCATAAATACAGACTGACGGAGAGACCAAGCGAGAAGAGTCTATGATGACGCCCATTGGACTACGCTATTCGCTATCCTATTGCCTACATCTATTGACTATGACTACCAGTTGATTACGGTTACCTGCGAGATTTGTACTACTTGGTTACAGTAGCCAAAACCACTTAGCTACCTCGAACAAATATATCCCTTTCCGGGACATATCAGTTGGCAATGAGATTCAAAACGACCTCATAAGTTAAAAAAAAAAAAAAAAATACAGTCGACAGTATTGACTAATGAAGAACGTTAGACTTGTTCGACGCTTACAGAAAGTAAGTAATTTTTCCCTCATGTTTGTTTTAACACTTATTGACAAGAAACGTTAGAAAAACTTGTGAAACACTTACAGAAAATAAGAAATTGTACCCTCTTGTTTGGACTAAGAAAATTTTATTGACTACTGGAGCAAAATTTTTTCTTGTGATACGCTCGCAGAATGGAACAAATTGCGGAATTAGCTAAGGTGCTACAAGTCACTTTACAGCAACAATTCCAACAGCAACAACAGTTCCAACAACAGCAACAACAATTCCAACAACAACTACAACAACAATATATTCAACAACAAGAAAATTTTAAAAAGTTATTTGAACAACAGTCAAAAGACAATAAATTACTTTGGGAAGACATATTATCTAGGACAACAAAAAAATCGGGTTCTAGATGTTTTTCGTCGGAATTCAAATTCACTCGCTGAATTTAAGTACGACCCTGACAGTGGTTCAACGTTTCTGGCTTATTTTCATAGGTTTGAAACAATATTTACAAAAAGATACGAACAATGGTCCGACGAGGAAAAATTACTTTATTGTTGCAGAAGTTGGGAACAGAAGAAAATAAATACACAAATCTGAACCTCCCAAAGAAGCCAGAAGAAATGACATTCAGTGAAACAGTAGAAATTTTGTCGAAAAATTTTGATAAAAGAGATAGTCTGTTTTATACTCAGTACAAGTGTCTGAATATCGTTAAACAAGAGGATGATGCTTTTGTCACATATGCAGGTGTGGTTAACGCACAGTATGAAGCGTTTAAGTTAAAAGAGTTGTCAAGCGACATGTTCAAGTGTCTAATTTTTGTGCAAGGTGTTAACGACACCAAACAACAAAGAAATTAGATCAAGAATCCTCTCTATCATGGAAAGAGATCCGGAGATTACGCTACAAAAAGTAACGGAAGAATGTCCGCGAATTATAAATGTAAAAAAAGACAATACTCGGATTGAGAAGAACATTTTGTGAGTACAAACTGTAAGACAACAGAAGTGGATACAAAATAAAGAAAAATTATATGCAGTTCATGTGGAGGACAGCATATAAAGAAGGATTGTTTCTTTAGGGATAAAAAAATGTTATAATTGTGGGCGTGTAGGCCATAAAAGTTCCCATTGTTGGGCAAAACTGAGAAAGGTAAAATCAAAGTCTCAAGCAAAGGCGAACATAGTTTTGTCTAAAAATGAAATTGAGAAGGGTCAAAGAAGAAAATACTTCAATGTAAAAATAAATGGGTAGACCGTAAAATATATTACTCAATTCAGGAAGTGATATCTCAGTGACAAATGAGCAAACATGGAAAAAAATCAGTTGCCCACCATTAGACAAAATGGCCAGAGGAGTGTCAGGGAATAGACTTAAGTTTCGAGGTGAATTAAAATGTAACATTTCATGGGAAAAATTCACAAATCGAAAGTGTATGTGCTCCCTGGTTCAGTAAACCTCTTTGGTACAGACTGGATCGTATTATTCAATTTGTGTGAATTACCAGTAAATTCTTTCTGTAATAAAGTGAACGTCATAGAGAACTATAAGATAAAGCAAACAGAAAGATTTATTACGGAGTTGAAAAATGAATTCCCTCGTGTTTTTTCAGAAGGACTAGGTCTGTGCACAAAAACAGAAATCAACTTCGAGTTGAAAGAAAATGGGAAACCAATCTTTAAACCAAAGAGAAAAGTACCATTTTCGGAATTAGACTCAATACATGAGGAGTTAGAAAGGTTAGAAAAAATTGGCGTAATTTCAAAAGTGGATTACTTGGATTGGGCGTCTCCAACCGTATATATAAAAAAGAAAAACCGAAAAATCAGAGTGTGTGCTGATTTCTCGACAGGCCTGAATGACTGTTTAAAAGACCATGCATACCTCTACCATCTCCAGAGGATATATTCACTAAATTGAACGGAGGTACAGTGTTTTCAAAGTTGAACTTGTTGGAGGCTTACCTTCAGGTTAAAGTCAGTGAAGAATGCTCAAAGTACCTGACAATAAATATGCATAAAGGGATTTTTAAACTAAATCATCTCCCTTTTGGATTGAATGAAGCTCCAAGCCTTTTCTAGCAAATAATGGACACAATGTTGGCTGGTATGGAGTATGCAATTTGCATACTTAGATGATATTTTGATTAAAAGTGAAAACGAGGCCCAACACAAAACGCATATTAGAGCAGTATTTCAGAGAATTGAGGAATACGGGTTCAAGCTGAGTGCTGAAAAATGCGAGTTCTTCTTAAAGAAGATAAAATATTTAGGGCAGATAATTGACAATGAAGGAAGAAAACCGGATCCAGAAAGGGCTGAGGCTATAAAAAATATGCCAGCACCTGATAATGTAGCTAAACTCCAGGCATTCTTGGGATTAGTAAGTTACTATAGCATTTATATTCCAAAAATGTATGATATGAGAGCTCCTTTAAATAATTTGATGAAAAAGGGCGCAAAGTAGATATGGTCGAAAGAATGCGAAGATGCTTTTAAAAAAATAAAAAGCTGTCTATTAGCAGGCCTTTTGTTAGTGCATTTCGACCCTAAGAGGAAAATGATTGTAGCAGCAGATGCCAGTAATGAGGTACTATGTGCGGTATTGCTTCATAAATTCGAGGATAGATCTACAAAGTCAGTAGCACATGCCTTGAGAACATTACTGCCCACGAAGTTACAGTCAAATCAAAAAGGAGAGCTTAGCAATAATCTACGCTGTAAAAAAATTTCACAGGTTTATATACAGAAGAGAATTTACTCTGCAAACAGACCACAAACCGCTGTTAACAATATTTGGTTCAAAAAAAGGTTTACCAACTCACACGGCAAATCGACACACAGCGTTGAGGTATAATTCTTTTGAATTATAATTTCAAGATGGAATATGTGCCTTCAAAGAAGCTAGGTCACGCCGATGGGTTGTCGAGGTTAATACCTAAATATACGGAACCACTGGAAGAAACAGTAATAGCGGTGCTAAGAGACGAAAGTGAATTGTCGGGTCTGTTATGCAACACTATTAGAGAATGACCGGTTACTCTAGATGTGAAAAAAGCAGCAGAGAACGATGATTTCATTAAAAAAATGAAAAAACAAGTCTGGTTGAACGAAAAAAATAAAAAAGGAATGAGTGTGTCACCTTTTTCAAATTGTGATCAAGTATTACTATACGCAGATAGGGTTGTAATGCCGGTTACTCTACAAAAGAAAATTCTGAAAGAATTTCAAATTGGCCATCTGGGGATTTCGAGAATGAAATCTCTAATGAGAGGCTATACGCATTAGCCGAGGATGGACCAGGACATAGAAAATGTGGTGAGACAGTGCAGAGGATGTCAACTGGCAGCAAAGGATCCACCGGTGAAGATTCAACCATGGCCAAAGACAGATGTCCCATGGACTCAATTGCATATCGACTATGCAGGGCCCATAAATGGATCGTATTATCTGTTTATCGTAGACAGTTTCACTAAGTGGCCAGAAATTATTAACTGCAGACATCCAACTGCAACAAATACGATAAAGGCACTTAGTGAAATTTTTAGTCGTTTTGGACTCCCTAAAACTTTAGTCGGCAACAACGGAATGCAGTTTACAGGAAAAGAATTCAAGGAATTCTGTACATCATTGTCCATCGATCACGTGACAACACCAGTTTATCATTCAAGATCGAATGGACAAGCAGAAATATTTGTGGACACCTTTAAACGAGCGTTGAAGAAAAGTCAAGGCATGGACATGAATGAACAAAGTATTCAAAAATTTTTGGCAGTATATAGAATCACGCCAAATCCGAATACAACGTCAGGATTATCACCAACAGAATTAATGTTTGCGAGAAAAATATGCTCTGTGTTCGACAGGCTGTTGCCTAGTCCAGCGAAGAAAACTGCTAGAAAAGAAAACCATATGACTAAAGTGTATAAGCCAGGTGATAAAGTTTTCTTCAAGAATTTTAGGGCTGGAAAAATGTATTGGGAAGAAGGTGTAATAACCAAAAGAATTGGACAAGTTATATATGATATACAAGGAGAAAAATTTCGGTGTAAAAGACATTGGAATCAATTGAGACCCAGACATACTACAGAGGTCTCGGAAAATACCAAAGAGATTCTAATGGAAGTCTTATATAACACTTTCAAAATTCTCGTTCCAGTAAGTGAACATTCGTCAATGGAGGTATCCCCGACCTCAAGGCCAGAGGTACTAGTGTGTCAAACACCACCACTGCAAGGAGGATTGAGGCAAAAAGGCTTAGGAAAAAAGTTAATCGATTATGTCAAGACCCTAAAAAGAGAAAGTATTAAAGCTAAATTTCACAGGAAAATTTAGCTCAGGGGGAGGTGATATAATGGAATATGCATACACCTATGTTCTCCCTCACTAGAATATGATTGGCTGATGTCAGTCATAAATACAGACTGACGGAGAGACCAAGCGAGAAGAGTCTATGATGACGCCCATTGGACTACGCTATTCGCTATCCTATTGGTCTACTCCTATTGCCTACATCTATTGACTATGACTACCAGTCGATTACGGTTACCTGCGAGATTGTACTACTTGGTTACAGAAGCCAAAACCACTTAGCTACCTCAAACAAATATCACGGGACATATCACTATTCATTTATGCTTTATTTCATTTGGTATATTTGAACATGAGAACACTTAAATGTGATAGTACCTTTATGCCAACAAATGATAATACACAATTAATCTGTCATATGTAGTATTACATTTTATTCCAGTCCTTTACTGTCAACCAATCTATGTGAGCAGAAACTTGGCTCTGTCACATCTGAAATGTGGTCCTTATATTCTTGTCTGCGATGTCCAAGAGTGACTACCCTCCTGAGCACAATTTTCTTACATTTTGCAGATTTACATTTTAATATTTGAGCCTTTATATCAAAAAAGGAGAAAAAATTTGTCTTGTTATTGTAATCTGAAGTTGATAGGTCAGAGATAAAAAACGAAGGCAAAATATGGCAAAAAATATATTCATTTGACTGAATTTTTGTGTTGTAAGGCACCAAAATTCACTTCATAGAGATCTTTTTTAAAAAAAAGAGTGTCAAGTTAAACTTTGTTTGTCACTTATGAAATTAATTTCAACAAGTTTCTAATGTCTTGCCTAGCAAAAAAGTGGCAGAAAAAGCAATTATCCAAAACTGATCATTTAAAATAAAATGAAAAAACTTGTACAAGTTTTGATTAACTTCAAACAATCATAACTTGACAAATATGAAGGTCAGCTGAAAAGTTCATAGGCTGACAAAGATACTCTCATAGAATATGACCAAATGAGGTTTATTTTTTTAACATAGACCTCCTTCAATCCACACTCTACTTCCATTGATGTTGCAGTGCTTGGATCCTATTGGTGAAGAAGCTTCAAACTGTTGGTCAAAAAAGTCAACAACTGCAGATATGACATGTTAGAGATTTATAACAACCTAGCGAAATTAGAAATATCTGTTGTTTTAGCATGGATACCAAGTCATGTTGGCATAAAGGGCAATGAGAAAGTAGATGAACTAGTAAAAAAACTTGTAACATGGAAATAACTCATTAAAATTCTGTATAGAGATTTTAAAAAGAAAATTAATGACTGTATAAAAAGCAAATGGCAAGCAATATGTGATACATTCCCAGAAAACATATTTACGAAAATCAACCAAGTGTTAGACAGGGAAACATAAATCTACTAAAAGGGGTGAATAGAGGTGCTAACTAGAGTTTGTATTGGATTTTAGAAATTTCATTCAACAGTAGCACAAACTGTTCAATCAATGATTGCCAAATGTTTCCATATACGGAAACAGTTAATATCACCTTTAGAGATGAGGAGAACAGATACTTCATTTAGTATTTACTCCCCCCCCAACACACACACACACACATTGACAGGTTATAGAACAAGGCCAGTTTAAAGTGGCAAGAAACTTTATTGTGCACAAATTGCTCAAAACCCACAACCAATATCATGCTGTTCATTGTTATTATACAATCACCCCCACTCCATGCAATGAGGGAGGTGCTGCTACAGAATTGAAGTCCTCAGGACAAGGCATCCCCCCATTTATTTGTTGTGGTCTGTCTGAAGACAGAATCTCAACTGAGAGATAAAATGTAGTTTGTACAAGATACTACAGGCAGATACTACACTTTGATCCTATCCCAATGGCCATGGAGTAAAGAGAAGTGTTATTTGAGTAACACTAGTAGTATAATCCTAGTAAATAAAACCTAGCCTAATTCTAGATACAATGTATTATTGTTTACTTTAAATGAAAAAAAAATTAAACATTATTATCAACTATTTTAAATTTGTTTTCTCTATCTACACCCAAATGTTCTATTATTATATTATTTTTCCATTACACACCCATTACCTACATTTTTGAACTGCTTCAATGAATTCCTAAGAATTGGGCACACCTTATATTGGGAAGGAGAAAAAAAAAGCGAGAGATTAATTACTTTCAACTTTTAAAAAAATACTAAAGAGAAATCTGAGTACTGATGTCTTGAGAGAAATACAAGGACTGATATTAAAATGTCCTAATAGTTGTTTGGGGTATTTATTTAACACCCAATGAAGGCCAATGCAATACAATGTTGGATTTATTGCAGGGATTTGTTTTGGGTATTTATTTAACACCCAATGAAGGCCAACTCAATACAAGGTCAGATTTATTGTGGGGATCTATATTCATGGCTCGTCACAATTTCTTGTCTTTTGTAGTTCTTAATAAATTTTGTCTGTTATTTTTTCTAAACCCTGTTCTGACATCCATTTACACACACTCATTAGGTAGGTTATACATTGCTTTCCTCTGCCCCACTTGCTTTCAATCTATCCTGTGAGTATCAAATTTTCCAAGCCATCTTTCCTGATTATGGGCCCTAGAAATTTCAACTATCTTTTCCTGATGTTAAGTTTCCTTTTTGTTTCCATTTTCTCTAAAACTTTGTTGTTGCTCGCATGTTCAGTCCATGGTATTCTCAGCACCCTGCTGTAGAACCACATTTCTGTTGCATCTAGTCTCTTAATCTGTGAGGAAATTGTCCAGCATTTATTGCCATATAGGACGACTAATATTGCATAACAGTTCAGTACTCTTTTCTTTGTTTCTCATGAAATTTTCCTGTTTCTTAATACTTTGTTTAGCTTTTGGAAGACACTTTCACTATTCCACTGTGCCTTTGGATTTATGTGTCACACTTTCCAAGCACATTTTCTTTATTCGGATTTCTAGAATGTCCAGGACACGTCTATTGACTAGATGCAATACACACTGTTTAAAATGAAAATGTGTTGTCTATTTCATACACAGATATCTACTAAAAATAACATTTGAAATAATGAATATATGTGTGGGTGTGTGTGTGCAGTAAGAAAAGGATACCTCAACTTTACAAATTTAAGTACAATACTAGATTGACAGCTAGGTCACATAATTTGTAAGTTAAAATTGCTAGATGTAACCATAGGTTTTATGCTCACTTATGGAAGTCTCTTCTGGCTTCTTGCTTTTTCCAGTCAACTTTGATCATTAAGAATTTAAATACAATGTCAATTGTTATGGGTGTTCCAATAATTTGGACTGATTTTAAATGTGAATTAAGTGTCTAATGATTTTTTTCTTTTTCTTTCAGATTTAACAACTTAAGTCTTTGTCAATTTCAAACATGGAAAGATTAACAATCAAACAACGTGTTAAAGTTATCAAAGCCTATTATGAAAATGGATGTTCAAACAGAAATGCAATGAGAAGCACCCAGGTCGCATCATCTCTCGAAACAGCAAAGTCAATTGGCCGTCATAATTGTGCGACTTGACGCCTTTAAATTTCTTCCTTTGGGGTAATCTCAAAAGTAAGGTCGATGCCAACAAGCCAACAACAATTCAACATCTGAAAGATGAGATAATATGGCATATTGGTGAGATCAAGGAGCAACTATGCTGAGACATCATCAAAAATTTTGACCATTGGTGGATATTTGGGTAATATTATTTTTCACACATAATTACCATGACTTAAATAACATGATCCAATAGAGAAATAAATACATTTTCACCAATAACACTGATTTATTTACTTCTGACTGATCCATCTTAATGAAACACCCTTATTTTTAATACTTGTTCTTTTATTGTTATCATTCCTTAATAATGTTTTGTTCAAATCCTTTCACTCTCAGTATCCCATGGCATCTTAATGACCTTACTGCTTAGCTTAACAACTCAAAAATTAAATTCTTTATGACTCCTAAATTTGCAGTTTAAATGTGTATAAATAGATGGAACAATTATAAGAGGCAAAGTAAAAGTTTTATGTAGTTATTTATTGTTCTTTTTTTTTGCTTGAGAGATAGTCTTCACGACTTCAGTCTGAATTTCTGGGATAAGGAGTTATCATTATTTACACTATTTACATTTGGACTATTATCCTCATCTTTGTTGTTGTTATCACAATGTTTCGGCTATAGTGTCCTCTGGCCTTGATCAGGTACTTGTTGATCCAGGTGAACCTTCATGGAATTTTGAACTGAACCCTTTATTTAATCTACAGAGGTAGACTGTTCATACCTAAGAATATCTCATCTAATTCTTATTATAGAAATACTCAATTACTGCATTTCCACTAAGCACACACTGCACAGGCCAGGGATTGAACTCACAGTTACTATGTCACCAAATTTGTGAACCACTGATTTAATCCACTAGGCTAATGTTCCATATCTTTATGAAGCTGAAGTAATAAGCTTAAAAATGAATAAATAAATAAAATAAAAGTTATCAACTATATATTATGAAAAATATAGGTTATCTCCCCTTGGTTGATAAGATCCCCGATAGGGAAAATGAGTCTCTCTATTTGATAATAATGAGTAAAACCCAAATTTAGGTGCCAAATGGATTTTAGGCACCAAAAGTCAGAGGCCTGAAGACCACTGAGGTGAAAGGACATGTTTTAGCCTGCTTCGATGGACAGGCGACACTGGCCACAAGCAAACCTTAATAATGCATTGACAAACAGCCATTGAAAGAAGAGAACTGATAAACTTCAGATAAGTGTTCCAATCACTTTTAAATAGATACATCTTTTTGGATTTCATCCCTGATGCTATGACATTAACTGCTAAAGGAATATGTTTAGCAATTCTCTCTTCTCATTTTCACTGTATAACATATTACATATAATATATTACTTATAATATATTACTTATAATATATTACTTATAATATATTACATATAATATATTACTTATAATATATTACATATAATATATTACTTATAATATATTACATATAATATATTACTTATAATATATTACATATAATATATTACTTATAATATATTACATATAATATATTACTTATAATATATTACTTATAATATATTACTTATAATATATTACTTATACAAAATAATACTTTTTGAACTGTTCAATTGTCTTGTCCTTTGATCCTCTGTTAAAACTCATATGGGGAGTCCCTAATTTTCCCATAATATATATATTTTTTATTCAATAATTTACAAGAGAAAGACAGTTTTGTACAATGACTGAAGTTAAGCAGCATTAAGCCTGGTCAGTACCTTGAATGGTGACTGCTTGGGAATATCAGGTTCTGTAAGCTTGGATATGTAGATGGTATAATGAATAATGGCTCAGAAATGTTAAATGGAGAGCCAAGTTCCAATTCTGGTTGGGCTCGTTACATTCACTTACGTGCAAATATCCTTGAGAAAGATGTTAATCCACCTCTTCTCCCCCCAGCTACGGGTTAATTAGTAAGACTTGTATCACTAAACCATCATTATTTCAAAAAATTCTTACAATCTAAAAATATTTTCTGGCTTTAAATAACCTGCAAAGGGTGATAAACCATAGAAAATGAATGAATGAATCAATCAATCAATCCAGACTATTATAGAGGAAAGAGAAGAGAGAGGAAAGAAAGGAGAGGAAGGAGAAGAAAGAAAGGCAAAAAAAGGAAAGAAAAGAGGTGAGGCAGGAAGGACAGAAGTGTGGAAGGAGAAGAAAGAGGCGAGGAGGAGGAGAAAAGGAAAGAAAAGAAGGTGTTAAGGAAAGGAGAAGAAGTTGACAAAGAAAGTAGAGGAGAGGAAAAGAAAGCAAGTAAAGTAAAAAGAAACATTACTTAATTCTCATCATATAAATACACAAGCTATTTAGATCTATGATAGATTAAAAGGAAAATATTTTTCCAGAGTTACAAGAACATATGAACATAAACAAACTTTATAACTTTTCTAAATCGTCTTATATTCCTCCTCAATGTATCATTTTGACAAGTGGATGTGCACAAAAGAAATAAAAAAAAACTTTTTTTTTCTTAAACGGAAACAAAAAATTACAGAAATTGAAATGTAAAATACCTTAAAAACACAAACAAGTTTGTCATTGCCAATATAGAAGAAACAGGAAATTGTCATGATATTTTTTTAAGAAAAAAAAAAAAAACTTAAACAGTAATTAGCTAACATTAAAACACTTCTGTGCATTTGTTTTTTGGTTTGTTTGGTTTTTTTTTTGTCAAAAGTAAAAATTATAACAAATTCTCAAATTTTTACAAGACAAAATGGTACTCACTAAAATTTGGCCATGTTTCTCCAGAGAAACTGAATTTGTTTTTTTAAGTACCAAACAGTACTTATCTGTGAATAAATGCACTATTCATCTTTTTTCGACTCTAATAAGTGTTCTGAATGTGGAACAGCAGAGGCTAAGCATGGAATTCACACGCATTGCTTAGGTCACTAATTTGTTTAAGTAGCAAGGGTCCTGACTGCTGAGTTAATAACCTGCAGTATTTTTAGTGTAGGTGGATGTCAACATTTACTCAACAATCATAATAGTCCAATGAAAAATATTGGACACACACCCACAGACACATACACATGTGCGTGTGTGTGTCCGTGGGTGTAAACACATATTTAAATAGGCATATAAGCATGACAGTTTAGGTCATTTGAATGATTTATAAAAATAGCAAATTAAGCTTGTTTGTCCTTAAAATAATATATGCTAATTTTAAAATATCTGATTGAATTTTTGTTTATCAAAGATCATTCAAATATGACTGTAGCTTCCTCCCACAACAAACTTTATATACAGAATAAGGGTGCATATATTAAAAAGAAAATATGGTGTGTGATATATATATATATATATATATATATATATATGGAAGTCAGCACTTAGAGGCGACAGTCTGTTTCATGCTAGTGCAATCGTCAGGTGACTCTATCTCTGATATTGAGCACTTTATCCCATAAATATAGCACACTTTAAGACTATATTTCTTTATATATATATATATATATATATATTTTAAGACATTTTTATGTTTATACATTCTTTTTATAGATACAAATATTTAAGTAAATGCTCTGTTTTATAATAAACAGTATTAATAACATTTACCGGCCAGAATGTCCGCGAAATTTTCATAGAAAATATTCATTCTCCGACAGGAATTGAACCTGCTTTGAATATACGCTCTTTAGCGCTAGAGGGCGTCGTCAGTGATGTTCTGAATTGGATCATTGGGCAGTTTCGGGTCTTTCAAACATCATACTGACCTCACCAAGTCGACCCCATCAGAGCTGATCGGACTCTGATACGCCCTCTAAAAGTGCTTACAGACACTAACTTCTATAATATACCCCGTCATCGCGCATTTGATTGGTAGTTGATCAATAGCCAATCACAATGGTGTGTGCTCTATTTAAGTTGTTTGCAACTTTAAGATGTCTTAAAATAATTGTTGGACTTTGTCCATTTCATAATGTATATATATATATATATATATATATATATATATATATATGTACACACACAGCATCTTACTATATATATGTGGCCAGCTACTCATTTCTGAGCACATGTCTGCTACGGAAGTTAGTTAATCCTTATTGTAGATGCCTAACATATCTATAATATTCATACTATAAATCTGAATGCAGACCATTTTGTAAAAAAGTAAGACAGTACAAATAAAAAGATTTGAAAATGGTGAGTTTTTCTATTTCACTAAACCAGAAGGTAAACACCAGATAGGGTTAATTCTTTTCCCTCCCTCCGTCTTCCTCTCTTCTCCTTCCCTCCATCCATCTTCCTCTTTTCTTCTTCCCTCCATTTTCCTCTCTTCTTCACACCCTCCCCCTCCATCTTCCTTCCTCTCCTTCCCTCCCTTCATTCACGTTCTTCTTCCCTCCCTCTCCCTTTCTTTTCTTATGTTTTCTTTTTCTTGCTAAAACCTAACAGTGCCTCTGATATCTTTTTCTTCCATGGAATGGTTCATTATTTACCTGAGGTAATGGCAGAGCATAGCAGACAGGTAAAGAGAGGACCATATAGAATTATATCATTATTATTATTGTGGTGAAATCAACTATAGCTGTCTCCCCACAAAATACTCTACTATAAAAACGTTGGTCAAACCTAGCATATGTGCAGTGGTCAAATTACTTTGAATAAAGCTTCATTACAAGCTTAAAGGTTCATCTGTTTTCTTTACAATTTTGGCAATTTTGTATCTTTCAATCAGGTAAGTAATGGCAACATTCTGTTGTCTTGATTCCTACACGACCATTCTCATAAAGAGTCACTGTGCATATACAGCTTGTAATGTTCATTCACTGCATATGAATTCCATATTCTGTCTGAAGTAATCAATAACGACATGTATCTGGGTTGTAAAAGCAAAACGAATGTTCAGCTGAACACAGAACACACAAAAGAGAACGTAACAAAAGAGAAAAAAAAAAAGGCGGTTCAAATGTTTGTTTTTTTTAAAATATAAATCTTAACCTATATTACGCCTGTCCCATCATACTTGTTATATTTTTATGTACATTGATAATTATTATATACTTTGATGATAATTGATGATTATACTACTTCTGTCCCATAATAGTTGGTACATTTAGTGTATAACTTCTCTCCAAAAGTTTTTTTTTTAAATATGTCCTATTTCAGGGTCATTTTGAGACTATCTGTACTAAACATGAGAACATGATGTCTTATTCATTCTATAGACAGTCATCATTGACGTAACAAGTCATCCCAGTGTGCCAGGGAGCATATTTGGACCATATAATTATAAGATAACGATCCAAGAAAATATTATTTGAATATTCAAAGTATTATTCATTTATACCAGAAAAATATAATAAATATAATAAAATTTGCATCATTTTTTATTTTATTTTATATTGATTTTGTAGAAATATATGCCCATGAAAATGGCTTTTTGGTATTCCTAGGTTTGGTTTCTATACATTCACATGCCACATCATCATCATGATCGTGTCATATGTATTTCAGTTCAGTGTTTTGCTATTCATAATATCACCTTCATTAGTCGTATAGCAATGACTTTTAACATGAGTGAGTAATTGAAAAATGTAACCATAATAAATATAAAACTAAAATGAAAATGTGAAAAAAAAAAGACGAGTCAGATATCCCGGCAGTCTCCCGTGGCGTGGAATGTGATTACTGGTTTTTCTGTTTCCTGGAAACTCTCCACATACCAGTTCTAATACACATTATAAATAGCACTGCCATTGTGGAAAGTTCATCAGAACAATTACCATGATAATATTTATAGAAAAGGCACAGGGAAGATACATTATTGCAATGGGAAAATGACTGATGCTGAGATGCCTGTTTAGGTCCAATAATATTGCAGATTTTTCTTTGTATTTTATCAAGAATCTCTAAATATATAGTAGTTGCACCAGGCCAGATTTGGCAACAATATTCAATGCAAAGACGAATGGGAGACTTATAAATATGTAAGATAGATTCTGGCAAAATTGTCTAGCACAACACAGTGAACTAAATTTTATAGCAGCAGAACTCGTAATTGATTCAATATAATTTTTTCACTTCATCTCAGCGGGAAACTTTAGCCTGAGAAGATGCAATGAGTCACTTTACTGGAGGTTAGCATCAGCTATACTGATGGAAGGTAAAAAGTGTTCTCTCATAGCAGTTTCATTTTGGAGGCATTAAAACTAACAAGCCATTCCTTGCCCCAGTTAACAACAGATTGTAGCTCATTTCTTTTAGATCAGCTGCCGATTTGACCTTATCAAACTTATCAAACTTACTATTAAGACAAGAGTAAATAGCTGTCATCAGCATAGATACAGAGTTGAGAACTGTTGTAGCATACCTACGAACGATAATGGGTATGTCCTCATTCACATAAATACAGTAGCAAATACTGTATGTTGGCCTGCAGTTAGAGATTCATTGTGGAATTCACTTGACTCACTTCTAGCATTTGACTACTTCTTCTACATGCTGCTGGTGAATCTTATATGTGTTGTTCGTGTCCTAAGTATTATCGTTCATTACCAACCTTCATTTGATTATTCTATTCAGTAACTTCCCTAGGTTACAACAAGAATCAATGACATCAGGATAGTCATTGATGAAAATTAGAAACAACATGGTTCCATGGATAGAATCCTGGGGGTATCTGCATTAATGTAAAAAGATCAAGAAGAGTGGCCGTTCAAGACAACTTTGATAAGAAAGATTGAATCAGTTCAAAAATTTGTCCAGAAATACTATAACCTTTCAACTTGAGAAGAAGATCTGCATGTCAAAACCCTGACAAATGCTTTCGAGATATCCAAAGCAACAGCCTGAGCCTCACTATTCTTATCTAAAGCTTGATAGACTTAGGACATTATATTATTATACAACCTCTGTTCCATAGTAGTTGGTACATTTGCAGAGACATTTCATACACTAAATGAAACAACTTTAATTTATTCTCCAGAGGAGATATGTTTTGCTGTGAAGTGGGTGTCACATTATTATATAAAAAAGAAAAATATAAGTTGGCATTATACAGGGTGCGATGGGTAAATTGTCGCTATTTTATATTTTTAATTCCACGCAAGCACATTTTTTATTTTGTTGAATACACAGTATAGTAGGGTCAGTTCAACACCGACTGTGAGAAAAAGTACACTATGATGCAATTCACTCTGCCAGAAATTTGGAAATGGTATGCTGTACTGCTTTGCATTTGCACCAGAAGCTGCAATACGAACATTTCAGAGTGTTTGGGTATCAATCTGAAGACAGTGCAGAGGATTCAGAAAGAGTTAGATGAGTCTAATGGTGATTACAAAGGTGTTTTTTGAAGTGATCACTAGTGTTGGTGACGTTATGCCTCCATTCATCATCCCACAGGGCCTCAAACTCAATACACAGGCCTACATCAAGTGTTTTGAGTAGGCAGTGCTGCTCTGGGTCAAGAGAGTGGCTGCTGGAAGACCCTATGTCTTGCAACAGGACTCTGCATCATGCCATACAAGCAAGAGAATCCAGTCATGGTTGTCAGACAATTTCTGCAACCACATCACCCCTTATATTTGGCCAACTAACTCCCCAGACTGCAACCCCCTTGATTATTATGTGTGGGGTACAGTTGAGTGACCAACAAAACTCTTTGTAAAACCAAAGATGAACTGAAGGCAAGGATTATGACAGTATTCACCACCTTAAACAAGGAGAATATCCAGAAGAGTCACAGGAGATTCTAAAGTCTTCTGGTGGCTGTGGTTGAAGCCCATGGCAAATTAAATTGAATAAATTTACCATTTTTTGTGTAATTTTGGTAAATATATATGTCAAAATGAGATGTCAGTGTTATTTTCATTTTTGCGTAATTTAGACGACAATTTACCCTGTACAAATTGATAAATAATTCAAATGGTCATTTAAAAGATTTACAACATTTATTTTGTTTTAAATATTCATGAGTATCTTCATGAATATAAGCTTTTGTAAATCCTTCATGAACTTAATGTATGAATTATATACAAATTTTGGATATATTCTTGGTTCAGATATAGATATGCATATTATGAGGGGTTGATAGAAAGGTTTATGAACTAATGAAAAAAAAAATGCTTGGCCTCACATTTTCCGCCAACATGAAGTGGAATGATTATAAATATTATCAACTGCTAGATCTGCTGCTAGGAAATTTGACTCAGTGTTGTGCCAGAAAATTTTTCTTATCAGAATCCATCTTGCACATTTATAAATCCACCATTTGTCCACACATTAAATACTGCTGCCATATATGTTCTGGTGCTGCTACCATATATCTCAAGATTCTCATCAAAATCCAAAGAAGACTCTGTAATGTTATTGGTACTGACATGGCATCTTGATTTCAGTCACTTTCTCACTGCTATGACATGGCTTCCCTGCATTTTTTCTATAAATATTTTCATGGCAATTGTTCTAACAAGCTTTCCTCCTTGGTACCTCAACCACATGAAGTTATGTGTAGTACTAGATTGGCAATTAGGTCTCATCATTTTATTGCTGATTAGCTAGATGAAATGATAAGTTCTATCCTAATAACTTTTGTCGCACTTCTAACCGATGGAACTCTCTTCTTGCTTTCCTGTCAGCTGTGATCTATAAAAATTTTAATGTAATGCCAATCATCATCTTCTGCTTTCCTGAATCCAGTTCTTTTATTGTCCTTTTTCCTCACTTGTCTTCTCATTCTCTTTCTGTTTCACTCCCAGTTGCCCATTGCATCTTAGTGGCATTATCACCTTGCTCGAGGTGAAATGATTAAAAAAATAAAATAGAAAATAAAATTTGGCCAAATTTTGGGAAATGTGTCTAGATGAGAATTTTTTCGCAATTCTTCATATATATATATTATATATATATATATTATATATATATATATATATATACATACATATATATATATATATATATATATATATATATATATATATATATATCATGTGTGTGATTAAAACAGGATTTTTTAACAAAATAATTTCTATTTATGCTACTAATCTAAAACTTACCCCTAAGTATTTATTATACAGGGTGAGATGTAAAAATTGTCATCTAAATTACACAAAAATGAAAATAACACTGACATCTCATTTTAACAGATTATTTAGCAAAATTACACAAAAATATCTTGAAATACTAAAAAGCAAATTTATTCACAGATTGCAACAGCTATTTGGGAGATGTAATTAAGTATACTTTAATGTTTAAAAAAATTTATTCAGTATTATTATTGTTTAGGTAATAAGCATTATAACATAGCACAAATAGCTATATTGTATAAAAAGGAATTTTCCACAATATATGCATTTTTTATATATTTATGGATATTCTTTTACTTTTGTCAAAAACGACATTCTTGTACATGTAGTTATGGATAATATTATACATTAATTAATAATTTTTTTAATTAATAACTATTTGTGCTCAGTTATTGACATTAATATCTGACGATGTGTTAAAATTTTGGAATAATGCAATAATAAAAATTTAAATTTCATCTCTCTGATAGATGTCGCAATCTGTCAATAAAATTGCCATTGGCTTCAACCACAGCCTCCAGACAACTTCAGAATCTCCCGCAACTCTTCTGGACAGTCTCCTTGTTTAAGTTGGTGAATGCTGCCATAATCCTTGCCTTCAGTTCATCTTTGGTTTTAAAAAGAGTTTTGTTGGTCTCTCACTCAACTGCACCTCACACATAATAATCAAGGGGGTTGCAGTCTGAGGAATGAGGTAGCCAGATGTAAGGGTTCACAGAAATTGTCTGACAGCCATGACTGGGTTCTCCTGCTTGTGTAGCATGGTGCAGAGTCCTGTTGCCAGATATAGAGTCTTCCAGCTGCCATTCTTTTGATCCAGGGCAGCACTACCTCCTCAAGATACTTAATGTAGGTCTGCGTGTTGTCTGAGGCCCTGTGGAAAGATGAATGTAGGCATAACACTGCCATCACTAATGATCACTCCAAACACAATAATGTTGACTGGATATTTGGTTTTCATCATTATTGGTACATCTTTTGGGTAACACAGGTTGACACCCAAATACTCTGAAATGTTTGTATTGGAGCTTCTGACACGAATGTAAAGTAGTAAAGCATGGTGTTTCCAAATTTTTGGTGGAGTGAATTGGTCATGGGGCTATTTTTCTCACAGATGGTGCCCAACTGACACTACTATATTGTGCAATCAACAGACTCAAAAGCAAACAATATGCATACGCAAAATTAAAAATATAAAATGGCGACAATTTATCCATCACTCTCTGTATTCAGATCAAGAAATGTTTGTCTATAAATTCATTGACAAACACAGTGGAAAGTAACATGTACAAAAGTAACACGGATAGACATGGATAAAACTAACATGTACAAACATGGACCAAATTAACAGGGATGAAAGTAACATGAACAAACATGGACGAAAGTAACATGAACAAAGATGGACGAAAGTAACATGGACAAACATGGACGAAAGTAACATGGATGAAAGTAACATGAACAAACATGGACGAAAGTAACATGGACAAATATGGACGAAAGTAACATGGACAAACATGGATGAAAGTAACATGGACAAACATGGACGAAAGTAACATGGATGAAAGTAACATGGACAAACATGGAAGAAAGTAACATGGACAAACATGGACGAAAGTAATATGGACAAACATGGACGAAATTAACATGGATGAAAGTAACATGAACAATCATGGACAAAAGTAACATGGACAAACATGGACGAAAGTAACATGGACAAACATGGACGAAAGTAACATGGACAAACATGGCCAAAAGTAACATGGACAAACATGGACGAAAGTAACATGGACGAAAGTAACATGGACAAACATGGACGAAAGTAACATGGACAAACATGGACGAAAGTAACATGGACGAAAGTAACATGGACAAACATGGATGAAAGTAACATGGACAAACATGGACGAAAGTAACATGGATGAAAGTAACATGGACAAACATGGAAGAAAGTAACATGGACAAACATGGACGAAAGTAATATGGACAAACATGGACGAAATTAACATGGATGAAAGTAACATGAACAATCATGGACAAAAGTAACATGGACAAACATGGACGAAAGTAACATGGACAAACATGGACGAAAGTAACATGGACAAACATGGACGAAAGTAACATGGATGAAAGTAACATGAACAATCATGGACGAAAGTAACATGGACAAACATGGACGAAAGTAACATGGACGAAAGTAACATGGACAAACATGGATGAAAGTAACATGAACAATCATGGACGAAAGTAACAGACAATCATGGACAAAAGTAACAAAGAAAATCTTTGGACATTCATCAATAAACAGTATTAATTGTATATTCATTATATGAAATAGTGTGTCAGATGTTTAGAATAATTTAATATAACCTCTTGTAGAAATTAATGCTAATTACATCTCACTCTTGTTGACAAATATTCTTAAGATCACTTGACTTTTAGAAATTCTTCTGATGAACTGAATGTGAGAGCTCCTTCCACATATTTTCTATAGGATTTAGGTCAGGCAATTATTATATTTGTTTGCCTAGAACCATTCTTACTTTCAGTGAAGTAGGTTTGGAATTGTTATTTTACTGAAAAATCAACTCAGTAGTTAGAGAAATTTTACAAATGGGAACATGTTCTTTTTCAAGTATCTAGTATACATAGAATTATCCAATGTTCTGTTCCTTCAATATGATGCAATGTTGGAAAAACAAACAAGAACTCATTATAGTTCCACCATTATGTTTAATTGTTAGGACACTCTGTGTGTGTGTGTGTGTGTGTGTGTGTGTGTGTGTGTGTGTAGTAGGCCATATGAAGTGTACTCCTTTCTTTGAAAGGAGTACAACACCAGCAAGTCCCAACCTAGCCTCTATCAGACAGTTCCAACCTAGACTCAAACCATATTTTCCCCGGATAGAAGCAGGCTTCTCAAAATGGGCAAACTGTAGACAGGCTTTTACATGCCTTGTCTTCATTGTAAGGGTCTTTCTAGGAGGTGAAAATGCAGTCCGTCCTGATAGGGAGTATTCAACTAATTTTATCCTCACTTATTCCTTTCCCAGCTGTCTGCAGATCCTTCTGAAGTTCTCCTTGAGTTAGGGATAATTCATGCATTACCTTTTGAAAATAGATATTGCTGCTTGTCCATTTTTTTTTTTGTTTTGTTTTGTTTGAGGATGTGGGTTAAACAGGTTATCAGGACACGTTCCTTCCAATTTTGAAGAATGGCTCTAATTGTACCGAAAGAGATCTTAAGTTCAGCGATCATTGTCTGTCTCATTCCATGACATTTATAATCAATTATCACTTCACAAAATTCTTTAGAGATCTCCACCTTTGCCATCACAAGAACATTTGTGCAATGCCAGATCTTCAGATACTGTTTAAGAATACACAGATATAAGTTGTCAGTCATGGTTCTTTGGTAAAAGGAAATAATAATAGGTTGCATATAGTTGTATGATGGTTAACAAGTTTGTCTTGGAAACCAGTATCTTAAGATGGTACTCACTAGGTTCCCACTAATGAGATAATTTCCATAAAGTCATTTATTATTATAATATTATTTATTAGTATTTTCAGGACGTGTGGTGTCATATAATGGATAACAGTTCAGAATGAGAAATCAGAGAGCAGAGTTTGAATCCCAGTCAGGTTCATTACAATTACTTGGGCACCCTTGAGAAAGGTATGAATCTTTGTACATTTCTTTTTAGAAGAGAAGTTGCTAAAATATTTTAGTAGCATAAATTCTTGTTTTGTAAATAAGAATTCTGCATTATTTGATCTTTATTGCTTATAACTAGATTCGATACATTCACTTAGGTGTAAATACCATTGGGAAAGGTATGAATCCATCTCGTCTCTCCACCCCCAGCTATGGGTTGAATAGCAGGATAAAATGCGTCCTATAGTCTATTTCAGAAAGAAAAGGCAACCTACTGTGAGAAAACCTTCTGCCTAGTCCGTCTTGAATTGAAAGAGACATGATTGCCTAAGCATGTATCACATATGGCACATACCTGACTGAACTTCACCCAAGCCATCATAGTAAATTTGATCCTCACTAGCTACTCTACTACCAAAATCTTGAGCCAGATTAATAAGTATATTGGTTATCCCATAGAGAAAAAACTTTACAGACTGGTTTGCTTAATATAGTAAATTAGTCATTTCATACTCTTAGTATAGTGGCCTTGTAAGAAAAATAAATAATATGTCCATTTAAAGTAGTTGTCAAATTTTGACTATTAATTTATATTTGAGTCCCCTATGTGGCTGGCATAAATTTACAAATCAATAATAACTGCAATTTTTACAATTTTTTATATTTTCAAATGTTCAAATCCTGTATTTGTAGATAAATTTGTGTAAGAAAGATTTTTCTGTATTTCTCCCAAGTATTTAATATATTCAATAAAAGTTTTCCATTTCAAAGGAAAAATTAGAATATATATATATATATATATATATATATATATATATATATATATATATATATATATATTGTCATCCACAGACAGACTGTTTCGCTGTATCACAGCTCATCAGTGTGCTAGACGTCTGGTTGCCTATATCACATTCTCGCCGATGTGACATGGCTTCCCTCTGTCTTTTCTACAAATAATTTCATGTTAACTGTTCCAAGTGTTCTGTCTACCCAATTTCACTCACAAGGCTTGGGTCAACCCGTGGCATGGTTTTCAGGCACTTTCCAAAGGTGCCACATGCTGGATCACCCCCTCCAGAATGATAACATCAGGAAGTCTCCTTCCTGACAAATCAGTCATGATAAGATTCAAACCCGGGTCTCATGGTCAGAAGGCAAATGTTCTAACCACTTGGCCACATGCATATATATATATATATATATATATATATATATATATATATATATATATATATATATAAAAGTGAACATAGAAGTCAACACTTAGAGGTGACAGTCTGTTTCATGCTAGTGCAATCGTCAGGCAACAGTTGCCTGACGATTGCACTAGCATGAAACAAACTGTCGCCTCTAAGTGTTGACTTCTATGTTCACTTTTATATTTACACATGCTCTAACTCTGATATTGAGCACTTTATCCCATAAATATAGCACACTTTAAGACTATATTTATATATATATATATATATATATATATATATATATATATATATATATATATATATATATATAAATATATATATATATACATATACATATATATATATATATATATATATATATTATGTGTGTATAATGGGGCAGAAAACCCTATTTTATACAAGTTTCATTAAAAATGACTGATAAGATACTACAGTTAAGTTTTTTATTTAATTTTTCTTCTGTTTTTATAACTTTTGTCCTTTCTGGATATAAATTATATAGAAATTGTCTGAATGTTTTATATATTCTGAGACCACTTTTAGCTATACTTTTATCTGTTATCAAGGATCATTTCATTTTTATTTTTAACTGAATATATATATATATATATATATATATATATATATATATATATATATAAAATGAGAACAAATCCAATATAAATTCCAATGTTCGTAACATTAATTTAAAAGAGGGCTCAATACAATTCAATAGTAGATCAAAATTCTTTATTAGAGGATATTACATTCAAACATGTATAAACTGCTACTTAAATGCACTCATGTTGTGATGTGTGTCATCACATCTCATCAAGCATTAGTAATTGCAATTACTAATACCTGATAATAAAGTGTGTGTGTGTGTGTGTGCACGCCATGTGTTTGCAAGAGAGAGATAAAATGTATATTTAAGTAGCAAGTATTCATTTAAACAAGTTTTATTAATTTTTTTAAATATCTTCAAACTTTATGATTTGGATGTGCAACAACTTGTTCAAAAACTGGAAAAATGTAATAAAACATCGAGACACACTTTGTTGGTTGAATTTAGCGTATTATATACATAGGCACAAGAAAATGAATATTCAAATTAATTTATATATATATATATATACACACACACACACATACATACATACATACATACATACATATATATATATATATCAATCACATGCACACACATGCGCACAAAATGTTAACTGCACTCCCTCATTTAAGCTAAGGGCTACGATAATTAAAGGCTTTCAAGATAAGGCAATCCTCTCTGCTATTAGTCACATCTGTTGCCTTTCATCAGAGGTACTTTAATAAGTGCCTGCATAAATTTGCTGTAACTGGCGAGGCTTTTCTTTTTTGGTCGAGATAATTTAAAACCGTACCCACCCACACACACAAACCTATGTAATAACCAGACAGCTTAAAAAAAAAGAAAGAAAAAATGAAACAAAAAAAAACAAAAAAAATAAGCTCCCCTTCATCAATTTACATTTTTCAGAAAACACAACCATGGCAAACAAAATGAATAGCTGGAGGTGGGGACATTTTATCACCCTTATCCTATTAAGCATACAGCAGAACCCCAACTTGTCTGAACTCTATAAAAAATAGGAAATAATAGGGTGCAGACAGTTATGTGATGGTTAACAAGCTTGCCTTGCAGACCAATTAGTGTCATGAGATGATAATCATTGGGTGCCCATTTTTAACCTTGTGCCATACCAAACTAGTTAAATAACTTTATAGAAGTAACTTTTATCTTTCACTGGTTACTAATTTCATCAAAGTCAAATATGATTCTCATTGGCTACTCCACTACCAAAGCAGACTAGGTCCGGTAGATAAGTGTATTGGCTCTCCACTAGAGTAGAGAGCTGATCTTGCAGGCCAGTTTGCTAATGTATCATTTTATATTCTTACTATAGCACCCTTGTGCAGGACTAAGATATGCTGAGTAAGACAGAGCCTCAAATGTCAATTTGAAAAGACAAGACAGGTTTTCTTGACATGATACATTGAAGCTACACAATCTTCTCACCCTACATTTTTTAGTCTTGTACATGAAGACTAAAACAAATAGCAAATGTAAAGAAAAACTCATTTAGTTCCTTTATTTTAGCATCAAATTATTTTAGTATTCAATTTAATTGAATTTGAAAAGGTTAAATTACTTGTGTATAACATTTAAAACCATCTTGAGAGGATTTTATGTTTCTGACACTAATTATGCTATTTTCATTAATTACTAAATAAAAAAATTGTATTAATGATGTCTCCTTTTGCGTTAATTACAACATTAGGTGCATATACTTAATTTTAATTGAAAACTGTTAAAATTCATTTTTTTTCTTTTTACATACTCCCAAATAACAACATTTTTTCTCATTCAAAAGGTTATTTAGGGAATAATGACAACCATATGAGTCATATAGTATGAAGTCTTTTTTTCCCCTGACAAAGTGTTTATGAGAGAAGATATCAATATGTTTTATTTTTAACTAATATTAACTTGCTATCATAGACAATAGTTTTTAAAATGTAAAAATCTAAATGAATGGTAATATCTGTAAAATTATCTACATTCCTTCAAGAGTACGCTGACAATAATTAACTTGTTCTTGCAATTCAATAACAGATTTAAAAAGTTGTAAAAACAAAATTTACTAACTCAAACAGAATAAAACAGATTTTACAATTGTACAGGAAATGGAACCAGCAAACTAAGTTTAGATTCCAGCTAGAATAACCTTGAGAAAGGCATGAATCTACTTCTCCCTGTAACTTTGAACTAATGCTCTTGGAAAAGGCATGAGACAACTTCTCCCTGCAACACTGGTTAAATAGTAGGGTAGTTGGAGCATTTTAGTCCCATAAAATTCAAACATCAGATCGGACAGTTTGTGCTCACCTTGCACTAATACCCTTGGGAAAGGCATGAGACAACTTCTCCCTGCAACACTGGTTAAATAGCAGGGTAGTTGGAGCACTTTAGTCCTGTAAAATTCAAACACCAGCTGGGACAGTTTGTGTTCATCTTGCACTAATACCCTTGGGAAAGGCATGAGACCACTTCTCCCTGCAACACTGGTTAAATAGCAGGGTAGTTGGAGCACTTTAGTCCTGAAAAATCCAAAAACCAGCTGGGACAGTTTGTGTTCACCTTGCACTAATACCCTTGGGAAAGGCATGAGACCACTTCTCCCTGCAACTATGGAAAACAGTCTAAGAGATGATCAACTGATTTCAAACCAGTGATAGAGACTCTAAAGTAGACTAGCACAATTTCTTTCAAAAGATCAAGTCAGGAATTACAGTTTGCAGCTGATACCATGCAACCTAGTATAAATTGGCACATGTTACTTGGAAAGGAGATACTAAGTAACCCATAACCCTGAGAAATGCCACCATGGTACCCTGATGATCTGCTAAGTCCTGAGTTGAAATGTAATTGGAACTAGCTAGTATTAAAGAAAGAGAAAAAGAAAAAGAAAGAAAAAAAGAGAAAACAAAAAAGAAAGTGTTATGGTCCAGATTAGGACCAAGGAAGAACAACACAAACACAAGAGTAGAAATAACAAAGATATATTACACAAAATAATAATACAAGATGTGGAAGGTGTTAGTATGACTGTCAGTCTGGTTTGGAGTGAACTACTATCAGCTCGACTCGATTCGTCCCTCACTCTTGAGAGGCGTAGTATACATAGTGTTAGGAAGAGTTCATTCTGTAGTTATAGGTAAGGACCCATAACAGAAAGAAAAGGAGTAAGAAAGAAAAAGAGAAAGAAAATGAGAAAGAAAAAAAGAGAAATAAAGAAAGAAACAGAAAAAACAAAAAAGAAAGAAAAAAGAAAAGAAAAAGAAAAATAAAGAAAGGAAATACATAGGAGAGAAACTCTTTAAAAATCTAAATGATTTTATGAGGTTGTTTTTGTTTTACATTATTTAAAATCTGACTAATGTTCACATCTTTATGATTATTGCAAGATGTGTCCTCCAGCTTTCTTCTTTGTCAATCCAGGTAATCATCAGGGAATTTTGAACTGAACACTTTATTTAATTTCCAGGAGTAGATTGTTCTCATTCTGCTATCCATGTCTATTTTGTTCTTTTTACTATTATTCAGTTATTGTTTGCTTTGTTTCTACTGATTTTCAGTGTATACTACCTCGCCCAGGTATTGAACTCACAATCAATTACTATGCCATCAAATTCATGACCCAATGCTTTAATCCATGTGACTGTAGTACCGTGGGACAATCCTGAACTTAGAACTTAGAGCCTGAACCCTGAATTTCTGCTTGCCTGCCTGCTGGCACGACTGCTGCTGTCACACTTGATCTCCTTTGCTGCTATCTTTCTTTTCTTACTGCTACTCAAGCTTTGTTGTTGTTTCTCATTAACGGTATATGGTATTTATTTCTATACTAGGCCTACTGAGGAGCCATTATAGTAAAAAATATTTTTAGGGAACAAGTAAATATTAGATTCATCAGTTAAAAGCCAATAAGTAAAAAGTAAAATAAATTGATTGCCTCTGTCTTGTAATAACACATAAGTCTACCATTCATCCATGCATTGAATAGTGCTGCCAAATCTGGTCTGCTTCTGCTATGTATTTAGAGATTCTTGATAAAATCCAAAGAAGAATCTGCAAAGTTATTGGTCCTGACCTGGCATCTCGGTTTCAGTCACTTTCTCACCACGATAACATAGCTGGCCTATGCCGATTCAATAAATACTTTCATGGTAATTGTTCTGATGAACTTTCCTTTATAGCACCTAGAATTTATGAATTTAACCTTAGTACTAGATTGGCAGCAAGGTCTCCTCATTTTATAGTTGAAATGGCTAGATGTAACTGTAAGTTCTATGCTAACAGTTTCTTTTCTCACACTTCTCACTTGTGGAATGCTCTTCCAGCTGCTTGCTTTCCAACCAACTTTGATCTTCAAAAGTTTAAATGCAATGTCAATTGCTATCTTGTCTTTCTTAATTCTTGTTCTTTTATTGTTCTCTCTCCTTAATAGTGTTTTTTTCTCATATTCCCTAACACTCAGTAACCCCTTATGTCTTAGTGGCTTCATTTTGCTTTGTGTAATGATTAAAAAAAAATAAGAAAATAAAAAAAACAGTCATTTTTTTTTCTTCAATAGAATTGTTTGTAAGCAATCCATCAGTCGGTTAAGTGTCATATGTGCTACATGCTCGGGCAATTATATCTTTCAATTCATGACTAACTAGGCAGAATATGTTCCCGTGGTAGGTTGTTGTTTCCTTCTGCAGTAGACTGGTTGCCAACCAAGGCTATAGGACTCAGTCTGTCCTGATATTCAACCTATAATTAACGGGGTGACATTTTTTCATTTTGTCCTAAAACTACCAGTCAGAATTTTTTTAAATTTTCACAGTATAATGAGAATAGGTATATGTGCATACTGTATAAAAACTGTATTTTTCTGCGCAACAAATGGTAGACTTTTGCAATATTAACACAATATAGAAGTGTTCCAGACTATAAATGAGTGTCATTATAATCGTGCAATTATGGGTTACAAATGTGACTTGTCCGCTTCTGAGAAAGACATTATAACATCTGAACTTTCCAAAGGCAAATCTAAATTAGAAATATCCAAAATAATTGGAAGATTTCACCAAACTGTGAAAAGATTTGTTGCAGCTCCTACGAAGAAGGGCCGATGAAGGGTCACTTGAGGGTTGTATCCCAACGTTCTTTGTCACGAATGAAATGTTAAGCTGTAAATAACCCAGGCCTAACCAGTGAAGCACTTTTCAGGAGCATTGGAGAAGCAACAGTGTCTAGAAGTAGTCGCTATTGTCTTCTGAAAAAGGTCAGGACATCGGTGAGATCAGTGACAAAGACTCAATTGACAAAAGTAGACATACAAATGTGTTTGAAATGGGAAAAGAAGAACATGAAGGTAAATTTCTCAAAAGTTCTGTTCCCAAATGAAAGTCATGCAGCATTTGATGGCTGGAGCAAAGGTTGGGTTGTAAATGGACAAGATCATCATCAACTAGGCCAGCACAAGGTTGAGACATAAGGTGTGAATGGTCAAAGGTCAAATTGTGATTTATGGAGATTGAGTGATTTGTTTTTATGACTTATCAACCTTTTGCAGGTTATTTAAAGTCAGAAAATATTTTTACTTTGTACAATTTCTTTTTGCAGTGGAGAGATAATACAGGTTTTTACTGATACAAGTTCAACTCATTAATCCATAGATAAAGGAGAATAAAAGGTAGAGTCATCCCTTTCCCAAGAGTATTTGTGCATGAGTGAACCCAATTGGAATTTGGCTCCACAATTTCCAATTCCAAGCCATTATCAATTACAGCACCTGCACATCCAAACTTACAGGACAGCTTCCCAAGCAGCCACCCATGTAGGTACTGACCAGGCTTAACCTCAGTGATCATACAGGAACTGGAGTTTCAACATGCTATGGCCATAAGCTGTCAAATTATGATTTACACAACAGAACTTGAACAACATTTTGCTTTAAAGGCAACTATGAAGATGTTCAAACCAGAAACGTTATATTTTTTGTTCTGTTTTTAGTTAATCTCAGACTTTATCATCTTTCTAACAATTTTCTTACTTCTTATTCTCTCTCTCTCTCTCTCTCTCTCAAGTTGGTGGGGCATTATCAGTTGCCTTCTCAGATAAGTAGGTTCCTAAATATTTAGCAGTAATTAGCAACTTGCTTCCATTAACAATACAGTTTAGAAGTACAAAGTGATGCTGAAAAATTCTCAGCCCAACCAATAAGAAGGATAAAAAAAAATACTAACATTTGGTCAGATTTTAGGAAGTAGGTCAAGCCAAGAACTTTTCAGTAATAACCACCAGAATGATAGCCAGCTCAAATAACACAATTATCTTCTAAATGGAGGAAGATAACAAGTCACAATTTTATATACTGGGAATATAAATCCCAACAAAGTTATGTTAATAATTAAAAATTGTCATCAGAACAACCAAACTAAATAGCAACATTATAGTCTTTTAATTGATTGTCATTTGAAAGTGGAATATAATCAAATAAATATCCTGGATTGACTAGAATTGGGTTTTTTCATCAGATGACATTAGGAATGTTTAGCATAAAACACAGTTGTATTATGACATATATATATATATATATGCACTAGCAAACACCAAACAGTGTTCAGGGACTCTTGTCCTGTGAAAATCAGAGTTAGAATTTGGATCTGAGTCCCTGAGCACTGTTTGGTGCTTTGCTAGTGTTACTGCTCTATATTTTCTAGAGGCACTGAGCACTTGAGGTAGGTATCTGCCTTTTTTTCTCTTTTATCCTTTTTTGGTCTTTCTTTTTCTTTAGTCTTCATGTTTTTCTTTTAGCAAGCTTAGTATAGATAAGGTTGTACTTTGACAGCTTGGTTTATTATATATATATATATATATATATATATATATATATATATGAGAAAGAGAGACATGAAGAGGTTAAAAAGATAAATAGATGTAGAGATAGGGTGTGTGTGTCTATGTGCCAAAAGTAGCATGTTTTCTGTCTGAATTTCACAGACTTGGATGTTGATTGGTTGATTTTGTTTAGCAGTATATCTATGGGTGTTACTTAATGCCAAAATCTAAATATTTTGAACATAAATTTATAGCTTCAACTAAATATATATAAAGAGGTATTGTTAGTAATATTTTTTTATAAATAAAAATGTATTTTTATACATTCATAGTGTTTTGTTTTTGTTTGGGGGTTCACTATTTGCCCATAGCTAGGATCCTAACTGGTACTATCACCCTGGACCTGAGAACAACAGCAATTGAGAGGTGGTTCCATGCTCCTCAAAATCTCCTTATCAGAGGCTTTGCTGCCAGATGTAGTTTATCATTATATCCAGTACCACATATACAGAGTTCTCATTTATATTACTTACAGTCTGACTAACATTAAGTCTAAAGCTCTAAATTCTATTTTCAGGATTTTCCTATAGGACAATAGCCTAGAGGATTAGAGTATTGGTTCATGAATGTGAGTTCAATCCCTGCAATGAGTAGCATAGACTCAATGAAAGCAGAGTTAGCAATAACTTAGCTGTATTAGAAAAGATGAAGATGAGATATTCCTAAACATGGCCAGCAGGACAAGAACAATCTACTCCTCAGTGATTAAATAAAGGGTTCACATTGAAGTTTCCCCAAAGGCCAACCAAATCAAAGATTGACAGAAACTTGAAAAGGGCTGGAGTGTACAATGACTGAAAAGGACATTAGTCTGATAGTAAATATTAGTGGGTTTTTTTTATGTTTACTGATTCAAACATTGAAGATAGTTGTATTTATATCATTCTGGAAATGAAAAAAAAAGCCTACATCAATAACTAACACAAAAATAACCTGTGTAGTTGCTGGAGAAGTCTTTTAATCGACTGTCATTTGAAAGTGGATCATTGTAAATGATCAAGCCTGTTACAATTGGTTTGCAAAGTTCAATGCTGGGACTTCTTGCTGAACCCTGCTTTACTGCCAAGTAGATTGGTGTTTATAGGAATAAAAAAGTTACTTAGAAAATAATAATAACTATAAATTACTTTTTGGAGAATAATTCTACAAAATAGAAAGCAATATACTCAGAATATCTAACTCAAGTTTTTGCATTGTCTTATGTTAAGGAGTGTTTTTCATTCCATGATCAAACAGTATGAAATCCTGTTTATATCCCATAGCTGCTGCCACAGCTACAATACATCTTTAACTATTAATTCATAGAGATCATCTAGTTCATTTCTACAAGTGGGGAAGTGTAAAACCATCCTTGTAGTTCAGTTTTTAATTTTCAGGTTACTTCTTTTGCAGAATATTATAGACTGATGCTATAGAATCACAAACAAAGAACTCTACCAAATAACAGAAACCACATCAGTTGAGGACTACCAACAGCAGCAACAACTAAAATGAATAGCACATGTAACTCAAATAGAAAATAATGACAAATCAAGATGCTGATGTTCCACACAACTTCAAACAAAAGGTCAGGAAGGAAACACCCCATTAATACTGGAAAGAGCAATAACTGAAAATTGTTTTAATAAAAAGATTTTATAAATTTCAACCGAAAGCAGCCTGGCTACTCAGTCACTGAATGCTGAATGTTTTCATGTAGGGAAACAGCTAATGTTACCATTATCATTAGTTTATATGGACAGTTAGTGAAAAGCCACTGTGGTTCTCTATCAAGTATATGCTATATCCAAGAAGGTTCAAATCCTGTTAAAGGAAGTTTCTACAAAGTCCAAAATATTAAAAATTAATTTTGTTAGAACAATTTTAGCCTATTAATGCCCACCATAAAATATGGAATTAATTATAAAATTAAAATAAAATTCCAGCATTAATTATAAGTTTGTATCTATGACCAATTAATGTCCCCTATCCCAAAAATGGGACAGTGGATATTAATGAATTAATACATAGTACAGATTTAAAATAAAGGAGAATTTAAATTGTGGACAGACACACATATATTCCCCATGTAAATGGGGAATATATGTGTGTTTATTTGGGCAGCAATTCCTATTTTCTACAAGTTTCTTTAAAGATGACTGACAAAGTACTGCAATTAAGCTTTATATTCAATTTTCATGTGTTCTTATAAGTGATTTTTTGCGGGCATAAAGTCTGTAAATGTTCTATATATCCAAGTGCATCTATAGTTATGGGAATTTTTTTTTTATTTTCTAAACATGGCCAGCACATTGTGGCCTTGTTCATAGTTGATATTATTGAATGTTGGCTTTTTCCTTTTATTATTAATGCTTCCATTATTTTTAGACATTTTTTTACATGTAGATGTGGCTATGTGATGTAATGGAATAACCTGTCACCCCCATGAGTGACTACACTATAGGTAGTAACAACCTATAAGTATCCATAAGGCAACGGACTACAGAGACTAGCTGGGATCTGTTGAGTATGACTCAGACTTACGCGAGAACTA
>OZ038490.1:6392451-6734951 GCA_964036315.1 Acanthosepion esculentum | reverse complement strand
TGATGGAGTAGATTCATCAACATCAGAGTGAACATATGCTGCTTATATAAAACTACCTTCAGGGTCAATGTATACACTGTTTTATGAAATGTAAAGGGTTATTTGTGTTTATGCTTGGGTTCCATTCCCAAGCTGCCCCATTTTATAGATACTGTATACAAATTAAATAGCCTGTATTCCAAAATCCTCAAAAAATCTGAAAACCAAAGCACTTCTGGTCCCAAGAATTTCAGATAAAGGATTCTCAATATATTTATATATATATATATATATATATATATATATATATGTGTGTGTGTATTTAGGCAGCATTTTTTCATTCATACATGTTTCATTAAATAATATAGACAAGTGTTGTCTATTTATTTTATGTAAGTTCTTTTCATATCGTCTGATAAGCTTAATAACATTATCATTAAACGAAGAAAGAAAATCACAATATTGATACATATTTTTTAATCCAATCTTAGCTTTCAGCTTCCATAAGCCATTATCAAAGATAACAATTACACAATATATTAAGCAATACACGAACAAGAAATTGATGATAGTCTGTTTTTGTTTACATGGATGATTTCCAAGCAATGATAAACACGTGCATATAAGACGCTGAAAGCGAAAATCGCACAACAGCTCATGACGTCACACATGACCACGCGAGAGTGAATCCGATGAGTATTGAGTATGGAAAGCCGTTGGTATGAACCAATGGCTTCTGTTACTAATTATAGGCATTTAAGGATATTTGTGGAGATTTCATAGTTTATTTTGTTCAGGTTAGGTTTCAACTGTTTTATGTATATAGCTTCAATATATAGGATTTAAGCTTTGGTTTTGATACATAGAAATTTCTGTGTTGTGATTGAGACATATTTTTAAAAAATAATTATTGTGTGTCTGTGTGTGTGTGTGTGTGTAAGCAATGTGGACATATGTATCTACACTAGATGGCAATAGTGTTTCATACTTAAACACAATTGTCAGTCTACACTGACATGTATTAATGTACACTCTGTCTCCAATATTGTGCACTTTTTGCCCATAAATATAACATACTTTGAAAACTACAACACACGTGTGTGCTTTTGTGTGTGTAGGTATGTGCACACATACCTTATAAAGGTGCTACTTTGCAAATAACTGGGTCCAGGAAATGTACATTAACTTGATAAGTGAAATAAAGATGTTTAAAATAAGTAAATAATTAGGAAAAGAAAAAATTTTTTAAAAGGAAGCAGCATAGCAACGCTAACTGTTGTTGGTATGTCCAACATTGCTTGCACAGCACGCATTTTTCAGCTGACAGGAAACTTTGGGTATAAATAGTAGGGGCCCCTCTCTGGCTCCAGGTATGCAGATATTTGCAAGGTTGAGAGCAAACTATCAGATTTTGCTGTCTTGTACTGAAACTTTCTTTTTCATTCTTCAGCTAGCAGGAAAGGAATGTGTACGCCAGAAAAGCGAAAAACAAAATTTATATATATATATATATATATATATATATATATATATATATATATATATGTATATGCCCAGCTCCATATCCGAAATAGGATATCCGTGGATAGAAAAGGATAAATAGAGCCTTACTAAACTCGATACTCTTCATAGCAAAGCAATAATGCACACCGGATCATTTATTGGTATTTCTCTAATATGAATACAAATACACAGGCTGATAAACAATAGATGCAATACACACTTTTTAAAGTAAAAATAAAAATGAAGCATCTGTTTCAAATATGAGTATTCACTATAGTAACGTTAGTAATATATATATATATATATATATATATATATATATATATATATATTTTTGTCATTCACAGATGACATATATATATATATATATATATATATATATATATATATATATATATGTATGTATGTATGTACGTACGTATGTATGTACGCATATATATATATATATACATATATATATATATATATAAATATATATATATATGTATGTATGTATGTACGTACGTACGTACGTACGTACGTATATATGTATGTACGTACGTATGTAGCCAGCTATGAAGACAATCAGACAAAGTGGAAAATTTTATTAGCAATGGGTTTTGCCGGAGAGCATATGCTCTCTTTGGCTTCCTCGGGTTAAAATGAAAGAAAATATAAAATTGTGTTTGAGAAAAATTCCTTGGGATCTCGGAGGTTAAATGGGAAGAAATTAATTACTTTAACTTATCACCTTCCAATGTCCAAACTTACAGAGTAGCTGTCCACCTGTGTGCTTGTTTCTTTTATCTATATATGTATTAGAGCCATTTGGTTTTGTAGGATTTTTAAATCAGGAATTTTTATTATTTTACATATATATATATATATATATATATATATATATATATATATATATATATCACATGTAGTTTAAGGCATCCACTAGGTGTCTCTATTCAGCACCTGAAGATTGTGTTGTGTATGAAACTTTGAATCATGCTAGCTGTGAGGGATTATATATATATATGTCATCCACAGACAGACTGTTTTGCTGTATCACAGCTCTTCAGTGTGGCTAGACGTCCAATTGCTTCAAGCCAGGATCAAAACCCGACCGATTTGACATCAGTCAGATATATATATATTATATAGTAGTATTCAACCTTTACAAGCCTGGGAGCCACTTGGGGTAGAGGGTTACATTAGGAGACAATTTCTGCAGATAGGAGGGGGAAGATAATGGCTAACCCTAGCTTTGAACAGGTTAAGATTGTAGTGATCAAGGAAACATCCTCTTGGGAGTCAGTTCGTATATATCACTTTATACATTATTTTAAGGAAATACTCATATTTGAGTAGACGCTCCTTTTAGGTATTAAATGGTATGTTTATTTATTTTCATCTACTGGCCTAAATATTTGAGAAATCTTATTAAAGAAAAATATGCGCTCTCCGGCAGGATTTGAACTTGCGTCCCTCTGTTTTTCTAAATAGCTGGAGAAAGATAGTTTTAACCCTTTTATCTAAGGGCATTAGCTTAATGTTAATAAAACAGAATTGACCACTCAGCCTATGATGAGATTGTTAAGATCTATGGTAAGAATGAATCTTCTAGACATTACATAATTTACATTGATGTACATTTTTATAATTGTTGCATTTTATTACTAATCTTATATTATGTCCTTATGTTGTTAATCTATTATTATGTCTATTTTACATATTAAACTTTACAATAGGTATGTCAGTACAGGAGGGAAAAAAAACAAAACCACAGGGCTCCATGTGAGCTGTGGTTTAAGGCATCCACTAGGAGTTTTAGTTTTTGTATATTCTTTACATATGCCAAAGAGTGGTGTTCTATTCCATGTAACAAGATATACTGGGTTCCGTCTATGTGGAAGATTAGTACAATACCAACGACTATTTGACCTAAAGTAGGCTTATTAAATATCACTAACAAACTTAGAGATAAACACCAACTCAGAGATAATAGAAATTAGTTCCTCACTTATCAACAAAGATTAAAATCTATCATATCAAACAGTTCAGTATGGGCAGGCCTGCGGGGTAGAGGCTATCAGTAAACACCTCTGATACACTTGGCTCCTGGTGACTCCAGAATGAAATATGATTATAAAGGATTGAATTATAAAATCATAAGAAACAGGAAAGTTTTGTTAGAAACAAAAGAATTATTTACATTATTTACTATTGTCCTCAGCTTTGTTGTTCTGCTTCAGCCACTGTGCCTTCTAGACTTCATCAGGTGTATATCAATTCAGGTAAACTATAGGGAATTTTGAACTTGTTTTTTTTTTTTTAGATTGATTCATTCATTTTTTACAGCTTATCAATCCCTAAATGTAACAAAGTTAATTTTAAGGCATTTAAAAAAATAAAATAAAATTTTAAGGCATTTAAAAAAATAAAATAAAATTTTAAAGCATTTAAAAAATAAAATAAAATAATTACATTCATGTTTAATTTTGGCTTTTGAAATTGTTGTTTTTTTCTTTAATACATCCAATTTATTTTCTACTAAAAGTTTTGTAGCAGTTAGTAAATCTATTTTTGTATTTTGACTAACAGTTATAAGCCAATCAGTTAAATGACCGTTCTCAAAAATTCATTCAAATGTGTAAATTTCACATAATATGGCATCACTGGCCCACTGATTTTGGTTATATAAAACTAATTAAAAGAAACAAAATACGTAAACAAATGATACACTGAAGCCTTTAAAATAACTGCTTTTGTAAAGCAAAATAAAAACCAGTTTTAAGTGCATTAAGAAATTGCTTTCATTATATAAATCCTGATACTAAAGGAAAAAAAAATAATCTGTAAGTGATATGATTTATTTATAACAAAAAAGCTAAGCTATATAAACCACTTCATCAACTAAGTGAATGGTCCCACATTTTTAACCTTAATACAATCAAGTAATATGTTCTGCCTATTTTTCATGTATTATAAGTGTATTAATAATAAAATTAAGAGCTTCTAGATGGGGAACAATAAAATGGTGTCATTAATTTTAAGTCTTTAAAACAAAAAAGTATTTTATGAGCAATAGTTTTAATCCTCATTCAACAACTTAGAGTTTACTTTAAGAGCATGAAAATTAATCCCAAGCTTTAAAAAATAATTTTTTTTGTTCATTTTCCTTTAATTATTTCATCCCAAGCAAAATGATAAAGTCACTAAGATGCCAGGTTTACTGAGAGTGAAAGTTTAGTGAGGAGAAAAGATAATAAAAGAACAAGATGAAAAAAAAAAGAAGATGGCAATGCTTATAAATTTGATATGATACTCATAGTTCTGGTTAATAATACTGTAAAGAGACACTGAAACAAAAATCTGTATCAAGAACAAGTTTAATCACACGAGAGACATGGATTAATAATACAATAATAGAGAATGCCACATTTCAGTGCAGCAGTGCGTACACCTCAAATGCTGCACCTTGCGACCCACTCTGCAACGAATGTTCCTATGAGCAGACATTCTGCATAAGTCCATGTTCAATAATTAGTGGAAAGAAGGTCAGTCGTCCTTCTACACAACAGTGATTGACATTGCATTTAACTTTTTGGAAATCGTAATTCACAGGATAGCAAGAAGCTGTAAGAAAGCTCCACAAACAGGAGAAGAAACTATTAACATAGAACTTATGGTTACAACTAGCAATTTCAACATGAAATGATGAGACCTAACTGCCAATCTAACACTGCATTTAAATTTGTGAAGCTGAAGTACCAAAGAGGAAAGCACATCTGAACAATTGTCATGAAAATATTTATCGAAAAGGCCCAGGGAAGCTATGTAACAGCAGTAAGAACGCGACTGAAACTGAGATATCAGGTCAGGACTGATAACATTGCAGATTCTTCTTATATAGCAGGCGCACCAGACCAGATGTGGCAGCACTATTCGATGCAGGGAAAAATGGTAGATTTATAAACATGCAAGATGGATTATCAGGTGATTAGACTGTATAATCTCTTAATCATTTAAGCTTAAAACAACTGATGTTCAAACACATGAAACAGGAACTAAAGAGTACTTGGCATGACCCACTTCCAGAAATCAGACCTAATGACCAAGCATCAAGGTTTATTTTAGCATACCTTTTTTACTTATCCAAGAAATTTTCAAAAATCCTTCATATTCAATAATACAATAATCATTGGCTACTTTTTTTTCAAAGTATGATTAAACTGTATAGAGGATGCAGGCATTATTAAGTGTAAGATTCTCAATAGCAATAAGAAAAGGAAGAAGAGGGTAAAATAATATGAGGCAAGACAATATAAGTCAACACAAAGCAACTATAAGACAGTAACAAAAAAAAGTAGAAAGTTCACAAAAAAAAAGAAACAGTGTTCTCACACAAAACGGATACAATCAATTGACTTCAAGGCAAGAAAGAAAAATGTATGGGTAACATCGAAAATTATCCATTTTTATTGGCTAGGAAGAAATCCCAGCATGCATCTATAAAATTTAGCTACAAATTTGGGGAGGGGAGGTTTTTATCATTCCCAAAGATTCTAACCAACAATCTGATAGGGTAACTGGCTAATCCCTGTTATAAATGCCTGCTCAGACACATTTGTGTTTCTTCATCACAGTTTTTGGTTTGGTTTGTTTTGTTTTATGGCATATCAACCTCAATGGATTATTTAATGCCGACAAAATTTTTACAATAGATTCATATGAATACAATATGTATTCTTTGTAAGAAATCAGTTTGTAGAGCAGGTTTTACTGATATATTTTTGTAAAGGTGGTTTTTGTTGAGAGTTTGGTTTCAGATATACAATTTGTAGAGAAATTGATTTTATTGACATTCTCATTTGGTTTATATTTTTTGGTATAGGCCAAACTGTTATAAGAAATAACATCCACTTTCACTTCCTCAAAGAGCCCATACATATTGTTTATATTATAGCATTTTTGTCTTGAGAGAGCAAGGTCTGAACACCCGGTTAATATATATTTAATAGTGTATGCAGTTTCACATACTTGGCATACTGGTTGATCTTCATTGTTTAGCAGGTACAATTGGGTTATGGCCAATCACATGGCCAATGCATAAACAGGCCAATATTACCTCTTCCTTTCAAGATTTTCTGAAAGTCAATTTCCATTCTCCTAGTTTGGGCTGAATTGTGAAGAGTTTATCATGTGGAATATCCATCCTTCCAGCACCGTTGCTATTCCTTTTGAACATATTTGTTAATGACCTCCTTAAAGTCAGTGTGTAAGATTTTGCTCCTTGAGTCTACATCCATATCTAAAGCTGATTTGGTTGCTAGGTCTGCTTTATTGTTACCTTTCACTCCAATGTGGCTAGGAATCCCACATAGTTTGATGTCTTTATGTTTGCAAGTAGTGCTGCTCATTTTACATCACAATTTGACAATGAGTTGGTTGTTAGATTTTTTTTTTCCTTCAAAGCCGGATTCAGGACGGATAGTGAGTCTGAAAAAAATTAAGAAATTTTTATATTTCTTTGTATGATGATATTGAGAGCTTGTTCTATTGTATAAGCCTCTGCAGTGAAAATAGAGATTCCCTTTGGGAGGCACTTTGTTGTTTTGTAATATTGTGACTCACTGCTGCATACCCTGTTTTGTCCTCACACTTTGACCCATCTGTATATATAGGTGTATGGTTAGGGTAGTTTTCAAACATGATCTGAAACTTGTCCTGAAATGTGAGTGGGTACATTTTTTGTTTAGGGAGTTTATTTAAAGAAAGATTTTGGGTTGCTTGATTGTCCATGGTAGAATACTGGCTGCAGTCATTTCTTGATATGTTTGGTAACTCTTCAGCAATGGATTTCATATCATTTCCTTGGAGCTTCTTGTTTTCATTAAGCTCCCAAAAAACATTGACCAAATAAGCCAGTTGAATTCAGAAATCATAATTTCTGAACTCTTCCAAAAGAATAGGCTTTCCTTGTTCCTTGAGGAACAACACAATCTCATTAAACAGCTGAAGAACCCATCGAAGCATATTGCTTTTGGACAGCCATCAGACTTGTGTATGAAAAAGCAAGGCATCATGTCCTGCTTCCAAATCTTGACAGAATTGCTGAAACAGCCTTGTATGAAAAGCAGAACCTTTGATGTAGTTGACCACTTTAATCACAATCGACAAGTCATCACAAAGGGATCTTGGAAGAGTTTTTGATGCCAGTGCTTCTCTGTGAAGCATGCATTAAGTAGATTAGGCTAGTGGGTTATTTTGCTGGAAGAGGGTAACTAATCTGGATATTGAACACAACATTGCAGGTGCTCCATCTGTGCACACTCCATCCAAGCAATCCTAATTCAAGTTCTTCAAAAAGAGAGGACAAAAGTTACATGACATCTCTAGCTTTGGCACTTGTTTCGAGCAAATAGCAAAACAGAAAATCCTCCTCAATTTTCTCTTCATGGATGGACCTCTCAAAGACCAACAGTCGAGAAAGATTTGAAACATCCATTGACTCATACATTTAGAAAGGTGACTTCTTAATTTTTGAAATCAATCATCAATTTGAGAGTGAATGGTGTCATTTGACATTGAAATTTGCTTCATCTTCTGATAGGCAGAGTCTCCCAAGACTAGGTTGGTGCAGTTCAGCAAACATAGTTTTACCAATGTTTCCCCAATCATATGTCCCTCCTTATTTTTTGAAATATCATAGGTAACTTCATATGATGCTTTCACAATTACAGCTGTTTGGTTTTGGAAGGTTCCAGTCGCATCTAGTTGCTAGTTTCAGATTAGTCTCTTTGAGCTTGAAAAATGCATGATCCTTGTCTTTGAATTCTGGATGGCTGTTTTCAAGATGTTGTTTCAACTGGAATCGTTTCATAGAGCCGTTCCCCAAAGTTTTCAAACAAAGAACACCTTGAGGTACCTACTCTCTATTCTGGATCAGAAAGGAAAATCCGAAGTCTAACTACGAATCTTGATAACAGTGTTTTTTTGGACATCTTCTCCCAAGGAAAACAAAAAGAAAACAATAATGTCAAATTGTGTCTCAAAATTTGGAAACATTGAACAAATATAAAATTGCATATATGAATGCGAGCAAATATAGCTTGCACAGTAAATGATCTGATCTTAAATTGTAACTGCGATAGACTGACAGGTCGATTATGCCGGTGAAAAAAAGACAAACAAACACTGTCTGTTTGCTGAGTTGCTTGTTATAATATCATACAAAAAAACACAAATCACACACAATCTCCTTCAAAACATTTCCCTGAAATTTCCTCCTGATTAAGAACCACTGATCTAGAGGGAATGGTAGGTTATAGCTCTCAGCATTATTTGATTTAAAGTTTTTATTTTTCTGCTTTTTGTTTGAGCTTTAGAAATTGTTGGCTACCATTTCTTGGCAGATTAAATTTTAGAGATTATTTTGGCTAGTTGGTCAGCAATATCCTTTTTGCTGGTTATTTTAGAGTTCTTTATCGAGAGGTGTTTTACAGTGTTTGTTTGGTATTTGCCTGATATTTTCTTTATCATATTCCAGACAGATCTTGTTTTTGTAGCAAAATTGATACTGTTGACATAGTTTTTCCAACATTCTTTTTGGTTTCTTTAATTATTTTCCATGCTTTTGCTCAGTGTTGCTTAAATTACAGCAAATTAGAGGTTGTAGTTTATCATTTATCTGTTGCATTTTTTTGGTGCTGAATTTTTTTGGAATGCATTTTTTGTTGTAGAGACAAGGATTTCCATGAAATGTTTTAAGTCCTTGATGCTTCTTCCCTCAACCAGTTTTTAAGGACATCAGATTTTAAATTCATCCCATTTCACTCTGCTTAATTTCCAATAGAGAGGATTTTTATCATTATGTTCTGAGTTTAAAGATAATTGGCACATGATCGCTACCACATGAGAAATCCATATATATTGATGGATAACATAGGGATAAGTCTATTGCCGAGTAGCTGCCAGTAAATGGATTTATGTAAGTTGGTGTTTTATCATTATAAATGCATAAATTGTTGTTATTAATTATTGTTTGTAAGGTCCTTCCTTACAACCCCATATGGTACTGTGACAGTTAAAGTCCCCTGGTATCATAAGAGGTGCAGGGAGTTGCCTTATGATTTCATGAATTTCAGCTTCATTTACTGGTTTATTGGCCTGCGTATGGTCACTTTAACAGCAATCACCTGTAAAGTTATTGTTAAATTTATTTTACTTTGAAATACATCATTCCTAACTAGAATGGAGGTACTGCCTGATACTCAAAGCCCAGTATCATATGTGCAGTTATATTGATGGTATTCTTTTATATTCATTTTGTCATTTTGCTTAAGGAATGTTTCCTGAAGGCAAACAACTGCTAGTCTGTTATTAGATGAAGCAGTTTATTTGTTTTCCTTTATTCCACAAGTTCCATTAGATTATTTGATACACGAATGCTAAATGTTTTCGGACTTTAGCTTAATATGTGGTTGTCATTTAATTTTCCGAGGTTTTGAGTTTAGAGTTTTTGACCATTTGTGGGTTCTGGCTTTCCACTTCCATTTCTTATAGTTTGTCAAATCGATTCCAGGTAGGTATTTGGTCACTGTGAATTTCTGGTTTTTGTTTGGCTGGTTCTGTTTTTTGGGGAAAAGTTCTTCAGTCTGTCTTTAATGGGTTTTGGTGGATGGATAGGAGATTTCTGCGACCTTTGCATTGTAGGAGATTTTATAATTTTTGGAGGAGTGGTTTGTATTTGATAGATAGTGGTTTGTATTGAGCGATAGATTTTGTATTTGCTTTTCCTTTATTTATTCTTTCAATCATTTCATTGGATTTCTTTTGGGGTTCAGTTTGTACTATTTCCTTGGAGTATATGTCTTCTAAGTAATTTTGAAATCTGAGCCAGTCATTTCATCCTAGGTCTCTGCATTTTTCAGCTTGAATGGCACTTGTGGTCATTTTTTGTGTTATTCTTGCATAGGAAGGGCTTTTCGTGTAGATTTCAACTATTTGCCTTGCTTCTATGAATGAGATATTTTGTTTATGTTTCAGCTCGACTATCTCTTTTTCCCTTTTCCAGAAGTTGCATGATCATGAGTATGCTGGATGGTTTTCCTGGCAGTTAGCACACCTTAATAATCACTGACTCCCTGGCTTCCCAAGGCAGATGTGATTTCCTCAGATACGGCCAGAGACAACTCTCTACTTACAATGACTCCCTTAGGGGAAGGTTTTTATTTTGAGGTTACGAAAAGTTTTCATTTTGATTATACTTTCAGTGTTTCTTATTTTCTACTTCTACAAGCAAATTGCCGTTTCTCAATTTCTTAACTGTTTTGGGGATAATCCTACTGGATGATCTCACTGGATAATCCTACTGGATAGCACTTTTTCAAGTAAGAAAGGGGAAAGTTTTGCTAGAGGAATTTCATCTAGGGACATGAGCATGAGAAATCTTGGAATGTCAATACTCATTTTTTTCCAAATCTAAAAGATATCATTTGGATTTTTGTTTTGGTTATTCATAATTTTGATGTAGTAAAAACCAAGGTGTCAGTTTTCCAGTAAACATTTCTGGACATATATATGAGATTCATGTTATCATTCATATATATATATATATATATATATATATATATAGAGAGAGAGAGAGAGAGAGAGAGAGATTTCACCATCTATGAGGTAAGATGAAATAGTAAGAGAGAGAGAAGATCTCCCTAAGTAGGTTAACTAATGAGAAGGGAGCCCCATAGTCTGATGGAGCCAAGGTCAATTTTGAATTCAGAGTTTTTCTTTCTCCTAGATCAGTTGCGAGCCAAGGCTATAGAACCCAGTCTGTCCTGTTATTTACCCATAGCTGGGTGGAGTGAAGAAGAGCATCCATACTTTACCAAAGATATTAGCACATAACTCCATTACTCCACCGTGCCACCTGATGATGTGAGGGGTGTCTTCAAAGCTATTTATTGAGAACTGTATGTTAAATATATACAAGTCTTCATTTTATAAAACAATGTATCAAACAAAAGAAAGCAAAAGTAGAAAATAATAAAGAAGATTTTACAAGTATGGTTGCAGAGCTAAATCAGAAAGTTAAAAGCTATTTTGGACTGAGTTTGAGTCAGTAAAAATGTTAATACTAATTTTAATTTTAAAGTAAAAAAAAAAACGTTAAAATAATAGTAACCAATGCACACATACAGTAAAAATATAGCAATATTTTATTAATTCTGCAATTACAATGTACTTACAAATGCTCTGCCATTTTTTGTTTATGGTCAATACTTCCTGGATATTAAACTAAACAAATAATATGAAGTGATAGGTTTTGATTAATTAATCAAACAGATTTTATTACTTAGATGTTGTCATTCTTTTTTTCTTTTTTTTTGTTTAGTAGATACACATATTTGAGTAAACAGTACATTTATTTATTTTCATCTACTGGCCTGAATATTCAAAAATATTCCCTCTCCGGCAGGATTTGAACCTGCAACCCCTTGGCAGGAGAAACCATCATTAGATCTGATGTCTTTTAGACAGTCTTGGCCACTGAGCACATCATCAACAATCAAGCAAAGTAATGTAATGTAAATCTTTCTCAGACTCTTGAAACATTTATATCTGATGAGTTTCATTTCCTAATATAAACAAAACAATTTCTAAAGAAGTGATGAATTTTTATTTAATCTGACAGATGGATTATGGGTATCCACTAAAAAAAAAAAAATTGTTTAAGTAATTATATATATATATATATATATATATATATATATATATATATATTTAAGCAGCATATCTTCATTCAAGCATGTTTCGTTGAATAATCTAAACATATGTTTATTTTATTTTAATGTTCTCAAATTCATGGATCAATTTCTTAGTGCTATTACAAAATTGAGTAAGAAAGACACCATAGTTTTGTTTTGGTTATTTCCTTTATTTTCCCAAGTATTTTCAATCTCATCCAAGATCATCTTCAGAGGTGAATTGCTAAAACAAAAAATGAATGTCATTGATAAGTGGGAATTTTTTGCATGAAACATGCTCCATTATATTCAATTTAAAAATGAATGTTAAGAATATATAAATGAGGTAACTTAATTTATATTTTTTTTATTATTAATGTTTTTAAATATTCAAATGGCAATATATATATATATATATTTTTTTAAATTTAAAAAAATATTTTTCAATTCACAAAAAATTGCTTTTATAAACATTTTGAAACATTGTTGCTATATTCATAATTGATTTTATTTCGTGTTGGTTACATTTTTTTTATATAGAGTTCTTCAAGAATTTGAAGCTTTTGTTTTTTACTTTCATGGTGGCGTATACTTGTATTGTCAATTAATATTTCTCTAAATCGTGAATGTAGACAGGAATGTTCTTTTAAATGTTGTGCAATAGAACTAGAATCCAACATGTGTAAAATAAGCCTTCTTGATAATGTTATCATTGTGAAACCAACATATATATTTACGTTTTTGTCAGAGATACAATCTCCCAAAAACATTTAAATTGATATACAATGTTGGCTTTTAGCAAAACATTAGTTGATGGAGAAGAGTTATTGCAGATGATTAAGTTGCTTGTATTAAATTTAGTATAGTATATAATTAGTTTTATTTTTTTACTGATATCTGTTGGGGATATATTAGTACTTATGAGTTTTTAGGATTTTTTTCATCTTGTTTGTAGTTAAAGTGAATTTGTTTGTGATATAGTAGGTTGAGATGTTTAGGGTTATTTCAGGAAGTATTATGTTCTTTTTTTATTTATGTTAATATTTCTAATAGCTCATCTACTTTGTTCATTAACAATGTAATTAGGAAAGTCAATATTAATGAGAGTTTGTTTAATGTTTTTTAATTCCGTGTAGAAAGTTTTTTGTGGAATAGTTAACTTTGCATGGCTTATTAAATTATGTATAATCGGTATTTTGTAATAGTCAGGACATTCACTTTTATAGTTGAGAGTGCATATGTTTGTACTGGTTATTTTTTTATACAGGAACATAATAAATGTATTATTATTGGTGTCTATCAATATATCAAGAAAAGGAATTTTGTTATTGTTAAGTTCATATGCAAACTTAAGAACAGGATTTTTTGAGAAGAGTTTTGTAGTTCATGTATTTCATCTATGTTTTTAACTAAGATAAGAATATCATCTACATAACTTAGGTAGATGGAGGATTTTTTAGTGGTATTAAATATAATATTTTCATATATATATATATATATATATATATATATATATTGTCGGAACCTCATACGTTGAACTCGAGAGAATCCATCATATATATATATATATATATATATATATATATATATATATATATATATAATTGATGGATTCTCCCATCGAGTTCAACGTATGAGGTTCCGACAACCACAAACTAATTATCTGCAGTTGCCAGAAAACCAACACAATGATTTGTTTCAAGTGGTGAAGGCTTGTGCCGAACCATCCACACTTTTTGGATCTGTCGATAAAAAAGTAACAGTGCAAAAGAATTGTCACGGAAACTTTGAACGACAGTCCTTGTGTGTTATTATTGTGGAGTTTAACCTCTCCGGGTCACAGTCAATATCAGTCAGTACACACCTCTTGGCAGGCACATGCAATATAATGACCGAGTTAAGCTGTCATGAGTTTTCCTTCCCATTTGAAGTCTTTCTATCATGAAACCAACACTAAAAGGATTGCTAACCAAAGCTCAGAGAGACTCCTTTCACCCTCATCAAGAGCAGCTAGCCTGTGCCAGTTTTCAACCTGGTACTTTACATATATATACAAACAGTCTTTTGCTCATGGTAATTTTCTAAGTTAGATTAGATATGACACAAGCCCAAAAATTTGGAACACCCAGTGAGGATTGAACTCACTACTCAGTCGTAATTGATCTAGTGAGATAAACTTGCTAACCATTACACCACGTCAAAGTGACAGTCTTATGAAACCAAATTTGTTTTCTCTTAATTTCTCAATTTTCATCATTAACACTATTTTTCAAAAAAATTTTCTTGCCAAGTTTAAAATCCCAAATGTCAAAATAAAAAAAATTTATCCAGAATTAAAGATGGAAACTAATTTGAATTCCAGCACTGAAAATAGAACAAAAATTCAAATCTGTTTTAATAAAATTAGCACAGTTCAACATAAAACCAAAGATGTGCCAGTAGACGATGCCAATTTTTCAGTTGGGGAGGATATGCCGCTTTAAATTTGACATTTGAAATCCTGACTTTTGCCTGGATTCTAATACTGACCACTCGAGCCAGCAGAAAATACCACCTACCATAAATCAGGCTCTTATTAGTAATTAATATACATTTACCATTTTTTTAATAATACCAATACAAGGCCCAAGAGCCGTTCAAGGTAGAGGACTACTGAATGAGTTTGTTTTATGGATGTAAGAATTGTAGATTAAGAGAATATGTAAGATAGATAAGAGTTGACCCTAGACTTGAAATGGTTAAGAATGTAGTGGTCTGGGAAGCATCCACTTGGGAGTCAGTTCCATAAATTAGTGGCTCTTGGGAAGAAGTTCTCTGAATGAAACACCCTTCTTACCAATAGAATATGAAGGGAATGAGGATGGCTTGACTGTGCACTTGGTATAAAGGCTTTTAGCTGTGAAGGCCTGAACTGGTAGAACAAAGGAATGTAACTTGTCCAAACATTTTCCATGGAAATAGCAATAGAGTAGTGATAGGCTTGTTGGTTGGTTGATTAGTTGTTTAGAGGCATATCAACCTATATGGGTTATTTAATGCTGAAATCTAAATATATTGTATGCCATTTTTTTTTTAGATAATAATGGTTTTAGTGATACAATTCTTACTAATTAACCCATAGGTTGGGGGAGAACAGGTGGATTTATGTCATTCCCACAGGTATTTGCACATAAGTGAATATAACAAACCTAAATGGAATTGGAACTTGGCACTCCGATTAACAATTTGGAGTCATCATTCATTACACTACCCACACATTCAAGCTAACATCACCAGATATTCCCAAGCAGTCACCCATCTAGGTACTGATATGGCTCAATGTTACTTAACTTCAGTGTTCATACAGAAACCTAATGTGGCTGTAAGCCATATCACTTTCACATCCAAACTTACAGCACCTGGTATTCCAAGCAATTACCCATCTAGGTACTGAGCAGGCTCACTGTTGTTTAACTTTTGTACAGGAACCGTGATGTAGCTGTAAACCTGATAAGCTTGTGATGTTGTGTCTAAGAGGAAGGTTGGATAATAATTCATCACCTATAAGAAAGTGTAAACACTTAAATTTTGTCAAGGCTGGAAAGTGAGGATTGGGCTGCTCCAGCGCACATATGGCAGCAATACTTCATTTTTGGTCTAATCTGACACTTGTAAATATGGAGCCAGAATAGAAACATAGCTGGAGTCAAAGATTTCATATGCAAACCCTAGAGAACACTTGCACAAAATGCCACCACAAATCTACTTAAAGTGAAGTGTAAGGGATTTTCAACAAAGTTAATTCTTTTGTGATCATCAGGATAAATTTGGCAACTGATCACATACAAAGATTCAATTTTGGGGTTGCATGACTTCATTCAGACAATATTTGGTTTTGATTAAGACATACTTCCTTGGGGATGCATTAGTGTCTCTGCAACCAAAGCTAATTTTCTGTTAACAATGTGGCCTTTTAAAAGCCTGCTCTAGAGTCATATTTTATGACACAAGGTGTTGTTTTGTTCATTCATATATTACATTCCATCATGACCAATCGGACACTGAACTATCACCAATCATAATGAATGGATGTTCCCTCAGTGTAGTGCTGTGTCATGAGAGCCTATTGGGCCTTAACCCAGACCTCAAAATAGAGCTCATGCATATGATCCATCACTAAAGATGCTGGAGAAATGGTCAGTTCCTGTACTGCTCCAGTAAATACCTGACTTTGCGCTATTCTCTACCTGTACAAGAGCCAGATCATGTATAAAATGGTGTACTGCTGCTAGTCTTGATAGAGCCCAAAAGTGTCTCCATGTCCTTGTGGGTGAAAAATTATTTTCCACACTACAACCGCTTTCTTACAGATGAAACATCACAAGCCTCTCACCACGCTATTGCTATTTCGATAGAAACTGCTCAGATGAACTACATTTCTTAGTTCCACCAGTTCTAACCTTCACGGTTAAGACTGTCCATACTATGCACGTTGTAGCAAACCACCCTCATTCTTTTCAGATTCCCTTTGTGAGATGTAAGTTCCACTCGAGAAGCTTCTTCGTGTGAACCACTACTCTGTGAAACCAACTCCCAAGAGGGTGCTTTCCTGATCATTACAATCGTAACCTGTTCAAGTCTAGGATTAACTGCCATCTTCTACTGTGCCTCTGTAATCCTCTACCTTGAGTGGCTTTTGGGCCTTGTACAGGACGAACATCATTGTAAAGAAAAAAAAATCACTAGAAATTAATAACTATTTTGATGCAACAAACACAGTTGTACTACAATTATAAAAGATAATGCAAGAGGTGGTTCATAAAATTCCTTGTGGATATTGGTGAGTTAATGCTATTTTACAATGTTAAATGAGAACATAGATGACATGTGGCATTTTGTGGTTTGCCACAAACAAAGGCACTGACATATACAGCAACAGGTCAACCTCATTCATGTTAATGTCTTATCATGTCACTGTACAAATGAGGGAATAAAAACTTAAAATAAACACGTTTCACTTGGTAGTTATACAAATCAAGTTGTGTGAAATGATAATTTAAAATTAAAAACATTGCAAGAGCTCTTTAGATTATAAAATACATTACATGTTTTTTTATTACACTGTTGTGGATGTACTTAGATGCCTTTATGAAACTTACATTGACTGCTGTTGAAATATATATATACACATTTTCAAGACATTGTGTATTTTTTAGAGCAGTAAGTACTTTCGAAAACTTTATGTTCTCATCGTCAGGCTGTAATTTTTTCCTTTTACTAATACACCACATCCATCTGACCACAATTTTATACATAAGGATTGCATCATTCAATGGATTGTTAGTAAGTTAATGCTTATATTAAATCTGTTAATATAACTAATTGATTCATTGTATGATTACCTCTTCATAATATAAAATATATGCTGCCCAATATAATACGTTTATATATATATATATATATATATATATATACCCCAAAAAAATTAATTTTGGTTGAGCACTCTGGAGAGAAAGTGCAAATTTGTAAACAGTGACTGCTACAGCTGATAATGCAAAGCTCTTCTATGAATTGAACCCTCTCAGTCACTGTCATGAATAAATACGCAAAAATCCACCTTCCTCTCTACCGGGCACTAATGGCTCAGAGGTAAAATCTCTGACTGATTTGGCATCATTTCGATCCCGGCTTGAAGCAATTAGATGTCTAGCCACACTGATGAGCTGTGATACATCAAAACAGTCTGTCTGTGGATGACTATATATATATATATATATATATATATATATATATAGTTTACGAAAAACTAGGTAATCAGTATGGGTAGATGTTAACATTTTTGTCCTATCCCCCTCCCATATCAATATATAACTTCCGTTAACAGATTTAATGTGTCAATGTCTGGATTTCCTCTAAAAATTTAAATTTGAAAGAATAGAAATGTTACGCCTAACTCAATCATGTCTCTCTCCCCTCTTCACTCCCTCACTTCGTTAATTTACATATACTTATTACTGCCTGTCAAAAATGTGTAAATTTCTTTTCATTTTTCATTTCAACCTTTGGAAATGAAATCTGATGATCCGCCGTCCTTTAAAAGGGCTGTGGTGAAATAATTTATTATATGGAACCTTAAAGTGGTTTGTTTTTATTTAAAATATGCACAAACACACACACTTACATACCTCCAAATACAAACATAACTTTCTGTAAAACCATATCTCTGTTGCCCAATGTCCCCTCTTCATTTATGTGGAAATTTTCCAGTATTCATCTGCGAGGAAAATTCTTGCTCTGTACAAGGACTGATATTATATAGCAGTTCAGCACTTTTCCTTGTTTCTAATGAAATTCATCTTTCTTAAAATTTTACTTAACTTTTGGGGGGCATTTTTGCTATTCCAATGTGCTTTCAGCTTTAGCTTAAATGTATTTTTATCCATTTTATTTCAAAGAGGCAACCGCTATCCCAGAATAGGTTTTAAATTTGGGGTGTATGAAATGTGCATGTAAATATAACAATTACTATAGGACAAAAGTAGTAAAAAAATATTTTAAATTTCAGTAGTCTACAAGAATGTGAAAACAAAAAACAAAAAGAAAATTACCATAATTTTAACAAGCTGTAGAGAACATGTCAGAGTTGTCTCCATAATTAGTACATTTGGAACAAGGAAAAAAAATATGTATGGGGAGACTGGCTGAGTTGAAGATTGTCAAGGTTATAGCAGTTCTTCAAGAGTACTGAGGAAAGGAGGAGGCTTAATAGTAATGGCAATATTAGCTGTTTCCTTATAAGCAAACATTCAGCATTCATTCACGAAACAGCCAGTGCTAATTGAGTTATGCTCTTCTTCCTTTTCTGGCCATCAGAATGAGATCAAAGTGTAGTATCTGTTCTCCTTATCTTTAATAGTAATGGTAATTATAGCCATTTATTTGTAAGGAAACATTCAGCATTCATTAACCAAACAGACAGTACCAAATGTTTTCAAGAAAGACAAAAACTGTGGCGATCAACATCACTCATATTCAAAGTTCACTATAATCCAAATATTACAAAAAATATTCAAAAATATTTACAAAACTAGCTTAAAAGCCACCCTATTGGGTCGCATTTAAGCTAGCTCCTGTGGAGAGCTTTTGATTGAGCCTTTGGCGTGTTCAGGAGTTTGAGAGTCCCTAAGTCTTTGCATATTCTCATTATTGGAAGTTCTCCCAGCTGCTGTTTGATCTAGGTTTCATTTGTGCAGAACTTTTTCCTCGCTGCAGCCTTGGCTCTTTTGATTGCAATCTGGTCCTCTGTTGGCAGAAATTTCTTTTTTACAATGCATACTGCTGCCGTATGCAATCTAACACTTTCGCCCCAGCCTCTCAACCTCTGACGTCTTACTCTCTGATTTGAGGTGTCTACTCATTTTTAACCAAACTTAAGGGATCATCAAGAGTGTTGCCTTCAACCCAAAATCATGTGAACTTCAAAGTTCCTCATAGCCTTAGTAAGCTCTATTTCAAATTATATGTACATGCAACTTCCGGTTAAAGTTCACTGTTGTGGTGATCTCGTGCAGTAGAACCTTTTCACATAGTTCACTAGTTCTTCCCTTTTTTTTTTTGTTTGCAACACTCCTTACCAATTATTTCAGTCTCATTACAAAAAAATTTTAAAAATTTGATTTATTTTGTAAATCTGTCCCTCCGATTTTGTCTCGCCTTCACAACAGGCTTTGTCGAATCTTTTGTTGTTTCAGGTCCTTCCACGACAATCGTGGACTTTTCTTCAATATCAGTTAGGGGTCCCAATGCACTCAGGTCGGACCTGCCTTGGTAAAGTGCACTAACTGGAATCCCTCCTTCACTCATGCACTCTCGTGCCAGTTTATTCTGCCCGGTCGACAACACCGTACGCCTCTTCAACCACCACCAAGCTAGCAAGGCCACGACTATCATTAGTATAATTCCCACAACAGTCATTATTATATCAACCAAATTCTCTTTCCAGCCCAAATTCGGTGTACTTATCTTATCTAACTCTGACTTCAACCGTCCAAGATCAATCTTATCAATTGGCCTTTACAACGCCGGCATCTTTTCTAGCGACATTTTAGAAATCTCTCTTACAATAGGTTCCCACAATCCCGTCCATCCACTGGCATTCGTTCCTACCAGATCTAACAAAGCCTCATTCTCTTCAAACTTTTCTTAATCGTTCTGGAGTTATTATACTCGGAGACAGGTATCCCTGTGAAAGCATGTCTAATTGTGCTCTCACATGCTCTAACACCATTAAAGAGTGACTTGTTTGATGTACCTTACTCATTATAGCTAATAATTGAAAATACCTTTGAAAAAACTCCTCTAATTTCTGTAATTCGGTTGTTACAGACGTGGTTACATTTATCACTTCTTTTCTAAAAACCTGTAGGTGAGGAATCAACCAATTGATACTCCCTCTATTCTTAGCCAATTCCAGCCTAGTAACATTGAGTATAGATAAGCTCTCTTTAACTGACTGAGCCATTGCCTGTTGTCTCTGTTCTACCGCCTCTAATTTCCTCTTAATTACTCTCACTTCGCCTTCCGAGACTGTACCAAACAACACACTAAATGCATTTCCCACTATAGGCAATACTGCCCTCTTTTGCTCAATCCGTAACAACTTTATTCCTTTCAAATAGTAACTCATATCCTTCCATTGTCTCTCAAGTATTAGGGATTCCTGAGCTAAGGGGTATAATATGTGGTGGTATTCCGGAGTCTATAAATAGTCTCCAGTGACTTGGGTCCTGGCTGTATCTAGTTTGTCCACTTCGGTCTTCAACTGACCCAGTAACTTATCATACAGCTGCAGGTCTATCACAAAAGTTATCAACCACTTTGATCTAGTTATAATCACTTCGCTAGTCTTCTTAAATACAGTATTCTCACTGTGTTCCCAGGTATTAGCTACCACAACTAGCATCGTCAGTACCACGAGCCTCCTCTCATCCATGTCTGCAAAGAGATGGAGAGAATAATTCGCCTTACTCAATCATTCTCTTATTGTTTTTAGCGGGTGGTTACATCTTAGAGTGATACCTCAAGCACCGACCCACACCACCACCAGCGCAGTGCATGCATGGGCCTGTCCACACAGTTCACCAGCACCGGTGATAAATGCACAGTTAGTCCCAGACCGTCACTCGTTCACCACAGCCACTGTACTGGTTTCACTTAATCCTTGGGCTCAGGCTGCACCACTCCCTTCAATCGCCGTTTTAGTGGTAATTCCTCATTAACACTGGGTGCTTTTTCAGCCCACAATTTACTCTGCAATTGAGCTAACGGAATTTCATCCTCTTCCTCCCATTCACTCAGTTCTTCTTCTACCCTAAGGTTAGGCTCAATCCCTGCTTCCTCAGAATGTCCTGCTGGGATCCGACATACCTCTGCCATACACCACTGAGCCTTGTGCTCGAACTCGCCACAAGTCGTGCAGTTCGGCCCCAAAGACCTTGGGTCGTGTCCATAGTTTGTCAGACAGTCGCAAGCCCAATGCTCACCATACTTGCAAGTCCAGCACACCAGCCCATATTGTCCCGGTGTGGGCTTGTGAAACTCATAACGCAAGTCCCAGGCTCTCCTATTGGGAACTGCCTCAGCCTCCCAGTCCTCTTCCACCTCTTCTTTCAGATCCCATATCTGGATCTGCACCCGGTCCTTCTTTTTCATCACTACTTTGGCCCCCCGGGGGTTCCTACCTACACACCCTCTTATTCTATCCCAGAGTTGTTTGCTGGTCCGAGTCGCCTCTATAGCTGTGGCCAGGCTGACCGGTCCCCCCTTCAGAACATCGCCCCTCAGGTCCCTGTCACTTAGCTCGTCCAACAAGGCCTGAATAAAACCACTGTCGCGAGTCACCAACTCCGGAAAAGCTAATGCCGCTAGCCCCACGATTCTTTCCCCCAATTCTTCATTAGTCTCTCCTTGTTGCTGCAGCCAGAATAATTTTCTGGCTGCCTCAATGGCCATACGCTCACTTGCGTATTGCCACACCAGAGCGGATTTAAGCTCGGTTCATGTCAGGGCTGGGTTTTCTATGTACCACCCCCCCCCTATGAATTTGGACACCTGCCCCGCTGCAGCATCGTTAGCTAGGAGCACCATTTCTTGGTCCGAGAGGCCATAGATCACCTGCTTCTTCTGAATGGACAGAATTCATTGGTGCGGGTCCGCAGGGTCTCCTTTATAAGTAGGTAGCTTCATGCTACCTGTCAGCCTCCTGAAACCCATCGATATTTCAGGGATTCCCACATCCCCAAGGTCATCTGTGGCGTCTGATCCTGCTACGCTCATCCTAGCATCTTCTCAAATACCACTTTCAATGACAGAACGAAAGGAAAAATACTTAACACAGTGGCGGAGCTTCAACTGCGTACAAAGTTGACAAAGTCAAAACAAGAGCAACAATATTAATGGCAGATCTAAGTGCAATGAGCGAACAAAGGAAACCAAAAAGTGACTTATCTGAGGTCCACCTCTCCGTGTTTTGTTTCTTTTTCCTACTTCTTTTGCTTCCTTCTCTTTTCCTCCTTATGCCCCTTTTAGACCAATATAATCCGAAGACTAGAGTCCTTTCTGGTCTTACTTGGTCCCGACTGGACAACACAAATGTAACCTTCTTTCCTCTTTCAGATAGCCATGGTAACTCCCACAGGTCTATCCTGGTCACGGCACAAGTCTAACACTTTCACCCCAGCCCCTCAACCTTCGACGTCTTACTCTCTGGGTTGAGGTGTCTACTCGGTCTTAACCAAACTTAAGGGAGTGACTGTAGGTCCCTTGAGCATCCGTAGATCATTCGACCGGTCCACTGGTTTAATCCTGCTTCCTGCTCACATTGTGTTTGGTTTGAGCCATAAAGCAGAAGCGATGTTCATGATGTTCCTCCATTCACGGTCGACTGAAGATGTAGACACGGCTGGAGAGTCTGTGCTAAGAAATTTAGAATGCACCAAAAAAAAAAAAAAATATATATCTGCAGAATGCCGGACAAGTAATTATTCAATGGTTGAATTGTTAGTGTCTTTTATATAGCAGAAAAGAATAGTATAGAAAAGAAACGGGTTACAGAAAAGAAAAGTAATTGACGTAAAAACTCATACACTGGATTCTATACAGAGAGAGAGTGGGTTGTGATTAGCTTGTTGTGAAATTGTCTCAGAACGATATCTGACTCTTGCGATGGAGAGATAAAGATTTCTGTGCGCGGCTTAAAGTTTATAGTTGCGTTCCTCCTCGGCGGTAGTAACAGTAGTAGTAATCTTTGTGGTAGCAGAAGCATCGGTACTTATATTAACAGTACATGTTAGCGGGGGTTTAGTTCCAATCCCTGACATCACTTCCAGTCTTCAATATCTCTCCACCCAGCTCGACTGCACTCGACGACAGACGAGCCCAAAAACCTTTTGATTATTGTAGCTTGTTCGACATTTCCATTTCCAGTGGTAGTAATAATAGTAGCAGTAGCAGTCTTAGATTGTTGGAGGAGTAATTCGCTTCTTCGTACTTATATCAACAAAATATGTTAGCGGGCGGTTGGTTCCAATCTCTGACATCACTTCCAGTCTCCGACCTCTCTCTACCCAGCTTGACTGCACTTGACGGCAGACGAGCTAACCACTCTGTCAACAGATTTCTGTGCACGTTTATATAGATAAACCTGGCAGATCATAAATCGACCCTTGGCCTGCACATGATTATCACGAGTGCTGCCCTCAACCCCAAATCATGTGAATTTCAAAGATCCTCATAGTCTTAGTAAGCTCTATTTCAAATTTTAACCGATAAAAATTATCTCGATCATCTTCCATTGTCTTCCTAATTACCCAATTCCAAATGAGCGAGATCAGATTCCCATGAGTAAACAAAATTGTTCTGATCTAATTTTGCTGTTCAAATCTACTCCAATTTCAATAAAAAAAAATATGTGTGTGTGTTTGTGTGTGGTTTCCAAACTCTCTCTGTTACAGCAATAGGCAAAAATAAACTACAAAAGAAATCAAAATTGATCACTGCATTTAAGTATTGCATTAATATTTAGTCTTACCTTTTAAAAAGCCAACAATTCTTCTGCCACCACTTAATTTAAAGGCAATTTGATGTACGTAGGTCCTTACATTCCTTATAAACAATTATTTTTAGTTCATGGTGACTTATGCTGGATTTTGCAATTATTTTCAATTATTCCCAAATTTATTTCCAAGTTATAAAAATTGTTATCATACAAAAAAATTTATTGCAAAAAATCACATTAAAAAATTACCAAAAACAATCGCAGTAATGAAAACTTGGGCATCCAAAATTTCTGTAACATGAGCTATTGAAAGTTAGAGTTGTGTTCCTTTAATTGAAAATGTGTGACACAATAACACTCACATTTGTTATATAGAAAACAAGAATGTCAGTTTGAAAGAATACACATAATTTCATTATATATATATATATATATATATATATATATATATATAGGTAGCATATCTTCATTCAAACATGTTTCATTGAATAATATAAACATATTATGTCTATTTATTTTTCTAATAATCCTTTCTACATCTCTATTCAGTTTCTTGATGCCAAGGCAAAATTCACCAAGGAAAGCACCAAGTATTTTCAATCTCCTCCAAGATCACCCCAAATTACAAAGACAAACTTATTCTTAAAAACATGCATGAATACACTGTTATAGTTATTTTAGAATTTAAAATTTATCCATTGTAGCTATGGAATTTTTTGCAAAACAAGTGTCCCAATATAAGGAGCTAACTAGAAATTGGTAGAGATGCAAATGGCATTAAATGTTTGTTAAATGCACTTCAACATACACACACATATATATATATATATATATATATATATATATATATATATATATATATATATATATATATATATATATATAATGGGCACATGGCTGAGTGGTAAGAATGTTCACTCACTTTCCAACCATGTGTTTGAATCTCATCTTGGTCAATTTGTTAGAAAGATGGATTTTTGATGTTATTATTCTGGGGAGGTGATTACAATAAGTTACACTTTTGGAAAGTGCCTAAAAACCCAAGTCCTGTGAGTAAAATTGGGTCAACATAACTTTTCAGTGGACGTCAATCGTTTTGCTAACATGGAGTCACAGTCATCATGGCTGAGGGTTTGAGCGTACTGGCTTTGTTCAAACTACTGATCATGCTAGATTATGCTCTCTCTACTAGAAACTGTAACAATGGTCCACTCAGCTTAGCTGCAGTATAAACCACAGTTTGGCTCTGTGGATGTTGAACACTCACAAATATGCCTGAACAGACATCTGCAGCAGGTATTGGCTAACCACCCTAGCAGATAAGCATACTCAGAGAATCAGCCAGCTACATATTAGTGAAGACATAGGAATCAACACTGCATAGTTATTGTCAGTTACCTACCTCAATGTGATCTTGAGACCAATACATTAAGTCATAATTTTTGTTAATAATTTTATTCTTCAAGAAAATAAAAAATAAAAATAAAATACAATTACATTTTATTCAGTTATATATTCACTATTATTTGCAATGACATGTTGCCACTTATCAGGCAGTTCTTTGATATCTTTTGAATAAAATTCCACAGGCTTTGATGTCTAAAAGTTCCCCATCAAAGCATTTTACAGAGATCAAAAAAAAGATAATTGGTTGGTGCAATGTCATGTGAATATGGCAAAACTGTTTTCCTTGTTGTATGCAGCCTTTTTCCTATTGACAAGCACAGGATACTTTTCAACCAAATGTTTATGCACATGTTGCAGCTGCTGGATGTATAAATGTGCATTTAATATTTCATTGCATGAAAACTGACCAAAGTGTTTGCTGAACAAGCTCAAGAACCCCAAGTAGTACTGCACAGTTCTTTCTCCACTGAGAACATTAACCACAACTGGGAGCTAAACAGAAGGAATGACAAGCGGCTCTGTGCAGACTCCATAGAATTACCAATGATGATTCACAAAAATTTTGCATCATTTATGGCAGTCATAAGCAACAAAATCTATATCCTGCCACCCCACTACTTCTTTTGCAGGGCCTCAGGTCTATGCTACCACCTAGACAGAAGTGTTGGAGACAACATGAGTTGAGGAATTGGCTCAAAAGAGAGTGTATGTATTCTAGCAGATTTCTGTTGCTTATCAGATGGCCCATGTGAAACAAGAGTATCCATTGACCAGGAATTTTCGCTATCCTGTCACTCCAAACAGCTACATTCTTCATTCTCTTGATATGAATCCAATTTTGTTTATAAGCAATTATACTTAAATTTGACTAAAGAGGTGAGTTGTACAATGGCACTGCAACATAAAATAATCACTTTTTCAAAATGTTTTTTCATTACTATAAATAGCAATATGTTTAACTGATAGTAATGTATTAAAAAACTTTAACTGACAATCTTTTTTTCTTACATTTAAAAAAAAATTCACATGGTGTGAGCATATTTTGTTTTGGCTTTCATAGTAGGATCGATTTACAATGACATTACATAACAAACTAGACTCTTTAATCAGTGATTGCATTCTACTAGTTTGTGCAAACTGATTCTTAAAATTATAAAAGCTTAGCGAACCAGTTGTTGGATTATCCAAAAATAATTTTATATATTAATAGCCAATATATAATAGCTGAAAATATAATTAATATCTTTGCTGTAAGTTCTGCAGAGGCTGAAAGAGAGTTTTCTGTGATGAACATAATTTATTCTGACAAAAGAAATCATCTTAAAGTTAAAAATGTGGCAAATCTTCTAGTCATAAATTTGACAGGTTTTCCATTAGATCTTTGGGATTGCATCAATTCAGTTCAAATGTGGCTAAGAAACCATAACACAGCTGATGACACTAGAGTCAAAAATCATCATAATACTGAACAGAAATATAATGAGAACAGAATTTTGATCTGGCAATATCTTAATAAATAAATGTTTTCTATTAAATTATCAAAATTGTTTAATTATTTATGATACTATAAAGTGACCTGTTTCCATTCTCAGATTGAAAAGAAAATAAGCAGAATAGGTTCCTAAAGATGACTTGCCTTTATAGAACTGGTTCCTGGAAATTTGAGATGCCATTATTGACCTTAATTCAATTTTATAAAATTTAATAACATTTTCTTGTATTTGTGATCTAGAGTGCTTAATCTGTAGTAAAAAAAAAAAAAGAAGATTTTGAAAGAAAAATGTTTATTTCTGGTCACAATGCCATTTGTACAAAAAAGGAGTCAACCATAGTCAGGATGATCGAGTCAATGCAAGTAATCCTTTCCTTAGCTGCATTGTATGTGCTTCACTAGGGCTACGTATAGTTTTGAATTCAGAGCTTTTCTTCTCTTAGACCAGTTGTCATCCAAAGCTATAGAACCCAGTCTGTTAAAGAGTCGGCCGTAGTCAGGATCGATTCAGTGGAAATGATCCTTTACTTAGCTGCATAGTATATGCTTTGCCAAGGCTATATACAGTTTTGAATTCAGAGTTTTTCCTTCTCCTAGACCAGTTGCCACCCAAAGCAGAGAAGAGTTGGAGTCATACCTTTCCCAAGAGTGTTAGCCCGTAAGCAAATGCAATGAACTCAAGTGGAATATGAAGTCAGCTTTCAGATTCATCAATCCAAACCGCAATGCACAACTTCACCAAAAAGAATTACAAAATACATTATTTTATACAAATCTTGATGCCACTACAAGTCTGATTCTCACCAAGTGCTCTACTACTGGTGCCTTGTGCCAGACAGATAAAAGTATATTTAGTATTAAAATGATATTTGCTTATAATCAGCAGTACTTAAATTTGACTTAATCTTAAGAAACTCAATTTTTTATGGAAATGTGGCTTAAGCAATAAAAATAAAAGCAAAACAACAAGAATTACTAAATATTATTTTGTACTGTTTTGAACTACTACTAATTACAATGAATTTTTTTCTTTTCTATTTATTAGACCCAAGCATAAAATGATTAAGCATCCATTTAAATAACTTTAGTACTAGTTCTTTTATAAAAAATTAAGAAACTCAAGTACTGGTTAAAATCCTTAGTTGCTAAAAGAAAAATTAGGGTACTTGCCAGAGAATCTGGTAATAGTCCAATACCAAGGATTTATTTAATACCACCTTTGTGGACATAATAAAAACATGAATGAAAACCACCTGGTATGCTTCCAAGGCTGTCATCAAGGTTAAGGGAAGTTTTAGTGAAGACGCATTCTTCAAGTTCAATTTTTAAAAAAAAGAAGTTTTTTCAATAAAATATATTTTTACATCAGCAGTTCCCTAACTTAATTTAATCCCAGCATACTTTAGAACATGCAAAAATATTTTGGCACAAACTGTACATAAATTTAAAAATGTCAGTTATAGCTTACAGTTATATATAAATTTTATTTCAGTTTAAATTTCAAAAGATAAAAATTACAATCTTTCTTTTTCTTGGTGCACCTAATTTCATCTCACAGCACACCAATGCACCATAGTTCACTGTTTGGTAAACACTACATTAGAATTTCTTCTCTATCACTTGACACACCCCATACACACAATCAGATTTCCAGAGGGCAAAAAAAAAAAAATTTGTTATTAATCAAATGATGTGGACAAAATTTTCAGCATATACTTATATCAATATATGCAATATATTCCTATGCTAGCCTAGAAGCTGTCCTTTGAGCAGACTTTAGGCTAGCTACTGCAGAGAGTTTTTGAGCCTTCAGACTTTTACCTTCAGCATCCTACATACATAAAAGTTAGAAGAATTTAGAAATAGTTAAATTATTTTAACTTTGATACCTTAATTCGGCATAATCTTTCTTTGTATACACAACTGAATTCTAGTTTGTTTACATTTATTTTGCACACAATTTTTATTTCCTTTTAAAAATTACTATTCTTTATGATCACTCCATATAAAGTCACTCTTAAAAGACATTAGGGAACCTGAACTATGTAATATTTCAAATACATCATAGTACATGTGCTAGAAAAAGAAAAAAACATATGAGCAACATACCATGCCCCACTTAAGTTTTAATTATGGTTTAATTAGATGATATCAATTGCAATTGTGATGAAAACGAAATTAAAGTTAAACCTTTAATAAAAAGTCATTTTAAACCTTTTATTCTGTTTGATATTTAAATTTAACTTTAAATGAGTTATTTATTTAATTTTCAATCACGTGTTTCATGTTCATTGAGATCAAAAACCAGACAGACAGATGGACACATGTACACTGCATTTTATTTAGATAGATCGAAGAAGATGTCCAATATATTGTGCAATATATTGCAATATGTGCAACATTAAAAGGTTAAATTATATTTAAAAAATTCATTCTCCTTATCACATGAAATATTAAATATTCTTAGACTCTCCATAAAAAGTATATGACTTTTTGGTGATTGTTGCATGAAAGCATAAATGCAAAATTATAGTGATAGGAATCATGAAAATTCTTTGGGTCAGTGAATGTAACTAGCTAAGTTAATAAGAGGGTAATGAAAACCAGCACCTTCTCATTCTCCCAGTTTTTTGGTCTTGTGCCAGGTTTCGTCTTTTTTTTTTGCAAAATAAATACCACCTGAAGATTGCCTAGTGTTAAACTGGCAATTATATTTACTTTTATTCTGAGCTTCTAAATCTATATACATATACAGTTACTATAAATAAATTTGTCATGAAAACTCAAATGCAAATGGCAATTAGAAATGTCATTAAAATAAAAAAAATTAAAATATTCTAAAAAAGATATTTTTAAGTTAAAGAGAAAAAAAATTAAATATTTACAATATTAACTTTTGAAATTATATATTTATCATATTTATCATGAAAATTCACATGGGAATTGCAAATATTTCTTTAAAATTAAAAAAAAAAAAGAAGATTCCAGAAGACATTTCTTTGTTATACAAAGAGAAAAAGAAATTAAATATTTACAAAACATGGTTCAAATTTAATTATGCTTCATTTCATTAGATACACCAGCTCCCAACAAGTACTGAGGAATTGATTTAGTTATTATAACCAGTCTAACTCTTACACCTTCGTAGATAGGTAGTTCAGCCGGTAATTAATAATCCTTTCTTTTTAGTGCTGCTACAAATTGTAACATCTTCTCTGGAATGAAGCAGCAGCAACAAGACAACACAATGCTTGCAAGTTCATCTGTGAGGTAAGGTGTACTGTAGTGCAGACAGTACAAAACAAGTCATAACACTAAGAGTGTTTGCAATGTGCTACGCACACTAAAAGCTGATGCATAGGTTCTTGAGAACAACACAATAACAGCGACAAACTAACTCATATAGATCAGATTTTAATAATATAGCAGGATGAGAGAAGAGAAGAGCAAACAGAATTCTAAGTACATACATATGTTCTGCAAATGTTTTTAAGTGGACTGGTGAAATAGGAAATAACTTATTAAGTTTTGTGAAATTCAAGTTTGTTTGTCTTTTAGTCGTTTTCTTTTTATGCTACTGTAGCTTATTTTTTGTTTTTTTTTAATCCAAGTCCATTTTTAAAACAAGTTTGCCAAGCCTACTGCCAAGTTTAGAATCAGTCACCTCTACCTGCTCCTGACCAATCAAGCTACAAAGGAAAATTTCATAGTGAAGATAATCAACATTGTCTTAGAGTGTCAAACCAATGCATAGTTCTTTTAATTCTTTTAACCCACAATAGATTTTGTCAGCACTAAACACACACACCCCACCTAAGTAAAAAGCATACAGTCTTATATCGGTAATCCTTAAAACTTAGCACTATGCTGGCAATCATTAAGACTTAGTACTATACCAGTAATCTTTAAGGCTTAGTACTATGCTGGTAATCTTTAAGGCTTAGTACTATGTTTGTAATCCTTAACATTTAGTACTATGTCGGTAATCCTTAAGACTTAGTACTATGCTGGTAATCCTTAAGACTTAATACTATGCTGGTAATCCTTAAGACATAATACTATGCTGGTAATCCTTAAGACTTAGTACTGTGTCGGTAATCATTAAGACTTAGTACTATACCAGTAATCCTTAAGGCTTAGTACTATGCTGGTAATCTTTAAAGCTTAGTACTATGTTGGTAATCCTTAACATTTAGTACTATGTCGGTAATCCTTAAGACTTAGTACTATGCTGGTAATCCTTAAGACTTAGCATTGTGTCGGTAATCATTAAGACTTAGTACTATGCCGGTAATCCTTAAGGTTTAGTACTATGCCAGTAATGCTTAAGGGCTTAGTACTATATCGGTAATATTTAAGGGCCTAGTATTATACTGGTAATCTTTAAGACTTGGTAAAGAATTAAATCAGTACCAAATCTAATCCTCTGAAAATGGAGCAGCAATCATAACAGCAAATTTTATTTGCTGGAAAACAGGCTTCACCAAATGGGTTAAATCAAATTTTCACTTTGGCAAGTGGTTCATTTCATCAAAAAATCAATAAGTTAAAAAATTAAAGAGAGATAACTGTTATACCTAAATAGTACTTTTATAAATTATGTATTATTTTAAAATTTTGTTGTTAATTTACAATAATGAATACCTTTTACTATATGAATTGATGAATGAAGTTTTCATAATGTTGCTTTTCAAACAATTTGTTCAAGGTTTTGCCCTATTTATTTTTTAAGATAAGATGCATCAATTTTTGTCCGTTTTTGGCTGGCTTACCATTTTTTGCTGCTAACTCCTGAAGTTGAATTAAAGTCAATGTATTTATTTGTAAGGATAGATTCTGGTTGAAAGCACAACCAACATTTTTCAAACATTGCTTTGGTATTTTGAATGTTGAATATCTTTTCTTTCTTTTTATGTGCCATGTCCTTTCAGGATGTAGGCAATCATGACTCTCCACCTCTTCCCTCTATTCCTTACAGCTCTCAACAAGTTCCTTCCCTCTGCTTCTTCCCCAAGACCATATTCTGTCTCACACTTGTTTAAGTCCTCCAGTTATGTCATGCATTGTTTTCCCTTGTCTCTCTTTCCCTCTATTCAACCTGTGAGTATCAGATTCTCCAGGCCCTCCTTCCTCATTATGTGTCCCAGAAACTTCAGCTGCCTCTTCCTGATATTAAGTACAAGCCTCTTCCTTGTTTGCAACCTCTCTAAGACCTCATTGTTGCTCACATGCTCGGTCTATGATATCCTTAGCATCCTTCTGTAGAAATGGTCTGCTCAATTCATAAAATGCTTGTCTGTGATGAAATATTAGAATGGGTTTTAGTTTGGATAATTGAGAAATGTTTGAATGATTTCATTTTTTTCTCATTTCCTGTTCAAGGTCCGGAAAATCAAAGTGTGGATAATCAAGGAATTATTGCAGATTGTTTGAGGCTTGAGAGTCACTTCTAAACTTGTTCCCCAAAAATGATATCTCTTGAAATATGAATAGATGGTGTTTATACCCCTGTACCCAAATAACAGAGGTAGCCAGTTAAATTATAGTATCCCTACTATAACAAGACTTACACTAAGTCTTTTCCCATTCCCTATAGATTTTATTCCCTTTTAATTTTGCCCTCTTTTTACCCTCTTGACAGCAACAGAGAGAATAGTTATTTTTATATATTCTTCATGGTCAGGCTGAGAATTTTTTGGCACACCCTCATATATTACTCTTTCAATATAATTGATGACCAAAGTCATAGAAATGAATCATCATTCCATGTGGAGTTAAGGTCCTCAACCTCAACAAGCTAGTGTTCAGGCTGTGGTTTCTCATGTCCAGTAAGTTCACCACCATCAATTCACAATAGAAATGGTCATCGCCATCAAATCACCATGAGGAAAGGTCACCTCAGGGAAAGTTCATGGCAAAAGGATAAAAATTAAACAATTTTTTATGGGTTCGAATTTTATTGATCGACGTAATGAAAACATTTTTGCAATAGGGTAAAAGTAAATAATAGCTGACAATATGTATTTTATTTTAAAAAAGGACGGAAAGCCTATGTTACTTCTGCTGGGCAAATTCAAAGACTCATTCTAAATTACAACGAAGATAATTGTATCCCTACTTGAAAGGGATGGAACATAATATCAGTTATTAGAAACATAAGTTTTAATTATTTAAAATTAAAATATTATTTAATTTGTATCCTCTTACTGTGAACTTTCACCAGGTGAACTTTTCTCACAATGAACTGACCTGTAAACATGGTTTCTATTCTAAGTAGTTTTTTTATGGGGCAGTGTGGCCAGCCCTCTGCCCAACTGATTCTGAATTAAGACTGTTTAACAACCAAGGCTAGAGATCCCAGTGTGCCCTACTATCTAAGCCATGGATTTATAGCTTTCCCAAAGATATTTGTGCAATAGTGAACACAACCTCAGTTAGAACTTGAACTTGGCATGATAACCTCACACTCCATGGCAATAACCACTACACTATATGCACATCCTAAAGTAGTAGACAACTGATTAGCCAGTTTGCCCATGCACATAAGGAATTCAGGGACTATTAACATGCAGAAAACAAATATCATGGGTCAGAACATTCCTGCATCTCCAATCAATATCGACAATGTGGTACTTGAAGTTACAGATCACCTAACATATCACTTTGCTCTAGCATCACCAACAACCCATCGCCAAAGCAGCAGCTGTGATAGTCAAATTGAGTAAGAGAGTATGGGACAACAGTTAGCTGACCTTGCACACTAAACTAAAAGTATTCTAGGCATGTGTCCTTAGTACCCTGATTTATGGCAGTTAAACCATCTAGAAAGTTTCCATCTCTTCTACGTACAATGTATACTTTGGCTTTTCCTATGATGGAGAGACAAAGACAACCAATGGTTTGATTATGAGCTTATGATTATGAACTTATTATGGCTGTCTTTCAGATCTGAAAAAGACTTTACCTTGCAATTCATCAGTGGATCCGAAGGTGACTTGACAAACCAAGTTTGGATAAATGGTCTCGGGCAGTGGGGATACTTACTGGACTTATACACCTCTGCTGTACATGCTACTCAAGAGTTGGGAATAAGAGGGGAGTTTGGAATAAGATGGGAGGTGGGAATAAGAGGGGAGATTGGAATAAGATGAGAGGTGGGAATAAGATGGGAGATTGGAATAAGATGGGAGATTGGAATAATCATTCAAAATTTATTTTCATAACAGAAAAGGGAGGGAAGAGGTTGGAAACAAATTTGGAAAAGTGGAAAATAAAATAAACAGGTAGCTTGGAATAACTGTGGATAGACACTATTTACATTATTCAGACTATTGTCCTCATCTTTGTTGCCATATTTATTACAACGTTTCGGCTGTTGTACACTCCGGCCTTCTTCAGGTGGTTGGAATGTCAAACTGAACCCTTTATTTCATTTGCTGGGGTAGACTGTTCTAGTTCCATGTGCCATGTCTAATGGATGTCAGTTATCACTTATCTCTTGTTAATTCACCTCTCCAAGTTCTCTACTGCCTTAACCAGGTATTGAACTCACAACTCTTTGAGTCCTGTCACTGGATCTAACCAACACCTTTATCCACTGTGCCATCTGTCCTTAAGGACATCCATTAGACATGGCACATCGAACTAAAACAGTCTACCCCAGCGAGCGAAATAAAGGGTTCAGTTCAACATTCCAACCACCTGAAGATGGCCTGAGAGTACAACAGCTGAAACGTTGTGATAAATATGGTGACAAAGATGAGGACAATAGTCTGAATAATGTAAATAGTGTACATAATACTTCATCTCAGAAATATAGACAGAAACTGTGAATAGTTTGAGGAAATATTAAAAATTCTTTTTTAAATAATCAAAATTTAAATAACCAGCAAAGCCTATTTATACCATATGCAAGAATCAGCAAAGCCTATTTATACTATATGCCAGAATCAGCAAAGCCTATTTATACCATATGCAAGAATAGTACTCTAGTGATGCAAGAATGAAATATCATTATAAATTATTAATTTATGATGACCAATGAAAAAGTTAAATTAAAACATTTTAATTAAAAAAATTAAAATCCATATATAGATGAATCACTAGTTAAATATTGATTTTATTTTCCTAAACATTCCTTGGCAAATTATAAGGGCATCTTACAAGCTGATGTGTGTTATGTAATGGCAAATAAGTTATATAATATTCAGAGCATTAATTTATATAAGCTACTGACTCTGTAATAAGTATCAACCAGCCACTTACAGATTATATCTTTGGATTATACTGAATGCAAAATATGAAATTTAATTAAATCTTTAATTTAGGATTTACTTTAGTTTTAAGTCTTTTTGTTCTAATTAAAACATTAACACAGTGAAAAAAAAAAAAAATGAAATTATATAAAAATTTAAGTAAAAAATTTAAAACTAATCTAACCACTGAGCAAGAGAAAAATATTTGCAATTCCAGTTTCTACTTATTTAAGCACAGTACTAGATTGGCAATAAGATCTCCATTTCACAGTTGAAATGGCTAGATGTAACTGTAAGTTCTATGCTAACTGTTTCTTCTCTCACTTCTCACCTGTGGAACTCTCCCGTATTTTTGCTTTTCTGCCAACTTTGATCTTCAAAAATTTAAATGCAATGTCAATCATTATCTTAATTTCGATTCTTTTATCATTCACTCTACCTTGTGTCTTAGTGGCTTTATTGCCTTACTTTAGGTGAAATAATTTTTTTAAAAATCTCTCTAGCAGAAAGGGTGTTATTTATTATAATGGCTGTGGTTGAGAACTTTCAAAATAACTGAATTCAACACTTTTTGTAGATATTTATATACAGAACAACATAGCTCAGAAAACAAGAGAAATATATACTTATGTATATATATATATACATACACGAAAACTCTAGGAATCTTGATAAAGACAATATGAGCATCACAGCACTTTGAATCCACTGGTAGTTCACTGTAACAAATCTGACCCCAATTTCAACTTAATAAATGCCAGTCTGATCAGGAGAGAAAAGGATTCACTAAGAAGAAAATACATTGAGAGTGTGCTGATCTCATAGTTCCTGATGTAAACCTAATACCAGGTATATACATATCATCACCAATTATCACACAACAAATATTGGCAAAATGTGGTATATTAGCTGGTGGAGAGTGTAACGAGGATCTGTTCTGACTGGGGTAGTTTTGAGGCCAGCAGCGACTGGTATCTCTCTCTCTCTCTCACACACACACACACACACACACACAGACAGACAGAGAGACATGCAGTTTTGTTCTTTCCCAACCAGAAGATGCCAACTTATCAAACAGACATTTATGAAGAATACACACAGATTTGTCTTTCATTCTAACCTGAAGAAGCCTACCTAACAAAGTCGAAATGCAGTGTCAATAAGAAAGCTTTTCCATTGATTTCTCCACTTTTGTTCAGATTCTATATCCTACTAAAATATATATACAGTAAGTCCCTGAGCTATGCCAGTCCTGACCTAAAACAAAATCTCCATTAATCTTGCTTCGACTTACGTCGTTTGCCTTGTACATATGACACAAACACTGCTGCAGAAGAACATGTTGCCATATAGCGCTACAGTGAGGAATATATTATATTTATGTACTCCATGTGTTTTTTTAATCCTAATTATCTGTCATAGAAATGTGTTATGTTCTAGATTATTACTGTACTACTGCATTAGCATAGGTGAGTGACTAAGTGCTTATTCCCGGAAAATCACATTACAAAGCATTGTAGGAATGGAACTCTGTCATTAGTTGAGGAACCCCCTGTATGCTGATGTGATTTGTAGTGTATGTGAGAGAGAGAAAGAGAAACTGATCTGGTTTGGTTGGAATTTAAAAGTCAGTTCACCTAGAGAAAAATACATTTCCCCAGCATGGAAAAAAATGTTACATCATTTCACTATGGCATTCTGTGGTCAAAGAGAGCAAAAAGAGAGAAAGAGGGTTTGCGTCCTTTCCGTTTATAATAGCGGAGTCATGTTTCAATCACATGACCCTAATAATACGAACTATAAGCACACATGAGCAAAAGGTAGTGTGACAAAGCTAAACCAAAACAAACAGCTTTCTTTTTTCTCCATTGGAGTATAGCCATTGACAAAATAAAATATTCAACTGTTGACTCAATACATAATTATTTCATTGCTTTCTTTTTAGTCCGACATAATCAAAGAAAAAAAAACTGACACAAGCCAGTTCTCCAACCAGCACCCCATCTTGCCCTAACAAGCTGTCAGATTAACATTTCAAGCTTCTTTCAAAAAAATAAATAAATAATAGATATATGCATGACAAATAAAGAAAGCAGATGCTCAGAATTGCTTATTAAGTAACTCTTCAGAGTTTGGGGGTGCTAAACAAAAATTTGTTTCAAAACATTCAGCTTTAATTTTTCTGTTAATTCCTTATTTTATCAAAGTATATATATATATATATATATATATATATATATATATATTATACATATATAGTAAATAAAAAACTATTATATATATATATATATATATATATATATATATATATATATATATATATATATGTGGATGACAATATATTTTATATGAAAATAAGAAATTTATTATTGAAGTATATATATATATACTTTAATAATGAAATTATTTTCAATTTTATTATTACTACTATATATAGTAATAATAAAATTGATAATAATTTCATTATTAAAGTATATATATATATATATATATATATATATATATATATATATATATATATAATACATATATTGTACTATAGTAGTAGAATTTATATATATGAGTAGTATTTTTAATTAAAATATCTACAGTTGCTCATAATAAAATTGAATATTGTCAAACTGATGGTGATTGAGGGCCAAACACTAACAATATTGATGATGATGTTGTGCGTGATAATCATGATAGAAATCATTATGATGATTAAATAATATTGCAGTATTATGGAGTTAGGCTTAGATACTTTAGACTTGTCAAATTTGTAATCCTGACAGCATGAACCCCAATAGATATTAAAATTAAATATTGAATTATGGCTCAAATGATTTCCAACAAAACTATCCCAGAAGGGAAGGCAAGGAAGCTAGATATTCCTTATGGATGAAGCATACATCTGCATAACCTTATTTCTCAAAAGTAACAGTAACAATGGTGCTTCAGTCCTTTGCAAGTCTGAATATTAAGCCAACTCTGTGATTAAACGTTACTAGCTTGGTTTTTAAGGGATTGAAAGTTACAAACTAGTTTTCTTCTCCATTGAGGTATTTTAACTAGGTCAGAGGAGAGATCAGCTTCAAGGTTCTAATCAACTTGATTTTGAAAAGTGCATCCATAAAGTCTGCTATCATCTTCACAGATGTTTACTAATGATCTGAGAATGTCCCTTAAAAAAAAAAAAAAAAAAAAACAGAAAGAGGGTATGACTGATGAAAGAGCATTGGGGTACACTTGCATTAATCTCATGGACCTCATAAGACTGTCCAATCACAACATTCATTGACCTACTTAGGAGAAAAGACTTGATGATTACATAAACTATTCCAGAGATGCCATAGCTGAGGAGTTTGTGTAGCAACCACCTATGCTATGCCGCACTTTGTCAAAAGCCATTGAGATATCTATGGCAATCGCTCTAGTGACAAAGCTATCATCAAGCATTTCACTGATTTTGTGGAGGATGACATTTAGATAATCAAGAAGTGGACCTAACTATATATTTGCAGTTGTAGAGAAAAATAAATTAATGATTAAGCTATGAATTTTGACATTTTTTACCTTAAATTTGAGCAATTTCCAGCATTTGATTAGCAGGTGTTGCATAATAACAACACTAACCATTCAGACATGCCCATTTAAACAGTGGGCAGCAAGCATTAAAGACAGAAAAAAGTCAGTCATTACTCAAAGTTTCAAATCACAAACAATTTTTTGTTAAATGTAACCCTATCAAAAAAATTTTTTTAATTATTTCCCTTCAAACAAGGCAATAATGCAATTAAGATGGAAAACGCTATAAAAGTGTAAAAATAGGTTTTAATACCAGCAATGAGATTTTGCAAAAAAAATTACCAGCAATAAATTTTTGAAGAAAAAAATTATTACTAGCAATACATTTTTGAAAATAAATATTACCAGCAATACATTTTTGGGAAATACCAGCAATAAAAATTTTGTCAGCATTTAAAATTGGGTTTTCAGTTCCATAATCCATTGAGGTTGATATACCGTAAAACAAAACAAATCAAACTACAGGGAGTGAAGGAGAATGAAAAGTCTTTAGAAGGAACTAAAAACCCAATTCTAAACAGGAAACAAGGGATAAACCTAAACTCCTGTTCAAAAACCCAGAAAGGATTGTGAACCAGACAATAGGCAAAAAATAAAAAATAAACAAACTTTTGGAGTTTAATCAGAAGTATTATAGTAGACTTTAGAAAGAACTGAAAACCCAATCCTAAACAAGAAACAAGAGAAAAACCTCTACTCCTGTCCAAAATCTATGGAGGAGAGTAAACCAGATGATAGGCAAACATATCTACTCCTATTGAGGAAAGAAAATACATCATTTTTCCTTCATTATTTTTTAGTATCAGAAACGGATAGCAGCTAATGAAATAATACAATAATTCATGTTTTTTTTTATTTCCTGTGTCTTCTTACTCTGGTAATGATTGAGAAATTTCCTCTGTCACATTAAATTATGTAGATCTTCATCTGTTTCAAGAAACAAAATTCATATTTGTAAACAGTGTTGATCCAAAAATAATGGTAATAGTCTGAGTACTCCTGCAAGGTTCTCTCTTTGGTGCTACTCTCTTTCTGCTTTTTATTAACAAACTACCTATGAACAAGCTCAGATCCTGAGTAAACATCTATGAAAATTGTTTATGGAAGTACCTCCAGGAATAAAGATGATCTGAGCCTAGCAACTGATTTCTCCTCTGGCCTCACCCAAAGAGCTCAATGGGGAGGAAAATTGGCTAGTAACTTTTAATTCCTCCAAAACAAAGCTAATATCATTTCACCATCAATTAGATCCTGAGTTTTCTACAATCACGATGGATGACTGCTCTCTCACTAATGCTCCTTACTTTGAACATCTGTTGGAACTCAAGTGAAACTCATACATATGATGTATTTCTAAAGAAAATGGTGTAATAGTAATGGTAATATTAGCCATTTCCCTATAAGGAAACATTTGGTACGCATTGACTAAGCAGCCAGTACTGCTTTCAGCTGAAATTTATAAAATCTTAAAACAATTTTTCAGGAAAACAGGTTTCTCAAGTCCAGTAGCTGTTATCACACTTTCCAGTATTGATGGGAGTTTCCTCCCTAACTTTTTATTTGAAGCCGTGTGGAATGTCAACATCTTGATTATATCATTATTTTCTCTTCAAGTTACATGTGCTATCAATTTTAGTTGTTAGTTGTTACTGCTGTTGGTAGTCCTCAAGTAATGTAGTTTCGGTTATTTGGTACAGATCTTTGTTTGTGATTCTGTTGCACCAGTCCACAATGTTCAAAGAAAGATGATCTTTACCAAGACTCTCAGGCTTTATTTGCTCAAAGCTTTTTAACCACTAATATTAGGAAGTTGTATACTGAGTGGTGGGCTCATTCTAACACCCGAGAAAGTACTTTACTCCTTCTGCCATGCTTATCTTTACAAAAGCCAGATTAGGCTAAAAAATGGAGTATTGCTGCCATGTTTGAACTGGAGTTGTCAATTCTCACTTTCCAACTTTGACAGAGTTCAAAATCATTTACACAGCCTAGTAGGGGAATGAGATATTTTCTACCCTACTTTCCTCACAGATGCAAAATCACAAGTCTGTTACCATTTTCATGGTAAATATTTATAAGCTCCATCATTTACATTATTTACATTATTCGGACTATTGTCCTCATCTTTGTCGCCATATTTATTACAACGTTTCAGCCTTCTTTAGGTGGTTGGAATGTCGAACTGAACCCTTTATTTTGCTCACTGGGGTAGACCGTTCTAGTTCCACGTGCCATGTTTGGTGGATGCTAGTTATCAGTTATCTCCTGTTAATTTCCCTCTAAAAGTTCTCCACTTTGAACTCACACTCTTTGGGTCCTGTCACTGGATCTAACCAACGCTTTTATCCACTGTGCCATGTGTCCTTGAGGACATCTGTATATGAATTTCTGGGTATTATAAACCTAATGTCTTCAGCAACCATTTTTACCAGTGCTCATATTGCAATTTTTGCTGTTATCATTTTATGTTTTTACCAGAGCTCAAATTGCAACTTTGTTGTTATTATCTCTTTTCTCTGGCACTCCTTATTACTGGTTCCCATATCATATTCATTTCAATGCTTGGTTGGCTCAGGAGATTTTGTGGCCTAGCATATGTACTGATTCCTTAAGTTTACGAATTTTCCAATGGTGTTCCTTGTCTATGATCTCAACGTGATCCCACAGATGGCGGTGATCTCCCTTCTCTCTCCATATGTGGTCAGCCACGCCTGATTTTTCCACTTCCCCTGGTGTTACAGCTTTCTGGTGTTCCTTTCCTTAAGGGGGCAGCCTGTCTCCCCATTATATTTCTTTTCGCAGCTGCACGGGATAGCGTACACACAGTCTTTAGTCATGTTCTCCTCTATGGCACATGGAACTAGAACAGTCTACCCCAGTGAGCGAAATAAAGGGTTCAGTTCGACATTCCAACCACCTGAAGAAGGCCGGAGCGTACATCGGCTGAAACATTGTAATAAATATGGCAACAAAGATGAGGACAATAGTCCGAATATGTAAATAATGTACATAAAAACCTCATCTCAGAAATATAGACAGATACTCTATCATTTAGTTTTATGTCTTATGAAAGTACTCAGATATTGGATAATTTATATTTAAACTTTTACCAGAAACCAAGATGTTTTTTTTTCTATATTTTAAAACTAAAAACAAAAAATCTTTAAAGAATTTTTATTCCCTTTTAATCAAACTTGTATAAATGAAAAGTTTCTGCCCAAATACACCATGTAAGAAATTCATAAAGCATATAACTTGTTTAGAATTTTGTTAAATTATCACTCTACCCACCCTTTTATTTCTTAGGAAACTGCATTGCCTGGTTTGTATATTTTATGTAACCATATGTATCTGCTTTAAGTTTATGTCTGGTGGCCGTTAGCTGACAATGTACTGGTCATGACCCATTTATAAAAAATAATTTTTAATTTTTGCTTCTTTGCTTAGTTTAAATTTAACATTGATCAACCAATCAAATATGACCTGCGTAAAGCCCACAAAACTTATAACCCCCCTCTACACTTTCTTTTTCTTTTGAAAAGAAGAGGTATTTTACTTTTAAATCTTAATAAATTGTTCACTTGCTAGTAATTTACAATTGCTTGATGAGATGCATTGATATGCATTGAAATACAACTGTAATTGTGTAGTGATTTTTATTTTTTCGGTGTAATATCCTAATATATATATATATATATATATATATATATATATATATATATATGGATAGTATTCAGATGAACTACACTCCTCAGTTCCACCAGTCTTAACCTTTACTTCTAAGAGCCGCCATGCTATACACATTTTAGTGAACCACCCTCATTCCCTTTCTATTTGATTGGTGAGATTTATGTTCCATTCAAGCAGCTTCTTCCCATGTAGCACTGCCTTGTGGTAACAACTGCCAAGAGGTTGCTTCTCCGATCACTACAATTTTAACCTGTTCAAGTCTAGGGTTACCTATATATCTACATAAGCTGTGCCTCTTACTCTGTAACCATCTACCTTAAGTGGTCCTCTGGCCTTGTACAGCGTGAACACAAATATAAATATATATATATATATATATATATATATATATATATACACACACACACACACACATACATACATACACTAATTTTCATACCCAACCTAGCATCATGTTATTTTGAAATAAAATTAAAATTATTCTATCCTTGTGTGTGTGTCTGTGTGTGTGTGTGTGAGAGAGAGAAAGAGAGAGACTAATCTCTACACATTTGACCTGATATCTCTGCAACATATGGTATGTAAAAGAAGGTTCTTACCAACTCACATACAATTATGACTTTTAGAAAATTACAGTGACATACGTGAAAATTACAAAACGTCCCACTCAGTCTATCAACAATAAACATAGCAACAAAAAAAAAAAAGAAAAAAAGCTTTCTAGGTATTTAGCTTGAAATACAAACATGTCATTGTTAAAAGAAAGAAAAATCATTGTTTAAAATAAGATTCACTTGACTTTCTGCAAGTCAAGGCTGACTGAAATCAAGTTTCTCTAGACTTGATTTTAGTCAGCCTTGACATGCAGAAAGTCAAGTCTAAAGAAACTGAAATTGGTAAAATCAAACAAAAATATAAATATAACTTCAGTCAAGATATTAAAAGTATTTCAGTTTTAAAGATGCTAAAAAGAAATGATCATAAAAAATTTAAAAAAAAAACATACAAATAACACAATTCCATTTGTAAGAAGAAAATTCCACTTGAACAGGTTCTTCCCACAAATCACTCCTTTGTGGAACAGACACCCACAAGTATGCTTTCCTAACCACTAATCTTAACTTTTTCAAGTTTTATCTTTCCCATATACATATATATATGTGTGTGTGTGTGTGTGTGTGTGTGTGTGTGTGTGTGTGTGGAGTGGTTCACTTCATTTTCCTCCAGGACCTTTTTTACTCCACATTGTTGTAAGCAATCCATTTTTCATTGCATTTGATTGTTCTTCTGAAAAATGAATCATTTTTGTTACTATCGAGCAAAGAAGCATAAAAGTTCATTAAATAAAGAGGCACCCAAACATTATAGTGATGCACATTTCTGAGTGTTTCCAAATACCTTACAATACATATACAGGGGTTGGACAAAATAATTGGAACAGGTGCAAATTCCACTTCTATTTTTCAAAGACCTATTATATTAAGAACTTTAACTAAAAGTTCCTAATTGCAGGTTATATCTATTGTAAATATTTTTATTCATCTAATTTACTCTCTTTGTCTTATTTATTTTTAGAATTTAGTAAAATTTAAGATAAATGCATGACCTCTCCAAGTTCGAAAAGGGACAAATTGTTGGAACTCACATGGCAGGAGCCTCGATCATTTAGGTTGCTGAACTGATTGGTTTTTCAAGAGCTACCATATCAAGAACTATGACGCAATTTGAGAAACAGAGCAAAACCTCTAGCAACCGTAGCAATTCGGGCTGGACTTGCAAACTTACTGACAGGGACCGATGTGCATTGAAACACAATGTGGCAAAAAAATCATTGTACTACTGCAGCCAAAGAGACTGCTGAGTTGAATAATCATCTGAATAGTCCAGTTTTTACTAAAACTGTTCGTTGTGAGCTCCATAAGGCTGCATATCATGGAAGAGCCGATATAAGGAAACCTCTTCTCTCCACTCACAACATTCAGAAGAGGTTGAAGTGGTGCAGAGATCACAATGCCTGGTCTGCAGACCAATGGAAGCAAGTCATATTTTCAGATGAGTTCAGTTTTTCTCTTTTCCCAACTTCAGGGCGAGTTTATGTGTGGAGGCAGTCCAAAGAAGCTTACAACCCTGATCGCCTTCTTCCAACAGTGAAGCATGGAGGTGGATCAGTGATAGTTTGGAAATGTTTCGGTCCAATAGTTGCCCTGCATGGTAGAATCAACATCAAAGATTACCTGAACATTTTGGGAGATCATGTTCATCCAATGGCCCAGACTTTATTCCCTGATGGTAACTGCATCTTCCAAGACGATAATGCTCCAATACATACCATTTGAGTGGTTAAGAATTGGTATGAAGAGCATGAAAGTGAGCTAGAACACATGGAGTGGCCTCTCCAATCTCCAGATATAAATTTTATTGGACATTTGTGGTGCATTTTGGAGCAACAAGTTAGGAGCTGCTATCCTCTACCGTAGTCTCTTAAAGAGCTGGAGCAGGTGTTAATGGAAGAATGGCTGAAAATTCCTCTGGATGAAGTCAGGAATCTGTATGATTCTATTCCTAGACGTATTAAAAATTTAATTAAATTCAACAGGTGACTTTTCATGTAAAATCATTGAAAAGTCACCTGTTGAATAACACTACAAACCTTTGTTCCAACCTAATATTTGAATATAATTTACTGAATTCAACTGATAAGGCTTAATTTTTTTTTAATTACATTTTCTAGTTTGTGTATAATAAAAAAACAGCAAAAAAAATGATTCGTTGTCCATGTTCTGCATGTCATTTCTAACAGTGGGGATCAAAATCAATTGTTTCATATTTATAAATAGGCACAAGATGGAATTTGGGAGACAAATAGATCAATCTTTGATCTGACAGAGTGTTTGATTTTCAAGGATCAGGAACTTGAAGAAAATTCTGAAAAGAATCCAAATTAATATTAATGGTAACAAAAAAATAATTCTTAACCACAAGGCTCTCTTCAGTCCTACCCTCATCTTGCTTTTTATTAATTATCTGCCTAGTAACATTCTCAGATCATTAGTAAACATATGCTGATGATACCACAATTTAAAGAGTTCAGAGTTTACAGCTGATCATTCCACTGACTGAGCTCTAACAGCTCAATGGTTAAAATAATGGTTTGTAACTTTCAATCTCTGAAACCATCAGTGACAAGTCATATAAGAATTCCAGATAACCAATTTGATAGTTTTTTTCATACTAAATACAAACAATACAAGGTTTGAGGGCCACTCAAGGTAGAGGGGTACTATTGACATGGTTATAACGAATATGTGATATGAATAGAATTGGATTTTTTTATGACTTATCAACCTATTGTGGGTTATTTAAATTATATTTCAGATTGTAGGAGGCTGCTTACAGAACCTGAAAATGGATGTAGTAGGAAGTGAGGATTATGAGGATAAGGAGGATAGATAATGACTGACCCTTGACTTGAAGAAGTAAAGATTGTAGTGCAGAGGGTTACTGTTAAATTGGTAATGATAAATGAGGTGCATTGATATGAATGAAAGAAGACATGGTAAGAAACTGAAGATTATGAGGATAAGAAGGATAGATAATGACTGTAGGGAGACTACAGTTGTTTTCCCTTGGGTTTAGCTCATGGGAGTTCGACCCCTTTAGAGAAGAGAACTCTTCGGTTCTTTTTGTTTTTTCGCTTCCGTTTTTGAGGAACAGCCTCTTTACCTTCCTGACCACCAGGGCGTCCACACACATGGAAACTGGTCAACATGTGCACGGCCTAGTGAAAGAAAAAAGTAATTTCTATTCACTTATCTACAGATGATCAAAGGCCATAAAGTTGGTATGTTATTTCTTTGTTTTTGTTCTGTAAACATTCTCGTTCCTTTGGACAGTATGAACAATCATTTGTTTTGGGACATATGTAAATCCTTTTAATATATGCATGTAAGTTGTTTGCCTTATTAAATGCTTTGTTTGTTATGGTTGCGTATTTCGTCTTTCTGTATTCGCATTCAGTGTTAGTGTATCAATGGCTATGCTAATACTAATATTAGTATCAGTGTGCTACTGGAAGGCTAAAACACATTCTTCCTAACACAAAATAGTCGGCAAGCTATGTCTGGCTGATAAACAATACTAATAACCTAAAGTACCATAAATTAAAATTATATACAAATAATTATTAATTTTAATTATTTGTTTATGATATACACCTGTAGCCCGAAATTCTGGTAAAACAAAAAAATCTCATGTATAATGTATGCAGACTATTCAGAAGGTTTTAGTAGCTAAATTTAACTTATATTTAACATTTTTATCCAGTTTGTACTGATTAAAAAAATAAAATAGTTTAGATTATACTTTGAAAAACCATTTCCACTGTATTTAGAATCAATGTACAGATACATGCGTACAAAAATGCAACCAGCTTGCAACAAAAGTAAGCTCACACTAGCAGAAACAAAATTATAAACATGTTCCAGTGGCTAGTTGAACACACTGGACAGGAAAAAAGACATGATAACTCTGTGGATGATGAAGACAATGAAGATGACAAAAACGTCTGCTATGCTGACAACAGAGATAAAACTGTCATGACGTCTATCTTTGATGCAGCAGTGAAATATACTAAATTAATTAAATTAATACATTTTTATAAACAAATGCAGTGTTTAGTTAGTGATTTAAACTTTTTTTCTTTGTACATTAGTCAGTTTAGTAATGGTAATATTAGCAGTTACCTTATATGGAAATATTTGGTATTCATTAACTGAACAGCTAGTATTGCTGCTAGTTAAAATTTATAAAATGTTTCTATTAAAACAATTTTCAAGAAAATAGGTTTTTCAAGTTCAGTAGCTCTTATCACTCTTTCCAGTATTGATGGGGGTTTCCCAATCTTTTATCTGGAGTAGTGTTTAATGTCAATTATTATTTCATTATTTTCTCTTCAAGTTATATGTGCTATGCATTTTAGTTGTTGCTGCTGTTGGCAGTTCTCAAGTGATGTGGTTTCTTCTATCTGGTACAATTCTTTGTGATTCTGTAGCACCAGTCCACAAAGTTCAAAGTAGAATGGTCCTCTCTAAGTTTGGATGATAGATATAACTTACTTTTGGTCAGACCAAACAGGATATGGGAACATGTGCTCAGAAAAATTTTTCCTGTATAACATACATTTGGCTCAAAAATCTGGGGGAGAAAAAAATCATTTATTATACAGGAATCATTATAAACCAAAATAAACATTAAAAAGATTTTTTTTTTTAAGTTGTGCTTGTTATAAAAAGCATGAAGCTATTTTGAATGAAAATTCAATCGTTTTGTTTTGATTTCTCAAATGTTAAGGAGACTCATCAACTTGGCACAGTGAATCTTTTAATTGTAATTCAAAAGTCTAACCAGAGAGCTACAGCCTTAGACAATACAAATTGTTGCTTGTTCCAGAACTATGGCACAGCTGTTGCAGGAAATGTATGTTTTCATGACACATAAAAGTCGTTTCTTTCATATGAAGAGATATTATGAATACTGTCACTGAGAGGGTTATCTCTCTGGGACAGCAATTTGCCCATCACTAAATGCAGGGCGTTTCCTAATATTAACAGGCATAATATAGACTTCAGAAGCGGGGGTGATTTATGTGGTTGGAATTATTTTCAAGAAGCTTACATCTCATTCATTATACTTGAATTGAGAAAAAAAATTCAATAATCAAGGAGTTCCATTCATAGCAAGAATCAGATGTTATATTTTTGAAAGTTTACTTAGACTTCATTTTCAATCAATAAAATGAAAATTAAACAATCATTGGGAAAAAAAAATGTTCATTTTAAGTTAGTAGTTAATTTAATAATTTTTTAACAGTATTGCCTGGCTGTACTGACCTGCTTTGGGGAAAAATATCAAATTGCCATTTACTGGAAATAAACGATTATGAAGTTGCTGACTGATTTCTAATGGAAACTGTCATCTTTGTTTCTTATATTCTGCAGCAGTGATGTGCAGAGGTTTGGTGAAGACCGGGGACAACTCCCCTAAGACTCAAGTAGGGGGTCCTATAGGGCCTAGTACAGAGAAATGTGCGAAAAGAAGATATTTTACATATGTAAAAACAGATGAAACATAAAATAAACACTTCATTCTAATTAAATATGAAAGCAAATTTTTTATTTCACTCTGATTGAATGCCCTCCCGATATGTATGCCCAGGGGGGCTGTTGCACCCTCTGTTCGCCCCACTTCTGCACACTACTATTCTGCAGTACAGACTAAGCTAAAACTACATTCCAATACACAATATAATAAAAAAATACATCATAAAACAGGTTGTATTGTACGCTACTACATGTCTAAGCTAGTTTGGAAATAACACTAAACATTAGTTAGTTGATAACACAAATGCTTGGGACCAAATTTTCATAGTATCTTGAAAATCTATACATATGTCAACAACAGGCAATGTATTTTTTGTAAAGATGTATATTAATTGATTGATTTATTTTTTATGACTTATCAACCTTTTACAGATTATTTCAAACCAGAAAATATTTTTATATTGTAAGAATTTTTTCAGGATAATAATGGTTTACTGATATAAGTCCTGCTAATTAACCTGTAGCTGAAGGTGAGAAGAAGTTGATTCATACCTTTCCCAAGGGTATTTGCATGTAAGGGAATATAACAAACCCAAATGGAAAATGAACTTGGCTCTCCGATTTCCAATTTCAAGCTGTTATCCATTACACCACCTGCACATCCAAGCTTACAATACCTGGCATTTCCAACCAATCACCCACCTAGGTAAAGACCAGGCTCAAATTTGCTTAACGTTGGTGGATCATATGAGAACTAGATATGGCTGTTAGCCCTTGAGATCATATATATATATATATATATATATATATATATATATATATATATGACAGAAGGCAATATCATTTTGATAAAGACATAAGTATACTTTGAAAATGTATGTTGGTAGCAGTGGAAGTGTTGAAAGATCAAATAAAAGTTCCAGTTGTTACCTTTTATTTCATAGAATATACACCTGAATAAGGCTGAAGAAGAAGAAGAAAGCAGAAATGCTGATAGCAGCAAGTACAGTAAGAGTTTCAATTGCCCAAACAATACTTACAATATTAATGACTTTTCAGTTAGAGACAACAGGGCATACCTGTGCAACAGGCTCACCTGGTCATGTGACTAATAGCAAACAAAAGAACAGGTAAGACTGTCATCGATCCCTGTTGTCAGAAGCATCAAAAAAAAAAAAAAAGGTCCAAATTGCACTGTGTTGACCATGACAGGTTAGTTTTTCTGCACACTGATTTCTTGAAGATATGTATCCTACTGGCAATTAGTTTTTTTTAAATATTTCTACCAAAGACATTATCATTCATAACCCTCTAAGCCTAATATTCTCAAGAAGTTCTAATCTAGACAATTCCATAACATCTTATTCTCTGTGTTTATATGTTTGACTGCATGACTTACAGACACGTATGATAAATCACTTAAGGCACATTGGGATAGTGAAAGATGTCTTCCAAAAGATAAGCAAAGTATTAAGAAACAGGAAAATTTCATAAGAAACAAATAAAAAAAAAAGAGTACTGAACTGTTATACAATATCAGTCCTCCTATATGGCAGTGAATGCTGGATCATCTAATCTCAGATTAAGAAAAGCCTTGAGGCAACAGAAATATGGTTCTACAGAAGGATGTACTGAACACATAAGCAATGACAAAAATTTTATAGAAAATGGAAACAAAAAGGACACTTATACTTAGCCTGAGAAAGAGACAATTAAAGTTTCTAGGGCAACATAATGAGGAAAAGGGCTTGGAAAATGTGATACTCACAGGACATATATAAGGCAAGAGGGACAAAGGAAAGCAGCACATAACCAAACTAAGGAGCATGTGTAAAAGGTTGGCAAAACAGGAATTAGTAGGTATAGAAAAAAGGTAAGTGTTACAAAAGACAGGGAGCTGTGAAGAGCCATGATCGCTGACATCCTGAAATGACATGGCATATAGTAGTAGTTCATTTGGTATATCAGAATTATATGATGGTAAAATAAAAAGTTAGGGAGTTAAATCAGATGTTAAAAGTGGGGGCCTGGGTCAGAGGTTAAGTTTTAAAGATTCTTGATTCTATATATTTTTTTATCGGATCTTCTTATAAATGCATATTTTTTTTTATTTTTGTTTCATTTTTATTTAAAATGCAATTTCTTTTGGCATTTTCCTTGTACTTATTTTCTGGAATGAGATCCATAAATTTTTTACACATATAAGACTTACATTTATACAAGTTGTAGAAGCTAATTTTTAAAAAAAGTAAATAAATAAAAACTAAAAATTAGTTTTCTGGTTTATTTAGAAAATTCCAAGCAATAAGACAAATAATACAGCTCACTTCAATAGTATTGTCAAACCTTTAAAGCTTAAACATTTTGGATTCTAAGAATAATACATTTTTTCATTAACAACTTTTTTGAGATAATGATGTTTCCAGATAATATTTAACCCATAGCTTGGAGGGAGCAAAAAATGGACTTGTACCTTTCCCAAGAGTATCTGCATGTATTTGAAGCCAAGAAGATAAATCTAGCCTTCTGTTTAGTTCTTAGTTTCAGCAAGAAGTGAGAGGGGTGAAGCCACCCTTAGCCCTTTATAAGAATGGTTAGGAAAGGCAACAAGGATATCCTTAAATTCAAAACTGTAGAGTAAATCTACCATTTCTTTTGTAAACATTACACTTTGAACAATATTGTGATTGATCAACTGATGTAATCATCAGTTCATTAATTTCAAATTTTATAAAGAGACAACTTTACTATAACTAATAGTTACCTCCCCTCCACACACACACACACAAACTAATGTAATTCTAAACAGGTCTTCCATTTTTGAATTTAGCACAAATTATGTAAAAGTAACTTTTGATACTGCTTATGCTATTTTACAGTAGAGACAGAGTTCTCCGTAAAGATTCAAATCTTATCACAAATATACAGACATTTAAGTGCTACTTTTCCTGGTAGGAGTCAACCAGAAAATGGATTTTAATATCACCAGTTCTCAAATTTTTACTAACAAAAAATCATAATATTCAGTTCAAGAGCCACTCAAGGCAGAAGGTTATTGAATGAGGTTATTGTAAAGGCATAAAGGGAGGAAGTAATTAGTGCACATTATGAGGATATGTAGGATGGATAACAGTTGACCCTAGAATTGAAGAGTTTAAGATCATAGCAATTGGAGAAGCATCCTCTTGAGAGTATGTCCCACAAAGTAACAGTTCAGGTGAAGAAGAGAATCAGGATGATTTGATCCTGTACATGTGGTATGGCCAGTCCTAGCGGTGAAGGTCTAAACTGAAAAGTCAAAGAAAACTAAGGAAAATACTTTGGGGGCTGAATAATGAATGTTTATTTTTTTAAAATTTATTTAATCCTAAGCAAGGCAATAAAGTCACTATGATGCATAGGGTTACTGAAGATGTAAGACGATAAAGTGAAGGAAACTGAGAAAACATTACTGAGGTGAAAGGAAAATAGAAAGAACAGGATTCAAGGAGACAAAAGATGACAGTTGATGCAACATTTAAATTTTTATAGATCATAGCTGACAGAAAAGCAAGAGAATAGGTGAGAAGTGTGAAAGAAGTTATTAGAATAGAACTTATGGTTTACATTTAGCAATTTCAATAGGAAAATGATGAAACTAAGATGCCAATAGTGTGATTCCACAATGGTAACAGATTGAGAGAGAAGCATAAAAAAATAGACCAAACATGTAGGTTTCATGATTGATGCTTGCGTCATAAAACCCACATATTAAAATATTTATAACTGACTGATCGATTCATTTATTATGGCTTATCAACCCTTTGCAGGTTACTTAAGAAAATATTTTTAGATTGTAAGAATCTTTTTTTTGCAATAATAATGATTTAGTGATACGAGGAAGAGGCATGGTAGAGTAAAAGATCATGGCTCAGATTGAAGATCAAGAAATCAGAGAATTCATTACATTCACTTATGTACTAATACCCTTGGGCAAGGTATGAATCCAACTGGTAAATGGTAGACTGGGTTCTATAGCCTTGGGTGGCAACTGGTCTAGAAGGAAAACTCTGAATTCAACACTGTATGTAGCCTTGGCAAAACACGTACTATGCAGCTTTAGGACTGTTGGCATTGACTCAATGATCCTGACTATGGTCAGCTCCTTTAGTGATACAAGTATTACTAATTAACCCATAGCTGGGGGAGAAGAGGTGGGTTCATGCTTTTCCCAAGGATATTTGCATGTAAGGGAATATAACAAACCCAACAGGATTTTCAACTCAGCTCTCAGATTAACAATTCCAAGCCATTATCCATTACTCCACCCACACATCCAGGCTTACAGCACCTAGTAGTACTGCCAACGGCACTTAGTATTATTGCCAAGCCAAGCAGTCACCCATCTAGGCACTGACAAGGTTTAATGTTGCTTAACTTCAGTGATCATATGAGAACCAGTGTTTCAATGTGATGTGGCTGTAAGCCTTTCTATTAAAGGAGATATTCATAAAACTAATTAGAGTTTTTTAGATTTCAATTATTTTGACAGTTCAAAATAAGAAATCAGAGAGCTTAGTTCGAATTCCAGTTGTGTTTGTTCCATTCATTTACATGCTTGTCCCCCAGCTATGGATTAAATAATAAGATTTGTGTCTAGAACAAAAATCATTGTTATCTTCAAAAAGTTGTTAATGAAATATCATATGCAAAAAAAAAAGAATTATTATTACAATCCAAAATATATTTCAACTTTAAATAACCCACAAAGGGTTGATAAGCCATAAAAAACAAAATCTATTAATATACTAGTTGAGAAGATGCTAATGAGAATAAAAGCAAAAAAAAAACCCTATATTCCATAGACAAGCATATATGATTCAGGAAGTTTGTATTTAAAACCCAAAATACAAGGTTTGGCCAAAAAGTATTGGGGCTGTTGCTATGGTAACAGAGCTAAAGTATGCAGAGTGAATCCACATGGCACAGATTGACTTTGAACCCCGTCACACATACACAGTAAGTTATAACATTCTCGCTCACTTACATTGTTTATAGCAGTGCTTGGAAGGAAAGTGTGTAGAGTGTGGTTGCTTCACCACAACAGAGATTCTATCGGTGACCATGGATTGTGCAGCAGTTTTTTGCCAAGGACAACATTCCCTAGGTTCAACAAGCACCATATTTCCCAGATCTCGCCCCATGCAACTTTCTCTTCTTCCCAAAAATCAAATCCCATTTGGAAGGAACAAAATTTCAAGACGTCAAAGAAATCCAAGCGATAGTAACAAGGCTGCTGCTCACTGTCCCTAAAAGGGAGTTCCAGAAATGCTTCCACCAATCGAAACAATGCTGGATAAAGTGCCTGGCTTCTGAAAGGAACTACTTTGAGATTAAATACCAAATTGATATGTGTTGTAGTTTTCTTTTTATAGCGCCAGTCCTGATAATTTTTGATCAGATCTCATATGTTAGGAAAAAAAAACACACACACACAAAAATGAAGTAAATAGTTCCTTGTTTACATCATCTTTGTTTTTATTATCACAATGTTCAGCCAATGTGCCCTACTACTTTCACCAGGTGCTTGTCGTTCTAGCAATAATTTTAATATAAAAAACAATGAAATTGTTTGGAGGTATTTATTTTGCAACTAGCAATGATATCTAATATCTGATAATTGTAAACTTGAAGTCCCTTTCCTTTGCACCAACATGCATGTCTACACTGTAAAAAGATATTCACAAAATTGCTGCAATTAAAATAGTTGATAATAGTTTCATATATGGCATGTTATAATCATTTACATTTGCCAGATTTTAATTCATTTCCCACATCAATAAGCACTATGCTATATATATATATATATATATATATATATATATATATATAGATTTACCCTGACGATCCCTTTAGGTGAAATCTAGGTAGGTTTGCCTGGCTCTTTAGGTTTATATTAGGTTTGCTCTACTTCGTGTATTGAGCACTTTACGTAGTTGTCTTTTACTCCTTGTGGAGGTTTTTTTCTTTGGACTCTGAGCTTGAATTCTGGACGATTGTTTTCGCCTCAATTTCATGTTCTTAGTTCTTTCTTTTTTTATTCCTCATTTTTCCTTGGGTACTAGTTTGTTCTACTACAAGCCAACATTCCGAAGGTTTTTCCAAGCAAGTACCACCATTTATATATATATATATATATATATATGATAAACCTGGCTAAATAAGCAAAGTAAAAACACAAGAAAAACCTACCTTACTTCAGCACAATCACCTAAGGCAAAAAATCCAAAACAGAAAACTATTTCAGAGGTGGAATGTTAATGGTATAACAACAGAGATTAAACTATCTTTCCCATAACCCATATTTTTTTTGTGTTGTTAGAGATACCAGTCTGGCAAAATAGTTTCTGATATGAAAGTGCATACAAAGAAGTGGTATGACAATGAATTCCACCATGAGAAAATAATTTGCGCCCACTGTCATTCATTGACACTGGCTGAACATTAATGGGGACCAAACAGTAAATTTGAGCACAGTTAGGTAAATGAAGAATGTATTTCAGCAGTGGCAACGGCAATTTGTGCAACAAGCCAGATTTGGGATGGCTCTGTACAGTTGCCAATCAATGAAATGATGAGTGCCTAAAGAAAAAAAATGGCAGACTTAACGGTTATGACTGGAAAAATATAAAATCAGATAAATAAATAAAATATTTTTCAGCTGATTTTCAAAGCAACCCATATATTTTTTTAAATGTCATATCCCTTCACAATATAAGGAGTTGTGGCTCTTCACAGTTTCCTTTTATTCTATTCCTGCAAATTGTTATGATTTATTGAAAGAGAAAGAAAGAGTGGAATACCTGTTGACTTCTCCATGATTTTAGAATTTGGAATTTTCTTTCACTGTATGCAATCAACTCAAGAGAAGAAAAACTCCAATGTAAAGAGCTCAGTCTACACTACTATTTAAGGAAAGAAATGATGGATTCCCAGGAGACATTACTGAGAAGTGAACACAATAACCTCAGCTGGAATTTGAACTCAACCTTTAGATTTTATTTTCTGCACCATTGGCCCCCACTCCTACACATCATACCTTGTACACTAAAAGCAAATTAAGTCACAAGTTGGTTATTGTTACTTATTTAGCAGGGACAAGTTTTTAAATATGTAATCAGTCAAACAGAAGAAAAGGAGTTAAGACAACTATTTGCATTGGTTAAGAGTCACCAAGAAGGACAAATTGGCAGCTTATGTACAGGTTAAAAAGCTTATTTACCAACCAGCTGGTCCAGTTCTAGCTCATGTAGATGTCTTACAACCTCCCCATTCAAGACTGACAAACTCCCTCCTCTACACCCTATGGCCTTGTACCAAACTCAGCTTGGTCAATATCAAGACTTATTGAAATAGGTTTCCAAGATGTTTCAATGCTTTAAAGTTGACTTGTGCTGCCTAAAATATTTTTGTTGACATAGTTTATGTACTTTCAGATTCAGCTTTGAAATTCTTTCTTCCGGACACTGAAATGGAATGACTGTTTGTAGCAAAAAAATAAAAGTAAAAAAAATAATTTCAGTTTGTCAAAGTCTAACCACTTCTTCTATTCTTGCCTTCACTTCATCTGTTTTTTTCAACATCCAATCTCATCTGCACATCAGCTCAGAAAAATGAAAAATTAGCATAAATCATGCTTTTTTTTCTCCTGATGTTTAATCAGATTTTGTGGAGTGGATCAAACCAAAAACTTTTCAGCACCACCTCCTAAAAGACAATGGGTACACGCATACATATATTTGTGTGCATGATCTACACACTGATCCTAATCAACAGTGCTAATCTATATGTAAATAATCCATTGAGTTTTTATGATTTGTGAAGTCTCAGATATGGGTTAAATAGTAAAGTTGACTTGGCCCTTGAGCCTTGGTTGGCAAACAATCTAGGAAAAAGATAACTCAAATACCATAATGGATGCAACAGGAAAATACTATTTTTCTGTCCCAAAATGGTCATGACAATGCCCAGTTTACAGATATTGAAGAAAAAGAAGCTGGAAAGACCCATGATCAACTAGGTTTTAAAGTGACAATATGCCATTTCAAGAAAGCTCCCAGCAGACTAGGTCTTAAAACACCCCCCACATACATCCTACCATTATTCCAGTACAATAAATAATAGATATTTTTGATATTATTAAATTTGTCTCTTGAGAAGGGTCCCAAATTTGTCTCTTGAGAAGGGTCCCAAATTTGTCTCTTGAGAAGGGTCCCAAATTTGTCCCTTGAGAAGGGACCCAAATTTCACATTAACACTAGGCATGTAAGTTTTCAGAGAGGATGTTATATGAGCCTTCATAGCTTACACTTATTATATGAGAGCTGATGGTTTGCTTGATGACAGTCCTTGCAGATGAATTCACAAAGAAGAAAGGACTAAACATCAATTTTAAAAAGACAATGTATGGTTGTCACAAGAGAAACAGCACAATATGCCAGCTACGAACTGAAGATGTCACCATCAAGTACCGAAGTTTAAACATCTGGGAATTGTTTTAACAGCCTACAGAAAATGTGACAGCAAAATCAGAAGATGCATTGGAATAGCAAAAGATGCCTTCCAAAAACTAAGCAAAGAATTAAGAAACAGGAAAATTTCATTAGAAACAAAAAAGAGTACCAAAATGCTATGTAATATAAATCCTCTTACATGGCAGTGAATGCAGGACAATTTCCTTACAGATGAAGGTAAAACTTCAAGCAACAAAAAATGTGGTTCTACAGAAGAATTCTGAGAATGTAATCGACAGAATGTGAGCAGTGAAAATGTTTTAAAGAAAAGAATAACCTTAAAACACTTAGAATCAGAAAGAGTTGAAATTTCTAGGACACAATGAAGATTTTATATCAGGATCCATCTTGTACATTTATAAATCTATCACTGTAGCATTAAATACTGTTGCTATGTCTGGTCTGGTGCTCCTGCTCCTCTTGGCAAAATTCAAAGAAGGATTTGTAATGTAATCAATCCTGACCACGTATCTCGACTTCAGTCACTTTCTCACCTTTGCCTTTTCTATATTTTCATGGCAACTGTTCTGAGAAGCTTTTTTCCTTGGTGCCCAATCTACATGAATTTAAGTGTGCTACAAGATTGGTAACAAGGTCTCACCATTTTACTGTCAAACTAGCTAAATGCATTTTGCAGCCATGTTCAGTCTTTTCTTCTCCTGACTCTTTCTAGTTGAGAATTGCTTTCTCATTAATTGAGAGAGAAGAAGAAAGAGAAAAGAGTAGAAAGAGAGAGAGAAAAAGAGATATTGGGTTTTAAAGGAAAGTCTTATTTTAAACTGAATTCTTTTTTTATATATATTTTTATATTTTATCTTCACTACAATGTGCCAATTGTCTGTTATAAGTTCTTCTGAAAAGTGTGACTGGTTCAGGCATCTCAACTTCAGTCACTCTCTCACTGACATGACATGACTTCACTGTCTTTTCTCCAGTGTCCTGATGACTATATGAATTTAAGTATGCTACTAGATTAACAAATAGGTTTCACCCCTTTTACTGTTGATCTAGCTAGATGCAACCGCCATTTCTACTCTAACAGTTTCTTTTCTCACACTTCTCACCTGTAGAACTCCCTTCCAATTTCTTGCTTCCCTGATAACTACAATCTTCAAAAATTTAAATGCAACGTCAATAACCATCTTTTGTCTTCTTGAACCATGTTCCATTTTTGTCCTTACCTCAATCCTCCTCATTCTCAGTCTTCTCATTCTCTTTCACTCCCTATTAAACCCCGTGTTTTCGTGGCATTATCGCCTTGTATGAGGTGAAATGATTAAAAACAAATAATAATTAACACTAGATTTGAACAGGTTAAGATTGTAGCCATCAGGGAAGCATTCTCTTGGGAATCAGTTCCACAAAGCAGCAGTTCGTGGGAAGAAGCTGCTCAAGTGGAACTTACATTTCACCAATGGAATATGAAAAGAATGTGAGCGGTTCACTACAATGTGTGTAGCATGACGAGTCTTAAACATGAAGGTTAGAACAGGTGGAACTAAGGAATGTAGTTTTTCTGAACACTTTCCATGGAAATAGTGATAGAGCAGCAAAATCTTCCAAGCTTCATACGAAATTTGATGAATGTTGCTCAGATTTGTCTGTCATCATAGAGGAACTGACCCAACAATATTACAAAGCCTTGCATAATAACAGAACACAAGTCAAGAACACAAATTGGCAAATTGACTCAGTCATTTAGGTACCATTGAGTGTTATCCAGGCACACATTTCTGTTAAATGGCATCATCACAGAATGTACAGTTCAAGAAATTTCTGATACCATGTTGTTGTGGAGTAGCTGAACACCTCCACAAGATGGACTGGTCTAAGACTATTTAAACAGCACTTTCTCTTACTTAACAAGAGCAGTTAACAATTTACTGTTTATTACATAAGTCTGTGTTCTCAAAAATAAACTACTTCTTATTTTCTATGTGTGTCAACCTTTCCTATTTATGACACAACACATCTTATGCTACTAATAGGATTTATATCTAGCATTTTCAATTTTTTTTTTTTTGACTTTCTGTTGATAACATTATCTTTGTTTTCCAGTCACTCAATGACATAACATTTTGAATATGGATAACTGTATATTTTTTTTTAATCATTTCACCTCAAGCAAGGAAATAAAGCCATTGAGTGCAAAAGAATATGAAAAAAAAAAAACATTATTATGGAAAAAGAATAATAAAAGAACTGCAATTAAGAAGATAACAATTGACATTGCATTTAAATTTTTGAAGATCAAAGTTGAATAAGCCAGAAAAAGTTTTACAGGTAAGAAGTCAAAGAGTAGAAACTGTTAGAATAGAACTTATGGTTACATTTAGCCATTTCAAATTTAAAATTATGAGACCTTACTGCTAATCTAGTACTAAACTTAAATTTGTAAAGTCTAGGTACCAAAGAGGAAATTCTTCATCAAGATTGTATTGATCTGAGTAACCTACTGGGAACTCTGAACTGAACCGTTTATTTAATCTACAGGAGTAGACTCTTCTCATCCCACTACTGATATCTCATCAACTTCTTATCTTTAGTACTGCTCAAGTATTGCTCACCTATTTCCACTGCGTCCAAGTACACACTGTCCAGCCCAGGATTGAACTCACAACTACTATATCATCAATTAATGAACCAACACTTTAATCCACAAGGCCATTGTCAGAAAATCCTCTTTGGTAGTGGTTAACTGTTAGAGCCGCTAATAAAACTAATCTCTAATAAGAGGTGATCCATACAAGGGATTGCCGAAAAGTTCTCAATTTGATCTGCTTCCTCAAAAATCAGTATTTCAATGACCAAACATCAGAATACTGATTTTGTGAAATGGGTTGGGCCAAATCCTTTTCAGAACCTCCTCATGATTGAAAATTAATAAATAAGTTTTATAGAAAGCTTTATGTCCAACTTATTTATTATAGTGATTGGCCATGGTTAAATATAAATAAATCACAGAACTGCAAAAAAGTTTGAAATAAACAATAACAAGAAAAGAACATGCTAAAAATAATATAAAACAAACAAACCATATATACAAGGCAAATTAACAGTAATAAGGCGAAGCAACAGTAATAAGGCAAAATAATAGTAATATGGCAAAAAGTTCACAAACTAAGAATTGGGGTTGACACACGAGCAAGTTTATATAAGCGAACATTCTGACTTAAATACAAGACAGACTGGAACTGAGTCATATGAAACCAAGAACTGGCCTATTTTATTGGCTAGGAAGAAATCCCAGCATTCATTTGTGTGCTTCTGCCTATGAATTGGGGTGGGGAAAGTGTTTTACAACCATTCTTTGTATAGATCAGAACCAACATTTAATAGCTTGCAAAAGCAGAGATCAGTGAAATTTTAATGCTGATTTTCAAGGTAGGCAAGGTCTAACACCCCCTTCACCCCCAACATAGTGTTGTGGATGATTATAGGTTTAGAATAGATTCTGGTATAATAAAGCGTTTTCATGAGCCAACACTAATTGAACTTCAGAGCTAACACACATACACACAAAAATACTGAGAGCTTTCATCACCGGGACAGACCCCCTCAAAGTAGGTCATATGCAAGCCTATGTCAATTATAGAATGCACATAAGTCATTAACAAAACATCAGTAGCATTTATTGGTTGAACAAGTATTGATTATCTTGGGTTTATCCTTCCTCCAAGTATCTACTCTTCTGTTTTTTTGTTTTGTTTTGTTTTGTTTTTTTGGTTAGTGTGGGCGTAAGCAAAATTTTTCATTTCAATGATTTTACAAAGGAAAAAAACTTAGTCATACTAAAAATTATAATTATAACCAACCCCACATTTTTTTTTTACTTATTTGCTTTATTTACTATTATTGTTATTTAGAAAACATTAAAAATGCAAGAGTAGAAAACATCCTTTCAAAATACTTATTCTTAATAAACAACCAAAAACAATCAAAGTGAATATAATATTCATGTGGATAGCTAGCTAGCTAGCTAGATAGATAGATAGATAGATATGGTTTTGATATCATTATCTATATATTGCATCCCTTCAGGACATAGGCGATCATGGCTCTCCACAACTTTCCTTCTCATATGGCTCTTAACAATTTTTCTCCCTTTGCTAAGCTCCACTCATTCCATCATCCATTCACACAAGCACATTAGGTAAGTGGCTTGCTGCCTTTCCCTATCTCTCTTGCCCTAAATGTGCCCAGTGAGAGTTAAGTTTTCCAAGTCCCTCTTCCTCATTATGCGTCCAAGGAATTTCAACTATTTTTCCTGATTTTTAGTATAAGCATTCTTTTTGTTGCCATTTTCTTTAAGACTTCCTTGTTGCTTACTCATTCCATCCATGGAATTTTCAGTATCCTTATGTAGAACCTCATTTCTGCTGCTTCCAGTTTTTTCCTCATCCTTGGGGAAATTGCCCCACATTCACTGCCATATAAGAAGATAAATACCAGATAGCAATCCAGCACTCTTTTCTTTGTTTCTAATGAAATTTTGGAGAAAATGACTATGAATTTCCTTCAGCCAGTCTTAATTAAGTGCCATACATGATATACACTTGGGTGATCATGTCTCTTTCGATTCATAACTGACTAAACAGAAGTTTTCCCACAGTAGGTTGCAGTTTCTTTCTACGTTAGACTAGTTGCCAACCAAGGCTGTAGAACCCAGTCTGTCCTGCTATTCAAGCCATAAGCGGGGGGGGGGGAGTAGATTCATACCTTTCCCAAGGATATTTGCACATAAGTGAAGGTAATGAACCCAATAGGTATTCAAACTCGGCTCTCCTATTCCAAACATATATCCATTACACCACAACATACAATGTCTCTAAAAGCCTAAGATCATGGATCATATCGCATAAGAATTTAAAAGAATTACCGTATTTGGAGGCATATAAGGCACACTTTTTTTTTACTAAAAATATCTTAAAATTCCCTTGCATTTTTATATGCCATATGTACGCTTAAAATTCACGATAGCCAAAATTAGCTACCTGGCAACTCCTTTTAGTTTAGACTTTAGCATAACTTTCATATACCTATTGTCATTATTTAAAAGGCTATTATGCAGATTAAAAGTGTTATCATTGATAATATTCATCATATTAATTTCATCATGTTTTAATCTCAGTACTTTGTTTCACTAAAATTATATGCAATAAATTCAAATGAAATATTTGTAAAATGTATTTGTTTCATTAATACTTTTCTTGCGATAACTTCCGCTTGCATTGGTATAAATACAATCAGAATTTTTATATCCTAATTATTCTAATAAGAGGTTTACAAGGCACAGGTTGTACAGATTATATAAAGGAATTTTTATCAGCTCATGTTCTTTTTTCCTATTATTTTTCATTTAATTGTAATCATGGCTTCTTTAAAATAATACTTCATAAATATAGCCTAGGCTGTATCATTCACTAATAATTTTACTAATTACTAATTTTTTCTTGATTTGCCCTGCTGAAATTAGAGTGTGTCTTAAACACCCGTGCATCTTATATGCCATCAAATAGGGTAAATATGTATGAAGTAAGACTGAAGAAATATTTCCTTCGTATTTTATCCATCCTGTGATAGTCTATTTTGAATACAGAAAGCATGATTTTTCAGTGCACTCATGTCACTACCAAATGTGACAAAAGATTGAGTTTAAAGTGAGTTTAACAGCAATGTGGCAGAAAAATTCTCAATCCCCCTCAGCACTTCTCCACTTCAAGGACACCTCATGCTCTGGACAATAAACCCAGCCCTCTCCCAAAGGAGAGGTATTGCTTGAAAGGGTATGGCCCACTGGGGCTTGAGTGGATATAATTGGCAAACCCTTCTGCCAAGCAGCATACGATATTTGCATACCGAGTGCTGCTCTACCTTAACTGTTTGGGCATTTATATAGTCAATGCCTTAGTTATGCTAATTAGACAGTCATTTACATGTCACTAACAAAAAGGCTAAATTATATTTTACTTCAACAGAATTTTTTTAAAAAATGAGGCATTGAACAACAATAGTAATTTATCATAGGTTGAAAAAAAAAAAAAGAATAAAAACACACACCTCAATTTTTGCTTCTAAGATCAATTATGCCAACCTGTATCTCTACTTGTTGCAACATTCACCCAGTCCGTTGAGCCAACTCCATCAAATGAACCCACAGCATCCAAAAAAAAGCTGACCAAGTGTAGCAGAGCTCATATTCATTCAGATGTACAAATTCATAGTAGGAGTTTCAGTGGGAATTTGGATTCATAAACAGTCCTATTTTAGGATAGTGTGAGCTGGTTTGAATTCAGAGTTTCCTTCTCTTAGACTGGTTGCCACCCAAGGCTATAGAACAGTCTGTCTTTTTACTTACCCATAGCTGGGGAGGAGAAAAGATGGATTCATACCTTTCCCAAGGGTATTAGCATGTAAGTGAATGTAAGGAACTCAACTGAAATTTGAACTCAATTCTCGATTAATTATCCAAACAGAAAACAATTATTCATTATGATACATTTCAAAAGCCAAAACAATTAAATAAATCTTATTTAATAAGATATTTACAAAGCTCCAAATAAATCTTTAGCTCAATATAAATAAATACAGTAATTGATACACATTAGTGCAGCACCTTAAACAATAAAATTTAAATAGAATAATGAATTATCTATTTTAATATTTTTTCAAAATCCAATTTCAATAAGGATTGCCAAGGCTAAAATAAAACTGCATATTTGTCTAGAGTTTCTTTCCTTTTTTTAAAAAAAAAATCACGTCTTGTTTTTTTTTACCTCTTAATTTTAATTTTCAGATATGAGCGATGAAAGGCCGATATTTCATTTCATTTATTTTTGTAATTAAAAGCTCGTCAAGTGCGATCTGACGACATCATATGAAACATCTCTGGCTGCTGCACACAGCGCAAAGATGAATTCAAAATCGGGGGGGGGGAGCTATTCCAATGTCAAGGTGAAAAAAAGAGAGAATGTACACTACATCTGCTCGGTGTTCATTCCTCCCTGTTTATGTGCAACAAGGCCATAAGACAACAGAAACAACACGTACGCTACAAAGGGGAAAAGTTGCTCATATCCGAACACTTCGGCTTTCAATTATTAAAATAAAAAATATCCACATTGCAGCTAATTTAATTAATACTTATTCCTACCCACCGTTAGCAAAAAGAAAAAATATAGTTGTGTACTACTAGTGTAATGATATAATTGATGAAATTAGAATTTATTTACAATATTTGAGTTGACCCTCTTTCTTCATGTTACGAAAAAAGGCGTTGTTCTCTAGAACCCCACCCTAATGATGGGAAATTTTCAAATATCAAAATACGATTATATTTAAGGAAATAATGAAGTTTAATGTAAAATAGTTCTTGTCATCGATTGTTATACACATAAGTAAAAGAGAGAGGGAAAAAATATGACTAAATTCGTAAAATATTCTGTTTCAGTTTCAACAACCAACCGTCCTATAAACGGAAATTTAATTGGATTGTAGTGTACTACACACATTACTTTTACGAAAACACAAATAATTCTTTAAAAAAAATTGACCTGTAAATAAATAAAAATAAAATTAGCTTTTTTTAAAGTTCTTATTTGGACGTGTTAAATACAAATTGGCCTATTTATTCTGGAAAAAAAAAAAGGTTCTTAAAAAAATGTTTCAGCAAGAATTGTAATGTCGCAGTGTCTGCTTTGTCGAAAAATAAATTTCAAAAGGACAGGCAAGCCGCAAAAATGACATCTTTATTTTCCTATCAAAATTTTTCTAGGCTCAATACAAATTTCATTCCTTGTCAGAATGAAAATTCAAAGTTAACTGTTAATTAATAACATAAGCATTTAGAGACGCTCTAAAATTTTGTTTTCGTGAAGTTTGGTGTCTTTTTCATCATGCGCTGTTTTTAGCGATCTCATGAAGGTGCCTCAAAGTTAACAAATGCGATAACATGGAACACCAAAATCCAAAATTACCTTGACATTTTTTGACAAGTAGAAAGCGGGCAATCAATCGTACATGTGGAAATGCATGCCCACAGGTAGAATAATTTTTTAAAATGCCTTTTAAATTAAAATAAACAGGGGGAAATTCTTAAACTATTTTTCATACTGTGTTTTTCTTTAATTCTTATTTAATTTTTGTTTTTAATAAATAAAATGTAAAACGATTTTTAATAGCAAAAAAAAAAGGCCAGCCATTTAGTTTAGTCATACTCACTATTCAAAAGATCCACAAGGCAATAAAAAATGCCAATTTAAATTGAATTTAATTATAGAGAACAAGCAATTATGAGAGAGACTAAGTATTTTTTTAAGTATGGGAGAAGAAGGGCGTGCGCCCGGTCACATGATCGCCTATTGAAAACAAGGATGAAAACATTTTTAAAAACTATTTCCACTTACTTAACGAAACAAAATATACCACGCGAATATATTCGAATAATACCTTATTTATTGATTTATTTTAAAGAAAAGATATGCGGTTAAAAAGACATTTGCAATATGAGTCATGATAGAAAACAACCTTTTGGGTAGTGGTGGTACGTCACGGCAAGGGGATTTTAAAAAAAAACAGAGAGAGAACTAAAATGTTGTTTATGATGATTGTAGTAGTCGTAGTAAAGAGGTCCACGCATGACTCACAATAGAATAGATCATTCATTTATTATAATGTTGCTGCTATTACTGATGATGATGGCACCCATGCTTGGCTCTCCTCATCCTGCTGCAACCAGAAGTCGTCAGAGTGAAAGGAATTAGAGGGTGAAGAAGAAAGAGATAGAGAATGTACCAACCAACAAAAAACAGCCGGTACTAAGCAAAGCAGGGCATGGTCGGGGAGGAATGGATGGGAAAAGGAAAGGCATGGCGGGGGAGAGAAGAAAAAAATCTCACGTCAGGGCATGGAATGTGTAAAAAGCAGTAAACACATATTTATACACACATGCCCAAATGAAGAACACGCGTTACCAATCTAAATATATCTCTCTCTCATATTTATATATAATACACACGCACACTAACGAAGTATGCATTATCGTGGAAAGAAAGTATAGTACTAATAACACACTAAATGGGTACAATTTAGGGAAGAGAGGTGGGGGAAACATCTAGATAGGTAGAGAGAGAGTAAGTCTCCAGGTACAACTTTAGTTCATCATTGTATTCACTTGAACATGTGTTTGTAGGTGGACTCTATACGGGCTAACTTCTCAAAAATGCATTTTAACATGCACGAAATTGTTTTTAAGCTGGAAAATGTTGAACAAAAGATTTTCAAAAAAGAGTGACACATAACGGTTATTGCACTTTTTTATTAATAAAATATTTTCTTAATTCTAATTAATTATTTGTTACGGGCATTTTCGATGGAAATACTCATACGTGATTTTCTGCCAATTTTTTTTTTTCCAATACCATATCTCTTCAGGTGGATGTGTAGACGATTATGGCACTCCACAGATCGCTACCGCCATGCCTACTTTGGAAAAAAATGGAATGGTTTCCCGTTCCTTTCTCCACAGTTTTGAATCCACAGTTGTCATTTCTCTGAGCCAAAAGCACCCAATCTATCCTGCTATTTACATTTAACACATGACTGGCGGGATAGAGAGATGCAATGGGTTCATGCCTTTTACAAGAATATTAATGCGAAATTAATACAACATACAGACGAGGCCCGAACTCGGCTTGCTGATTCCACTTTCTGCGATTTTGACGCACTTTATTTAAAAAAAAAAAAAAAGTAGTACTTAGGGCGGGTAATTTTTTTTTTTGGTGGGGGGGGGTAGGTGTATTCTTTGCCATCAAATAATAATAGCAACGCCCCTATGAACAACACAAAAATTATAGCACACGAGAGGATTTGCAAGTTGAGTAATGAACATCAATCCAATGGTCGAGAAGAGAAATTATATAATTATAGTTTTTATATTTATTAAGTGCATTCACATACTAATGATCCTAACACACACCCACCCGTCCGAGGACAAACAGTCTAGGCCAGGGGCACTAGATACAGAATTGGTCGCAGTAACCTATACGGTCCTGCTCTATGCCACTGAGCTACAAGCCAAAAGATATGTCAGAATTTTTTTAAAAAAACTTATCGTGACGAAAATGAAAGCAAAGATAAACACAATTTTATTTTGGGGAAAAAAAAATGATGCGCGTATCTTCCACAAACAAAAATATACTCCCTCAATTATTGGTCCATTTATTTTTATTAATTTTTAGTTTAAGTGATTATTTTCCTTCCGTTGTGGGTCGGTAGCTTAAGAAAAACTTTCTCCTGTTTCCATTGTATATGTCACAGCATTTTATTATTTTTCTAAAATGTTCGTCATATCAGGATGACGGGAGGGGAATCACACTAGAATAGAAAACAAAATGTTAGATTATATTTATTGGTTACGCAGCCTGATCTCCCCTTTTTAGAGAAAATTGGTGTTGTTAGTTACAGGAGATATTATTACTGTATGCCAATAAGTGAACATGTCACGTGTTACCACAACAACGGTATATCTCTAGTAAGGAGTGCTATACATTGCTTTTTTTTTATTGTTTTCGATTCGGGTTAACTTTTATGGATTTTTTATCATTAAAATGATAAGAACTCCATAAAAGTTAACCCGAATTTTATTTTAATGATTTAAAAATTATAAAAGCTTGACAATTTACAAAACGAAACTAAAAAAGTTTACTATTTTTAAATGAGCGAAAATTATTTTTTTAATTGAGAACGAAAAAAAATAAATTTTCAACTCTAAAAAAAAAGTGGAAGAAAAATAAATATACGAGAAATCTACTCAACCCAGTGAGAAGCAGTGAAATACGCACACAAAGTTACTTCAGGAGGTAAGCGTTCATGGCTCTCCACAGCTTCCTTCTCGTTAATAAATTGCTAGCTTCTTGAGAAAGTGGAGCACTTTCCCCGTTGCTTTCTCCATGATTTTGAATTCAGTGTTGGCTTTAAACTAGCTACCACCTAAGGCTAGCCCGGTTTTTACTCATCATAGCTACAGAGAGGAGGGATGGATACAGTCAGGTCTTTCCCCTGTTTAGTTATTAGCTCATAAATGATTATGGTTCAGTAAGTTTATCAAAAAAAATTGAATAAAAAAATTTAAGCTTGGCTTAGTCGGGAACAAGGCTTCGCTACTGTGGGTACTCAGTAAAGTTGAAAATCACAACACTAAAAAATGAAATGGTCAACAAGACGAACTTGTTAATGTTATCGCGCTATAAAACAGAAACAACTATTTTTAGAAGAATGCTAGATTTGATTGACAAATTAAAATACTTTTTTTTTTTATAATTGAAAAAAATGCACTGAACACCAATCAAATAATTTTTTGGTTACACTGACCATCTTCTTACCTTAAAATTTCACAATTCCTACTAAGCAGGAATAGGGTAATTTTAAAATTTACTTATTTTCACGTCTTGCAGATAATTAGTTAAATAAAAAAAAATGTAAAAAAAAAATATTTAAAAAATGAAATGAATTTTTTTTTTTAAAAGCGTATGGTCATAATATGAAATCCGGTAAAATCAAATAAAGTTACAAAAAAACTGTCAAACTTTGTAAAATTGGAATGCGACAGGTAAATTTTAGAAACGATCTTTAAAAAAAAAAAGTTGTGCAACTAAAAACAATAAACCTTAAATGAGTGATTAGAATGATTAGAAGAAAATTTGAAACTCTTCTTCGTCCGGCAAAGAGTTTTTCAGCACCCACCTCATATGTCACAACACAACACATTTTGGGGTCTATTACCTACAGTGAGATAAAACAAAAAGGTCAGATCTTAAACAACTGAAATAAATCTAGTTTTGATAATAAAAGGTCATTTCCCACCCCCGGAGGGATGGCTAACAAGTTCGCTTTGCAAACCATCTATCTTAGTAGCGAGTTCAGCCGTGGCCACCGATAGAGTCCTCACTAGTTGTCCTACAGTGGTAAATTTCTAGGTGGAGTTAATGACCACGACCCAAAATTATTAATTTTTGCAAAATTATTAATTTTTGCAAAATTATTTTTCATATCACTAAGATACATCACGAATATCTAAAAAAAAAAAAAAAATTATGATAAAAAGCTAAGGGAGTGATTCCAGTTTGTTGTAAATTAATTCATCAAAGTCAAATAATTAGTGATCATCATCCACCTACCTCCACGGAAACCAAAACAAATATGCTCATATGACGTAATTTCTTTAAAAATGTAATTAATTCCTCATCTGGGATTCTTTTTTCATAAGCACTTTAAAATATCAAGTCGTATGACATGATGAGCATATCTGTTTTAGTTTTCGTAAGGGATCCATGGTACTACATTACAATCAATAAATTGTATCCAACTATTAACTTTTTATTACGTATAATTTTTTAAGATCTGGAGTGCTTAATTTTATATAAAAAAAAATTATTTCTGGTTGTACTGCCTGTTAATTACTTAATACAATTCCACCAACTTCTGTTACTTAGAAAAATGACTATTATAGGCTTTTCATTTTAAAACAATCAAATTTTTAAAAAATACATTTTGCCATGTGGAATTAGGTAAAAAAATAATCTGTCGATCACAGGGAGAAAGAAAGTCGGCAGGACAATGGACAGCTCATGATCGACATAGGATAATTAAATATTTACGAATTCTTACCAGCACGTGTCCACTTATTTAGTCAGACAATAAAATCTACTTGCTTGTTTTATTGTGAAAATGCTACAAGTGTTTTTAACATCCTTGACTACGTGCAAGTCATTTATTATTTAAGGAAAGGAGAGCTTTTTAGAAGTAGGGGTCGATTAATAATTTTATATTACAATTTCCTCCTACAATAAGAAGAAAAAAAAATCGTAAAATAAAACAAACCCACAAAAAACCATGTGTTTACAGAGCTTGGCTGGAGGCTTACTGTGTAGTTAGTATTTTAAAACCTGTCTGGGATCCTCCCCGATCTTTCAATTTTTATTTGCGTGCACAGTGCGCGCGTGAATTTTCATTTTTCCAGTGACAACACACACAAAGAAAATATTTTCCCCAATTTATTTTAACTATTTATTGAAAACAATTAATTTTAAAAGTAAAACATAGTGAAACAACAGCTGTTTGCTTTGAAAGAAATAATAATTTGATAGTATGGCTTGGTCATCTCAAAATTTTTCATCTATATATCTAGTACAGCGTAACCCGGATATAAGAGAGTTGTCGGGACCGAAGTCTCTTATATCCGGGTTTGATCTATTATATATACATTAACACAGGCTCTAATTTGGGACCAGAGAAAATCTCTTATATCCGAGTTACACTGTAATTAGTTACTTTTTTTATTAAATAAAAAGTAAATATTAAAAAAACTAGATTTTAAAAGTCATTTAAAACATTTAACAATAACATTCATTCATTCGTTGATAGACAATTTATTGACAAACACACACACACACACAAAAAAAAAGAATAGGTGAGGAAGTTCGCGTAAAATCCCAGAATGGGGGAACAAAAATGGAGAGTAATTAAAAGAAAAACCTGAACCACCTTGCAATCGCATTATTATTGCTAATACTAAAAAGCGATGCCGAAAAGTTGTCGACCAAGAAGAAGCCCTGCCAAAAACAAAACAAATCGATCTGCTGATATTTGGCTAGGTTTGGGGAAATGTGTCGGGCCGAAAACTATTCAGCACCACGCCGCCCCTTCGTACGCCCTCCCACTTCTGACTCGCCATGCGAGCCGGACAAACTCCATCACTAGTATAATAATCCTCTAAGTGCACATTACACACACACACACACACACATAATGTATAATAGTCGACCGTTTTTTTACTACTTATCTTTCTAGTAGTATCACTCCACTCAACAATATCATTGTTAATGCTAAGGGTGACGGGGAAGATCCTAAACGATTTAGAGGTAACATAATCTGTAGCTACCGTTTGTTTTAATGTGGAGCTTAATAATTCATGAAGCTTTCTCTTTTAAAAAGGCTTTCTTTTTACATTACAATTCATTTATTTTTTTCATATACACAGACACAACAATCTGGTGACTCAGTTAAACACAAGCATTCAGATTTTACAACATTGTTAGTGTTTCTCGAAAAATACGTCGAAATTTAAACAGCCAAAAAAATGATCGGCTCGAAAAAAATAATCAATTGACAATATTTTTTTTTTTTTATTTAATAATAAATTTCTTAAAATAGGCTCAATGTTGAAGAAATTAAAATAAAATTGATTCCTATCTTTGTTTAAAGTTTATTTGGCATTTCTTTTTTAAAAATCTTCCCAATGGTACTTTAAAAAAAAAAAATACTCAAAACCAAAAAATAAATAAAATAAAAAAAATTAGTTACTTTTTTACTAGTTTTTTTTTCTTTCTTGGGATGACAATTGAAAATAATTACATTTTAGAAGCAAAATAAAAAAAAATAGATTAAAGAAACTGTAAATTTAAAAAGAGTTTCTGGCTTCAGAAAATGGCAAAAACAAAATTCATTTTCAATGGAAAAAAATGTTATCTAAGAAGAGATGTTCAGAAGGGTTTTTTCAGATTTTTATGCATGTAAAAAATGTTCAAAGATCCCGTATCGCCCTGAAAAAAAATTCTCACTGTATCAGTTCAAACAAAATAAATGCCTATAACTCTCGGATTTATTTTTATTTAATGAATCACTTTGTTAATACGATGTAATAGAACAAAGCGTGTGTGTGTGAGACCTCATGCGTACAGAAGGGAGAAAAAGAACAAAAATTTATATTGTCTATCCTTTTTTTTTACGGCATGCCACATGCATCAGGTGGAGGTATATAACCTGAGAGAATGAGACTTTCCTGGTGTTCTGGATTGAGACTTTATATTATGATGATCCTTGACTATGAATGAGCAAAAAATTAGGCAACAAAGTACCAGGTCAATGATGCTATGAAAGAAATAAAATAAAAAAAATATTCCATTTTCCCGCACACAGGCGCGCGTTCGCAGTAAAGAAATTATTCAACTAAGTCATGTACCCAGCTGACACTTGTTATTTAAACATTATCGAACAAAATAATTTAAGAGTAAAAATGATGGAAATTCAATTTAGATAATTTAATTATGATCAGACCGAAAAAAATAAAATAAGTTTTCACTTTTCCACATTTAACCTTAGAAAAAAACTTTATCCAAAATCTTCAGAATATTAATATCAGGACATTTTTTTTTCATTTCGTTTTCGAGAGAAAAGTTTTATTGGAAGGAATAAGTTTTAGGGGGGAAAAGTATGACAAAGTGGAAAACGTTTTTTTTTTTTTGTTTCCTAAAAAATTTCTTCTTAGTGATTATATATCGTTTTCCCATTGTAAGAATGTTCCGTCCAGTCCACTAATAATCAACCAAAACTAAAGTCTCACACTATGAAAAATGGTTGCGTATAAATCAGAAATTATTTAAACCATTATCACCCAATTCATAATTTTTTTTAGATATCAAGCACATTAATTACCCTTTTTTTAAATTGAATATTTCTCTTTATTTCTGTTTCTTGCCCTTCTTGAGTTCTATTATTTTTTTACAAATAATTTTAAAAATAGTTTAATCTTTAAGGTCTCTGCTATATTTGAGGAACAAATAAAATATTTAGCAAATATCAAGTTGCGTTGACTGATTTTAATGCAATTTTATCTACACGAGATGAAAACAAAAAAACAAAGCCATTTTTAGATAGTTTTTCCGACAACAAAATGTGGCTAGTTTCATTTAGCCGGCATTTTCACGAGTAGCGTAGACCTGAATTTGTAATGGGTGTGGGCTCACTGACCAATCAAAATAAGGGATTAATATATATCAACCAATCAGTGAATTTGATCATTAAGGTCAAGGATAAGCATAGAAATTACAAGCCGACGACAAGATAAAAATAATTACATTGGTAGGAAAGCATTGGTGAAAATCCAGTGATGCAACAAATAGACAAAAATGTCAGAAACATAAAGACATGGAAGAATATATGTTATTTACTTTTCAAAGTAAAGGTTTAATAAGCAAATGTATAATTATTTTCCGTATACAATAATGAACCCCCAATTTGTGGCCATTCTTGTCGATATTACAGTATTACGTATATCACAGACGATTGAAAACGAGCTTTGACGATCCAGTTTTTCATCAGAAAAAGAATATTTTTGTAAAATTTTTGTCCCTTCTTAAGCGCTCTAAACATAATGGAAACTATCAAATTCAAAGAAAAGAAAGAATACTAGGAAAATTTCGAAATAATTTCGAAGAGACAACAATAGAATTCTTCAAAAAGACAGAGACATTTTATTTAAAAAAGACACCCGACATCTGTGCTTGATATCTAAAAAAAATTATGAATTGTATGAAGAAATTATCTATTTTGATAAGGAATTTAAAACACACGTTATAAAATGATATTATAAGTTACATTTAGATGCTAAAAAAAAGGGAAAAGACTAGAGTGGATCCTAAGAGAAATCATTCGTTCATAGATTCACATCTTTTAAACTGCCCTAAAGTTTTGAGAAGGATTTTTATTTTTTTAGTCAGGTTTGTTGGCATGCATTTGTCCTCCAATAATGATTTAAGTAAGTAGCAAGAAAATATACAAATTATGGCAATATTGTTGTTGTTTAGCTCCAAAACTAAAAGAATGACCTGAGCAGAAAGGGCTTCTTAACAAACCTGTTTGCAACTACGTGGACATAACAGAGTTGAGTAACACATCATGCATTGACAAAATACTTAAAGCTCGAACCCCCACGCCTATTTAACTACTTTTATATTTAAAATGAAGGGTGTTTTTTGCTGTTTATTTTTTGTCAGTCGAAAGGAAACATTTTTAAGTCAATAACTTTTAAAAAGAAGAGATGCAGATGCTTTTAGTTTTAAAACATTTCCTCTAAAATTAATTCTAAGCGAAAAAAAAAAAAAACTACTGTTTCAATCAAAAAACATAATTCTTAAAAATAAAATTATTTGACAGCAGTTTATTCTTGAATAAAGATATAAACAGAAATAAATAAATATCCAGGTGATTTTTAAGCACAAAAGTCAAAATAAACAAACACTAGTCAGTAAAAATTTTAAAAAAGTAAACACTTGGTATTTAAAAAACATTTTAAAAAGTAAAACTAATGAAGTGTTTTGATCACGTGACTACATCTTTCTTAAAGCATTTTTCTATCGATCTTCAAAACTAAAACAGAGAACAGAAAACCGTAAAAAAAATGAGAAAATAAAAAAAATATGATTGATTATCGAAACAGTTTTCCTCATTAAAATTATTTAAGAATACCTCATTAATTAATTAATATATTTTTTTGTTTTGTTTTGATTTCAGCGATCCCGAGAAAAAGAATGTCGTCCAAGATAGAAATGTCAAGTAAAGGGTACAATCGCAATATGAGGCTTGGTAAGGAAAAAAAATCAAGCCTCAAAACAACGGAATCTGGTTTTAATAATTTTTGAATATTTAAAAAAATAAAAATCCTTCAGTGTCCATGAAATGAGACGTCAATTTATGAACACAACTGCTAAATTGACCCCCATGTACTTTTATTTTTTGCAGTAAAAGCCATGATGAAACGAAGGACCTTGGAGTTTGTTTTGTAAATCCATTCAATAAGAAATACCGTTTTGTTGTATATTTTTTATTTTTTTGTAAAATAAATTATTTAAAAAATAAATAGAAGCTTCCTTTCAAAAAGAAACCTGTGTCAATACAATAGAAATAGATTATCATTTTCAATGCAATAGAATTAAATTGAAAAGGAGAGAGATCTATTATTCAATTAAGGGCAAGAAAAAAATCGTAACATAATATGAAAAATCTGTTATAATTGCAAAAAATAACCCCCCACACACACTTTTTTTATAGGGTGGGGATTAGAAAAAAGATATCCACCGCTTAATTTAAATTTAGAAATCAATTACAGTGAAATTAAATCACACATTTTTGCAGAACGACAAGTAAAACTAAAAGAGAACGAACAAAAAAAAATCAAAGAAAAAAAAAGACATCTATTTGTATATTAATAAATAAATATCCCAATATTTCTACCCGAAATTTACATGTCTGAACAAGTAGATTACTAAATAAATATCAATAAAACAATTAGTGATGAATGGCCTGATGTCATTTACAGGTGTAAAAAGTTATCAGTCAAGAAGATGAAAGAAACAGCATACGAAATAGAAATTTGAGTGATAAACAAAGAATTCCCAAGTCACATTTAATAAATAATAATTAAAGGATCAAGGGGAGTATTAAATATTTATTTTTAATTAATTACTATTTAAAATATGCTATTTATAATAATAATTATTATTCGCAAAGTAACTAAAAAGCAAACGATTGCTTTTTGTTTCTCTTTGAAATGAAGGAAGGATTTTGTTTTCTTTATCCTAAGGCTCTGGGCATCTTTTTGCTTAATTTAACGATAAATATATGTAAATGATATACATTGTTAAAAAAATACAAAAAATCTTACCTTATCGGCTGTGAAATCCAATTTTTTAGGAGGTATTGGTATACAATAAGGAGAAAGAAGGAGGTATGTATTTAAACCAAACCCAAGTAGTGAGGCAGACAGCAATAGCTTTGCTGCTATAATAACGAGGGCAAAGAAAAATCGTAGCAGCAGCAGCAGCTGAAGAAGTACTTATTTTTACATACACATACAGTACACACACACACACACACACACGTGTGCGTGCATGCATATATATATATATATATATATATATATATATATATATATATATATATGAGTGAGTACATTTCTCAGTTGGTTGACTGTGGTCGATTATGAGAGCACTCTTGATTGAAGTGAAAAGTAAAAGACATGTACCAATAAAAAACATTTTATTTTTTAAATTTATTAAAAAACTGTTTGGGCAAATTCATGAGATGGGTTTTGGCTAGTTTGCAAGTTGATCTTAGCCATATAAGTTCGAACCTCACATACACTGCGAGCTTGTGGCAAAGTTCAAAAGCGTAACGTTTTTACTTTTTTTTAGGCATCTCCGCTAATTCGCAGAAAAAAGAGCGTACCGTGATGAGAAAATGACCAAAAAAACTTAATGAAAACAAAGTTTTGTCGTCAAAATGTTTGTTATTATAAAGAGGAAAGACCAGACTATTTTTTGATGTGATTAAATTTTTTCGTCCATTCTAGCACGTTCGAAATTTTGGTTAATTTTTTTTTTTTTTTTTTGCGTCAGCGGGTCCGTCAAAGATTAGAATTAGGAAATTTAGCATCTTTTTTAGCGTTTTTTTAGCATTGTATTGGAAATTCTTGCAAAAATCAAATAATAGTCGGATTTTAATGAAACTTTCAAAACTTATTCACAAGTCAATGAAATTATTTTAGATATTTTTTAGAAAGATATTTTTTTTACATCTCTAACCTCACTTAATTTTAAAACTCGAGAAATTCGACGCCGTAGCTTTTATTGATAATATTTAGTTTTAAAAAGGTAGAAGACTTTGAATATTAAATCATCGATGTTTTGTAAAATCTAATCGTACAGTTACCGAAAATCAACTCTGTAGTGTAATTGTAACATAAAAAATGAATCATTAGCAAACCATTTACCTTGTAGCGAGTTCGATCCTCGCTGATTACACTATTTTAAAAAAATTTTTTTTTTTTTTTGGCTTTGTGCCAAACTATGTTAGAAATCAAATACTTGTTTAAAGTGGGTACCATCTTCACTGAATGCCCCATACCTTTTGTCCTTATGTCAAACTAAGTAAGAAATCAAATATTTGTAGTAAGTTTGATCCTCATTGCGTACCCTGACTGTGTATTGTAGTGTTGTGTCCTGCTAAAAAAACAAATAAATGCTTGGGAACTCTACTCATGGGTAGCTAGCAAGTTAATCTCGTTAGTTAAATCCTCACTAGGTGACCATTCTTTTAGAAATAACAAATTAACAGTTGAGTAACTGTTTGTTTTTCCCCCATGTTTATGCAATACAAGTACCCCGGGAATCCTACACAAAGAGTTGACATTTGATTTGAGAGATCTTTGTTACTTGTAAGAACGTTTTTCCCCTAATCGTGTGTTTTTTTTTTGTGTTTTTTTTGCAGCAGCAGATCTAAAACATTTTTAAAAAAATAAATTGTTCCTGCAATTATTGCACTTATTACAGTGTAATATTTTATTTTTACAACACACTTTGTTTCATCGCCGAATTCAATATTCAATAAAAAAATTTAAAGTTACAATTTTAAAAATTGAAAACGATCAGAATACAAATCCCCACCTGTAAAACTAAAACTTACCATAATTTCTATACTTGACTTATGTATACAATCAACAGCAGTACTAATAACTTTTTGTTACAATGAGATGTGTTCATGAGTAGGTACAATAGTTCTTAGTCCTCTAGCTACCTAGCACTTTTTAGTGTCTACCTACAGACAGCATTTTAAATTATTCTGTCTACTGCCTACGATATAGCCACCCTGAAGTTAAAGTTAAAAAAAAAAAACAGGTTGTTTTTTTGTGTGTTAAACAAAAATCTTTCTGTTTTTTTTTTTTATTTCGTTTTTTTCCCCCCCTGATCTCTTTTCTCGAAACTAGGTTTGGTGATATTGAAATGAAACAGTCGTTACTTAATGAATTCAGATAGAAAAGAATAAAAATCAATGTACGTTTCCAGGCAGAGAGGTAGGCTCAGTCTGTATATTTGCTTGTTTAATTTATTTATTTATTTATTTACATCACTTCTTGCTTCTTTTTCGTCTCCTTTCTTTACAGCTGGACTCTTGATCTTTATTTTAGCAAAAAAGAGGTGAATGTCTCGTTTCAGGAAATCGTCCCCAAAAGACACTTTTTAAAAGAGTAGAATTACCACAGAAACAACCCCTGATGCATGAGATGTCCCAACAAGAAGTGTTGAAGAAATAAATTGGACAATTTTTGTCCTCGCTCAAGCGTACGCGAGAGGGTCCCCCACACTAAACACGAAATTGTTTTATTTTATTTTATTTTTTTTTCACTCTTGTGTAGTTACGGTAAACTGGTAAAGTGTTGCTGTTGACACTGCATATTTTATGAATGAACAGATGAAATCAATTACGCCATACAATAACTGCTTGTTTTTTATGGTTTTTTACATTTTAGCAATTTTTAACTTACTATATATTTTTTTTTTTTTTTTTTTTTTTTTTTAGTCCAAGAGCACGTAAAGTGGTCGATATCAACCCCCAGGAGTTGATGAGACTATCTAGGTCAAATGTCAAACAAGTCATTCGCTCATTTTCCTCACGCTGGCTACGTTGAAAGAGGCCCCTTGACATGAGAAAAAATACAGGAAATCACTGGACGACCTGCATAAAGAATTCTGTCATCGGTTCTCTGATTTTGACAAAATTGACAAGTCACTTCAGCTGGTATTATCGGAGTTAGCACCTCCTTAATTCCCAAATTGTCACTAGGGGTCATTCTCCCTATAATATAAATACTGGGCAACTTCTTGTCTCGTTCTCTTTCCCTCAGGCCTCGTGCCGCATCCCACCTTGCATGGAGGTGAGGTAAATCCTCTTTTTCATTTCTTCATTTCAGTGACTACAATGTAAGCTCTCTTAGGAGATAGCATTTCCCACTTGAACATGAACATTATACACACATATAAACATTCACCAAAATACGAAAATTCACAAAGGACAAAACACCAATGTTTACACACACACAAATGTTATTGTCCATTGTAAAATTGTTTTGTTTAATACATATATTTGTTTTCTTTCATCTTCGGTTGGACACAACTAGAGTCTGCCATTTTTCTTGTAGCTGGACCTTCTTCTAGCAGGAAATATAAACACACGTTTTCTTTTCATCTCCCCCCCCCCCCAGTCCTCTACAGTATCATGTCCCTTCACACAAGACCCTGAAACAGCGCCACAGGAGTTACAGTTGGAACTGATTGATCTTCAGTAAATGCAGCCAAATTTCCAAACATCCAGAAGATGGCACAGAGTATGTTGGTGTTGTTTGACTCTACTTATGTGTGCGAACAGAATTTTAGTGTGATGAACACCAACAAAACACCCCACAGATCCCAGTTGAGTGATGAACACCTCAGATCTGTTCTGAGACTTGCCACAACAAAACTAACACAGACTTCAATTCACTGGCAAAAATAGGTCATCAACAACACTGTTCTCACTAAAAGTGAAAGTAAGTTTTAACACTGTAATGCTTTTTTCTGTTTATATTTGATATGCATGCATTGGGTGCTGGCCCGGCCTGTCTGTCAATTTTTAAAAATCAATGTGGCCCTTGAGCCCAAAAGTTTGCCTACCCTTAATCTAGGACGTCGATAAATGCCTGGTGGATCAAAAAGGGGTTGATAAATAAATCATAGTGACTAACAACTTTAAAAGAACACTCACCAATTTCCAACCAAATATCAATGTCCTTGCTTACTGCAGATCAAACATTTGCTTCACATTATTATGTGAAACAATTCAATAAAACAATACATTAATTTATTTTTAATATGTAAAGTTTAATATTTCTCATCACCACTATATTATTATTATTATTATTATTATTATCATCGTCATCATCATTTGTGCATGTCATGTTTCCTGCTTTGTATCCTGTAGAGCAGTGCTAATGAAAGTGGTGGCCTCAGGACTGGTGTCAGTATGTGAACGATCAGCTACCAATACACGGCCAGTGTCCAGGCCAGGCTAAGGAATCATTTGAAGAATTGATATATGCCAGCCAAACAGTATACCACCAGAGCCAGGGCCATCAGAATTTGCACTTTCATACCAGACTTGAACTTTTTTGCTTTCAAATGAAAGTTTTGGTACGATCAGTACAACTTTTACTGAAACTTAAAATATTTGGTGCTATCTGAAATAAATTTCAATAAATATCAATAAATAATTGCTTTGAAAACTTTTCTACCATTTCCTTCAATATAGCTCTGTGAAAATTGTTTCTCAACCATGAGTGTTCTTAAGGTAAAGTACAGGAATAATATGGATATTCATTCTCCATTGCACTTGACACCATCCTCAATTGAACCACGACTGGATAAACGGACAAAGAAGAAGCAGGCTCACCTTTCACACTAGTAAAGATTAAGGTTATATAATCTTTGTTTTTGTGTTAATAAATGACTTATTTTTTATTACTTTTTATGTTTTGATATTGAATTATTTTTTGCAAAATAAATGGAAGATAAAAAATAGTCAACTTTTATTATATTCATCATTTCCGGTACAAATTAATATTACCACAAAATATTACAGGTATATAACACATTGAGAAAAAAAACGCCAGTCTGCCATGTCAGATATTTTGAGAAGCACTGCTGTAGAGCCAGGTCCAAACTATGGTCCTTAGGCCCTATAGGAGAAATGTCATTTAAATGATAGCACTTTTCTTAGTATATGGGATGTTCCTAGTAGGGTGATCTTCTGGGCAACTTGTATGTTGATGTTACCTGGGACACTATTAGTAAAATTGTCCATTCCTTTTCTCACGAGGCCCAGAGCTCTGATTACTATTGGTACAGTCTCAGTCTTCATTCCTCACATCCTGTTAATCTCAACTTCCAGGTCCTTATATTTGAACAATTTCTCAATAATTTTCATGGAAGTGTTTCTCTCAGATGTTACTGCTATATCAATAAGCAAATACTTCTTGGATTTCTTGTCTTTTATGATAATATCAGACTTGATGGATTTATTTCCCTGTCAGTTTGAATTGGCATATCCCAGAGAATAGTTATTATTATTATTGGTGGTGGTGGTGGTGGTAGTAGTAGTAGTAGTAGTAGTATTCAAACTAAGCATATCTAACAGAGACTTAGAAGAGAGTTAGAAATTGAAAAAACGCATAAGACATAAAGTTAAAATAAATCTTATCAGGAAATAATGATAAAGAAAAAGTGGAAAGGAATTTCTACTTTTAAATAAAGACATTTTTTTGATTGATTTTTTTTTTTTTTTTGACATACCAAGGGTCAATGACTCATCCCAGGAAGACATCCCCAAGAACATAGGATAAGCACATAAGCATGGCAGAGACCATGCAGTGTCGACAGTCCAAAAAGTTTGGGGTTCCTGATTTAGTCAGTTGGGCACAAGTCAATATAGTGGATAGTTGTGAAAAGCAAACTCACACCATCAGCAAATGAATTCATGCAACCAGCTTGATAACCAATGTACCATTATAGATGCACCAACTGTTTAGCTCAAGACATACTTTTTACACATACCATGATGAACAGAATTTACAACATTAGTATGTTGATCCCCAAGTTGAGCTTGCTAACTATTGCGCTATGGTAGTTTAATTGATTCATTCATTTTTTATGATTTATCAACCCTTGGAGGTTATTTAAAACCAGAAAATATTTTTAGAGTGTAAAAACTTTTTTGTGATAATAATGATTAATTTTTACTGATACAAGTCCTACTAACTAACCCATAGCTGGGGGAAGAAGAGGTGGATTCATACCCTTCCCAAGGATATTTGTATGTAAGTGAATATAATGAAACTAAGTGAAATTGGAACTTAGCTCTCCGATTTCCAGTTCTGAGTCATTATCCATTACACCACCACACATCCCAGCTTACAGCACCTGGTATTCCCAAGCGGTCACCCATCTAAGTACTGACCAGGCTCAACATTGCTTAACTTCGGTGATCATACAAGAACCAGTGCTTCAATGTAAAATGGCCATAATTCTGCGCTATGGTAGATGTCATGTATTTCTTACTAAGTGGTTACTGGTTACATGGCTGGAGTAAGGGACTCATGAGCCCCACCCTCTGAATCTTTGATATGGGGACCTGCACTCTGCTACATCTCAATTTTTATAATTTAGTATTCACATAAAATACAAATTTTATTGTAACCTAATTATGTACAATAATGGATCATATGCAATATCGGCAAACAATTCAACTAGAAAAAATGAAAATAAATACAATGTATCTAAATGCAAATTAGAGACACGTCATAATAGGTCATTCCATCTTAAATAAATCAACAATGTTTTGCTGCAGTTTTTAATATCAGCTTGAGATTTTTCTTGTTAAAACGTTGAATAATTGAACACATTCAACATTATGGATAGAAAATGATGTATTTTATATAGGACTCTTTTTTAAAGACTTAACATGAGCAAAACAAATTCACGGATTTGGATGAAAAAAAAACCCAGCTCAGAATGATGTCAAAATCAGCAAAAGTTTTTTCATCTTTTAGTAGTCAGTTGTGCTTAGTTTAATTTGTAACGTATATAAATGTAGATAGAAAAAAAGTAAATGTTGATAAGATAGAGAGGGTCATAAAGCACTGCCTGGAGCCCCCAGTTCAGGAGTAGTATGCATCGACCCCTGACAGGTCAGCGAAGTGAGGACCAAGTCCAGTCCACTGGAAGATATCATCCCAGGTTCACTAAGGTTTTCCTTTTTAGGAGACTGAACAGCAATTCAGAGTGACATATTGAATAACATAAAGGAGGAAATTATTTTTTTTTTACAAATATCTTCCTTATGAACAGTATTCTGCTTTAAAATCTCTTGCCTGACAATTTCAGCATTAGGCACAATATATTTATTATATCAGAAGATTGCAGCAGGCATTTTTTTTTGTCTTGGGGTTTTTTACAATAATGTTCACCTTGTACAAGGTCCAAGAGCCACTCAAGGTAGAGGGTTACAGAGTGAGAGGCACAGTTTATGGGATATATGGGGAAGGTAATGGATAATCCGAGATTTGAACAGGTTATGATTGTAATGATCGGAGAAGCATTCCCTTGGGAGTTAGTTCCACAAAGTAGCAGTTCGTGGGAAGAAACTGTTCTTGAACTTAATTCTCACCAATGGACTATGAAGGGAATGAAGGTGGTTCACTACATTGCTTTGTATGGCAGGTCTTTGCGATAAAGGTTAGAACTGGTGGAACTGAGGAATGTAGTTTCTGAACACTTTCCATGATAGAACATCACTAGTTTAACATTAAACTTTTTCACTAGACACACGTTTCGATAACTCTGTCAGTAGCAGCAACTCCATTCAGCTTTTGAGTATGTGTAAAAAAATCAAGGCCAAGATTTAGATAGGATGCTAAAATTATCACTCTGTGTAATAGATGCACATGGCTTAAACAATACACATTGTTCACTCTTTAAGTCACCAACAGAGTAAGTTTAACTTTTTCTTCATTCTTTACAGAGACTCTTAAGAACATACCTAAAATTTTCACTTTCTTTCAGGAACTATCTTTGAAATTTTCTCTACACAAGAAGTTCCTGATGGAATAAAACTTTCTATCTCATTTTGATCGCTCTCTCCTATTTTCTAAAGTAATTCAATACTTTCTGGGTTTTTTTGTCAAAACATAAGACCTTCACAAATTCAAACAATGACCCTAATAACAAGACTGAAAAAAATTAAGCCTATTGCAAGCAAGGCCACAAAATAAGGGGAACTAAATCAAATGTTAAAAGTGGCTAATAAGGGGTTGCTAGATAAAATATTAAAAGTGGTTAATGGGAGGTGCTAAATCAGATATTAAAAGTGGCTAATGGTTTGAGATCGTAAATCTGATGTTTATAGTGGCTAATGGGAATTGGAGTGCTAAATCAGATATCTTAATTTTGAAGATTCCTGATTCTGTATTTTTCATCTGATCTGCTCATAAAATGAATGTTGTTTTTTGCTTCTTTTAGTCAGCTTATCCCACATTTTTTGTTGTTTTGATTTTAAATGCACATTTTTTTTCTTTTCTTTTCATTTATACTTCCTTTCTCTATGAAATCTAAACATTCTTTTCCTCATATATACTTATATAAATGTTTTAGAAGCTAATTTTAAAAAAGAAAACAAAGAAAAAGACATTAATGTTTTCTGGTTTATTTTGAAAATTAATGGCAATAATGATTTTAAACAAATGATTCAGCTCAGCTTAATTATGCTGTCATTGATTGGAGACATATTTAATCTTCTATTTAGTTCTGTTTCACTAAAAAAGGGTTGCTGAAGCCCTTGCCATCCCACCAAAAGAAGCATAAATGTATCAGTCAGTCTCAACTTATCTCCTTTTTCTTCTATGTGCTGTCCTTCAGAGCATGGACGATTATGGCTCTCCACAACTTCATATCCTTTGTAACTCTTAGTAACATTTGTCTTTTTGCTATCTCTTCTAATCTCTGTCCTGCCAACCATTTATACAAACTCATTGGGTAAGATATTTGCTGCTTTCCTCTGTGCCTCTGTTCAGTACACTTTTCTTTGTTTCTAAGGAAGTTTTCCTGTTTCTTAATACTTTGTTTAGCTTTTAGAAAGCATCTTTCACTATCCCAATGCACATTCCAGCATTCACTGCCTTATAAAAGATTAAATATAATGTAGCAGTTCAAAAATTCACAAAACAAAAATACTTCTTTCAAAAATTCTCATTACAAATCATTACACATTTTTGAGATGAGGAGTTATCATTATTTACACTATTTACATTCAGACTACTGTCCTCATCTTTGTTGTTATTATCACATTTCAGTCATTGTGCTCTCCAGCCTTCATAAGTTGTATATCAATCACAGGAAATTTCTGAACTGAACCCTTTAATTAATCTACAGGGATAGACAGTTCTCATTCTACTGACTATGTCTGTGGTTATCTCGTCTAATTTTATAATTGAACAGTACTAAAAGTAAGAAATCTTATGACTATATCACATTGAAACATTAGTTTCCTGTATGATCAGCAAAGTTAAGCAACATCAAGCCTGGTCAGTACCTAGATGGGTGACCACTTCAGAATATCAGGTGCTGTAAGCTTGGATGTGCAAGTGGTACAATGGATAATGGCTCAGAATTGTTAATTGGAGAGCCGAGTTTCAATTCCATTTGGGTTTGTTATAGTCACTTATACGCAAATACCCTTGAGAAAGGCATGAATCCACCTCTTCTCACCCCAGCTATAGACTAATTAGTAAGACTTGTATCACTAAATGATTATCTCAAAAAAAAATTCTTAGAATCTAAAAATTTTTTCTGGCTTTAAATAACCTGCAAATGATATGTCGTAAAAATTAATTAATCAAATCAAATCAAGAATAAGAAGTAGACAAAATATCCCTAGATATTGGCAGTGGAACAAGAACAGTTTACCGTCGTAGATTATTCTTGTAGCATACCTACAGATGATAATGGATATGTCCCCATTCACATAAATACAGTAGTAAATACTGTATGTTGGTCTGCAGTTGGAGACTCGTTGTGGAATTCACTTGACTCACTTCTAGCAGTTGATTACTTCTTCTACATACCGCTGGCAAATCTCATATGTGTTGTTCTTGTCCTAAGTATTATTGTTCATTACCAACCTTTGTATGATTATTTATTCAGTAACCTTCCCTAGGTTACAATTATACAAAGGGTTCACTTTGGAATTCCTTGTAGGTTACCTGGATCAATATACACCTGATGAAGGCCGGAGGGCAGAGCGGCTGAAACCTGCTAACAACAACATATATACCTTCATCAGGTATATATTGATCCGAGTAACCTACAGGGAATTCCCTGCAGATATCCCTAGTCATGGGCAGTGGAACGAGAACAGTGTACACCGTAGATAAAATAAAGGGTTGAAATTTGGAATTCCTTGTAGGTTACCCGGATCAATATATACCTGATGAAGGCTGGAGGATGCAACAACTGAAAAGATGTGATAACAACAACAAAGATGAGGACAATAGTCTGAATGTCAATAAGATAAAGTACAATAAAAACATTATATTCACAAATTATTGGTGTGGTTTTACAAAGAACATTCTGAGTTAACACACTGACTGCCAAATAGAAGTTAACTCATGTTTGACAGTCTTTATTATGATGCCACATGGCCGAGTGGTTAGAACGTTCGCATTCTGATCATGAGACCCGGGTTCAAATCTCACCATGCTCAATCTGTCAGAAAGGAGACTTCCTGATTTTATCAGACTGCTAGGGTCAATCCCAGCATGCAGCACCTTTGGAAAAACCATACCATGGGTTGACTCAAGCCTTGTAAGTGAAATTGGGTAGACAGAACTCATGGGGGCCGTCAATTTAACACATTGAATGCCAACCATGAGATAACTCATAGTTAACAATTTTTATTATGATGCCAAGTAGGAGTTATCTTGTGCATGGCATTTTCTAATACATTGTCACTTGTGGGTGTCGGCAACAAGTTTATTCACCACAATACTTTTAATGTGAAGACAATGTGAAGACATCAGTTGAAGATATAAATCAACTCATAAAAATGTTTTTATTAAGTCAGCAGCTGTTATAATGTTGGTGTTTGGGTCAGATTTCATAATTAACCTTTGGTAGTCAACGTGTTATCCTTCTTGGAATTCCAAGCTGAACACTTTATTCAATCCTTTCTGAATCCTGTTCTTTTATTGTCCTATCTCCTTATTAAACTTTTCTCATTCTCTTCCACTGCTAGTAACCCCTTATGTCTTTGTGGCATTATAGAGATGGTTTCTTTTTGAATTAAACTGAGTACTTGATATGTTGTCTTGTAATTATATTAAAAGCACGGACCGATTATTAGATGCAATGATCTGTGTGGATCAGTCAGTTATGTGCCAAGTGTGATACCTGCTTAGGCAATCATGTATCTTTCAATACATGACTGACAAGGCAGATTTTTGCCGCAGTAGGTTGCCATTTCTTTCTGCAGTAGACCAGTTGCCATCCAAGGCTATAGAACCCAGTCTGTCCTGCTATTTACCCATAGCTGGGGGAGGGAGAAGAAGAGTATTCATACCTTTCCCAAGGGTATTAGTATGTAAGCAAATGTAATGGATTCAACTGGAATTTGAACTTGGCTCTCTGATTCCTCAATCTGAGCCGCTATCCATTACTCCACTATGCCTGGATACTTAACAGAAATATGTTAAATTCTGTTTGAAAGTTTCTTAGTTGAAGAGTATAAAATTTCTAATAATTTAATAAATTATTTTTTTTAATCATTTCACCGCAAGCAAAGCAATAACACCACTAACATACCAGGGGTTACTGAGAGTGAAAGAAAGTGAGAAGACTTTAGTGAGGAGAAAAGACAATAAAAGAAGATGGGTTCAGGAAGATAGATGGCAATTGATGTTGCATTTAAATTTTTGAAGATTGTAGATGGCAGGGAAGTAAGACACAGATGAGAAGTACGAGAAAAAAAATATTAAAATAGAACCTATGATTAAATCTAGCTATTTCAACAGTAAAACGATGAGACCTAGTTGCTAATCTACTAGTATGCTTAAACCTATGCAATCAAGGTAACAAGAAGGAGAGCTCATTAGAAAAATTTGTTGTGAAAATATTTATAGAAAAGATAGAGGGAAGCCACATCATGGAGGTGGGAAAATGACTTAAATCAAGATGCCAGGTCAGAACCAATAATATTACAGACCCTTCTTTGGATTTTGTCAAAACTCTTGAGATGTATAGCAGGTGTACCAGACCAGATGTGGCAGCAATATCCAATGCATAAATGAATGATTTATAAATCTGCAAGATGGGTTGTGGTGAGAAAGAATGTCTGGCACGACACAGTGAACCAACTTGCCTAAAAGTTGCAAATTTTTAGAGTAATAATTTGATATAGGTTTTAGATACTGTGTAAATTTATAAGTTAATTAAATTTTATTTTAAGTTGGTATCCACTCAATGAAAATATCATATTTTATTAATAAGTTTCAATAAAAATAGGTTTTTATTTTTTTGTCTGAAAATGATAGATTAATAAAATATGTTCTAATAATGTGTACATTATAATTTGAATCTAATTTTATTAAATCTTAATTTATATAGAATTTTTTTCAGTTTTTCTTCACAAATATTAAAAGGGTTTGTCTCAGCCCACAAGTCATAAAATGTTGCTAATCTGACCTGATTCAAAAAGATTTTGTTGTTAACATTTTTGGAATTTAGAAAAATCAATAAGTAAATAAGAATACTCAAGCACAGAATATAACAAGGATGCAGAATGGTTAAAAAAAGGACCAATCATTGCTCCCATAAGAGTCATGTGACACTGGCTATATAAGGACCAAATTCAAAAACCCATCCTCTTTTTTCTTCTACAATGTTATTCAGGCAGCACAAAGTAAGGTAAATTTATAGCTTATAGTTTATTTCAACATGCTCCATTTAATGACTAAGTAGGCAGATATATTTTCTTTGATTTCCTATGCATATCTTAAGAGAGCCATGTTATTTGTATATTTGGCCAAATTGAAAGCCTACTCAAGCTTTAGAGAGAAAGAAACATCGTTATTATAATTGAAATAATTGATTTCAACATATAAGGATCTAACAGTTCAGCTTAAACCTGAACCACCAATCTACCTGCACATACAATTTGATTATAGTTGTGGAGGCTTGTGCTTTTTAGTTTTTTTCATTTCACCACAAGCAAGGCAATAATGCCACTAGAACGCATGGGGTTACAGGGCGTGAAAGTGAAAGAGAATGAGAAGACTAAGAATAGGGAGGATTGAGGTAAGGACAAAAAAGGAACAAGAGTCAAGAAGACAGAAGATGGCAATTGACATTGCATTTCAATTTTTGAAGATTGTAGTTATCAGGGAAACAAGAAATCAGAAGGGAGTTCCACAGGTGGGAAGTGCGAGAAAAACTGTTAGAGTTGGTTGCATCTAGCTAGTTCAACAGTAAGACAGCAAGTCCTAGTTGCTAATCTAGTAGCACACTTAAATTCATGTAGTCAAGACACCAGAGAAAATGCCCCTCACAATAGTTGTCATGAAAATATTCATAGAAAAGACAGAGGGAAGCCATGTCATGTCAATGAAAAAATGACTGAAGATGTCTGAACCAGTCACACTTTTCAGAAGAACTCATAACAGAAAAATGATACATTGTGGTGAAGCCAAATGTAAAAAAAAATAAAATATAAAAAAAAAGAATTCAAATTAAAATAAGACCCAATATCTCTTTTTCTCTCTCTCTCTCTTTCTACCATTCTCTCTCAATTAATGAGAAGGAAATCCTCAAATAAAATGAGGCAGAAGAAAAAAAGACTGAACATGGCTGCAAAATGGTGGAAGTTTGCTGGTCCAGAGTCTAGTTATTGTGACTAGAAATCTACCAAAATAAGAGAGGCTCCATGCATAATTTCCAGTAAAAAAAAAATGTGAAAAGAACGGAATGTTGGAAAATAGAATTTTGGCCAATCAAAAAAACCAAAGAAACTTTTGATGTTAGCTGAAACCAAGCTTCAAGCCAAGTAGTCTGGAGCCTTAAGTGTATATAAAGAGACAGCTGACAGGCCAGCAGAAGAGACAGCCCAGCCAGAGAAACCAGCCAATCACGTTGTGCAAACTAGTGGTCATCTGCTTAAGACATTTTTCTGCCCTTCTGAGGGCTGAGAATACACTGCCAATAAACACTGCACCTATTTCCAAAGTAACCACTCTTAACAGCTGCCAACAAAATGACAACTACTACCAAAGTCTATCAATTACCCAGTTGAATAACTTTTCACCAGCCTGAATTACAAAGGACTCGCTCCCATCAAAGTCAAATCAATAAACATATATTATTTGTTTATACCTTTGATTCTATTCATTTATTCCAAAGTTTCTGAGAAATATTACAAAGAACCTCTGGTGCTTCTCCACAACATAGCATGCCAAGAAATCTCCAAACAGCCCTCCTCATATATTCTTGCCACAAAGTTTAACATTATTGGAATAACGTCAAAGATTAAGGACGTTACATTACATGATTTTCCTTAGAAAGACATAGTCTGAATTCAGAATTTTCCTTCTCTTAGGCTGGCTACCAAGGACTGGTTTAATATCTATGTAATCTGCTTCAGATCAAAATGTAGTTATATACACTGCCTATGAAAAGTATTCAAAACACATTTATATGTAAAACTAAAAATTCAAATATAACTAAAAATATTTCTGTTAAAAGACAATATGAATCAATAGAAAAGGAAAACTTATCTTAGCTGATATGTTCCATCCTCCAATGGACTTTATCAAGGCAAATGTAAGGATTTTATTTTGCAACAAGTATTTATAAACATAAGTAGGAATACTATTTACATTATTCGGACTATTGTCCTCATCTTTCTCGCCATATTTATCACAACGTTTCGGCCGTTGTACGCTCCGGCCTTCTTCAGGTGGTTGGAATGTCGAACTGAACCCTTTATTTCACTCACTGGGGTAGACTGTTCTAGTTCCACACACAGTGGATAAAGGCGTTAGTTAGATCCAGTGACCGGACCCAAGGAGTGTGAGTTCAATACCTGGTTAAGGCAGTGGAGAACTTGGAGAGAGGAATTAACAGGAGATAACTGACATCCATTAGACATTGCACGTGGAACTAGAACAGTCTACCCCAGTGAGCAAAATATAGGGTTCAGTTAGACATTCCAACCACCTGAAGAAGGCTGGAGTGTACAATGGCCGAAACATTGTGATAAACATGGCAACAGAGATGAGGACAATAGTCTGAATAATGTAAATAGTGTACATAATACCTCATCTCAGAAATATAGACAGATACAGAAGTAGGAATGTCATTAGTTTTTAGAATTTTAAAATTTAAGAATGCTCATAAATATATATCAGACTAACTGAAATTCAAGGTAAATTATGGAGGATGCTAAATGATGTAATTTTATATCTAATAAACGAAAGTCAGTAAATTGAATTATTTTCTGTTATATAATGTAATTATTATTTATATTATTTTTGTTTGAGATTAATTTTCCTTCAAAAGTCTACTTCAACTGTATACTTCCAACATATCCACGTAAACTCTGAAATATTATTTATGATTTTTTTCTTCAATAGGAGTAGATAGGTTTGCTTATCGCCCAGTTCACCTGATCTTTTGAACTGGCGTAAGGGTTTATCCCTTGTTCCCTGTTTAGGATTGGGTTTCCAGTTCCTTCTAAAGGCTTCTCATTCTCTTTCATTTCCATTAGCCCTTCATATCTTAATACCATTATCACCTTGCTTGGGATGAATTGATTAAAAAAAACAAAAACAAAACAAAAATAACTTATCTTCAAACAGTTCTACTAATGATTTATTATCACAGAGTTTAACCTGTCTAGAGTAATATCAAACCCTAAAAGCAGTACCTGGACTTAAACATGACCCTTCCCTGAAAGATATGGTTGAATTCAGAGTTTTCTTCCTCCTAGACTAGCTGCTAGCCAGGGCAAGAGAGCCTCATCTCCCTTGCTATGTAAGCCATTGATGGGGAAAGATGGATTCATGTCTTTTCCAACAGTTTTAGCAGGAAGTGAATGAAACAATGGTGAGCAACAAGAAAGTTTTAAGGAAAATATGAACAAAAAGAACACTTTTGCTGAGGATGAGAAAGAAATGAGGAAAGGGAGCTTGGAGAATCTAACACTCACAGAATATATTGAAAACAAGCACAATAGTAAGTAACCTACCTTATGAGTTTGTGTAAATGGATAGCAGAACATGAACAGGAAGTGATAGTAAGTGGACAAATATTGTTTAGTGCTACGAGAGAGGAGGTTGTGGAGAGCTATGATCCCACATGTCTTGAAGAGATATAGCACATACAAAAGAAGAAAACAGTTTACTGATTCTTCCTCCTTGTTCTTAATTTTTTTCTTTCATTCTTTTGTTCATTATTCATTCTTTCATTCTATCATTCATTATTCTTTCTTTCTATTGTTCTTCCTTTTGTTTTCTTTCTCTTTCTTTTCTTCTTTCCATTATTCATCATTCTTTCTTTCATTCTCCCTTTTGTTCTTTCTATCATTCATCATTCTTTCTTTTGTTCTTTCTATCATTCATCATTCTTTTTTCATTCTTCCTTTCTATCATTCATCATTCTTTTTTTCATTCTTCCTTTCTATCATTCATCATTCTTTCTTTCATTCTCCCTTTCTATCATTCATCATTCTTTCTTTCATTCTTCCTTTTGTTCTTTCTTTCTATCATTCATCATTCTTTCTTTTGTTCTTTCTATCTTTTGGTCTTTATTTTTCTTCCTTTTTTGTTCTTCTTTCCTTGTACTTTCTTTTTTCTTTCCTTTTTGTTCTTTTATTTTATACTTTTTCTTTCATTATTTCTTTTGTTCTTTCTTTCCTTTTTTATTCATTCTTTCTTTTCTTGTTTATTCTTTCTCTTGTTTGTTCTTTATTTTTCTTTCTTTCCTTCAAATGTCAACCACTGGTGCTGATGGATGCACATCATATCAAACAACCCTAACTAATAATTAAATTCACATTAAGTAGAGTAACTGCTGCTTTATATAGGATTTTATAAAAATATGTTCAAATTTTTTTTCATCTAAAGTCTATACTGTAATTTAGCAGTTTTCACTTGCTGTGTGGGAAGGGAAATTTTGACCGGTGACTGCTATGTTGTTCCAAGTCAGATCAAGTTATTTCAATCATTTTATGCGATTATTTGTGTAAGCAATTACATAATGCCTGTGGGAAGAAAACAAGAATGCAATTAATTAGGACAAAAATGTAATCAGTATATCTTGATAAAATCATTGGAAAAGCAAACATCAACTTCTTTTCAGTAACGTTGTAGAAAGTGGTTTCAGCTTGAATATAAAATATAGACATTACTTATCACACGATAAACATTATTTTTAATGGGGACACGTATTTGAATTGACATCTCTGTTTTTTATTTTCTTAGACAGCATAATTAATGTCAACCAGCCTAGATTGAAAAGTCTTACTAAAGAAAAATGTGCCTCCTGACAGGAATCTAATCAGATGAAAAAAACGAGAAGACGGGTTAGACTACTATTTGATAATAGTAATCTAACTACTGCTAAGTGTAAAATCAAGAGAAATAAGATGTAAGAAATACTAGTAAAAAATTAATAATAATTGATGCTTCATCAAAGAAATTCTGACAGGACAATTACTGCTAGGTGTAAAAGCAAGAAAAATAAGATGAAAGAAATACTAGTAAAAATTGATTGACAATGCTTCAACTAAGAAATTCTGGCAAGGCCATTATCTCTAGGTGTAAAAAGAAGAGAAATAAGATGAAAGGAATACAAATGAAAAATGAATAATAATTGATAATGTTTCATCTTAGAAATTCAGACAATTTAAGACTTTACTAAATATAAAAAGAACTGAAATACAATGAGAAGGAGACTAATAAAAATGCTTTCTTGCTGTAATGACTACATGTACTTTAATACCAATTTGGAAAAAAGGATATTATCAGCATTACAAAGTTATCAATGATGAAAGCACACCATTGATGCATATATATATATATATATATATATATATATATATATATATATATATATACACCCTTGTGCAAATTAATTGAAACAACCACTTTAGTTTCTTTTGTTTCACCATATGGTCAGTTTTAGACTCACTGGAGTGACAAGGTGTAATCGATTTCTATTTTTTCCTCAGATTAAGTCATTTGCAGCGGTGTGCAGTAATATGAATCTATTTTCATAGTGTATGATGAAATTTGTTTGCACTTGAAAAATATTGTGTCATCCATGATTGCATCAAATTTTTATCATGCCCAGACACAATTGTCTTGACTGTTGATTAGTTGTCCTACAGCCATTGTCTGCAATGGACGTTACTCCAAGGAAGTGTACGAAAATTGCAATGCTGAATGAACACACTGGCAAGTTTTACCAGTGAGCAAATAAAAGTACTATAGACTGGCCTGGAAACTCTTCTGATTTAAATCCAATCAAGAATCTGTGGTCAATCTTCAAGGAATGACTTTGTGGAATGGACATACGAAGTGTTAACATGTGCATTGGGTCATGTTTCATTGAAAATTATGAACAAAGTAAATAATAATGGAATTATTCGTGTTGCTTCAATTAATTTTCACAATGGTGTATATATATATATATATATATATATATATTACAGGTAAAATGAGAACAAATGGAGTATAATTAACATGTAACATTTAATTTAAAAGAGGGCTCAATACAGGTGATGTTAAACTACTTAGTTTAACATTAACTGAGGAGACACGTTTTTAGTGTTGAAACTTAATTGCCATTATGTAGCGATTTTTAACATGTTTTATTATCCTAAAATAAATAATACTATACATATATATCAACAAGTTTGATTAAAAAGAACCAACAAGATTTAACTGTTTAATTTTTTATTGTATTTTTCCAATTTTCAAATAAAGTGTTGTCTATTGAGATCAAAATTTTAGACTAAATTGGTGTGGCCTCGCTTCCAATAATCATTACACATGACATCACCATAGACTGTTTCAAACTTTCAGATGTCCAGAGAATACAAGGATGTAGACAAATGAATCCTGTCTACCACATTGACAACAGATGGTTCTTGAAAATGACTGAGATGGTCAAACGTACTTGAACAAAATGACAACAAAAATGTGAACTTTAGACAGTTTATCCACAATTTTGACCCCAATACATAACACATTATTTGAAAAATGGAAAAATATAATAAAAAAATTATATAGACAGAATTTTTGGGGTCTTTTTAATCAAATGTGTTTGGATAAATAGTTGCTACTTAAATATACCTTACACACACACACACACACACACGCATATATTTTTTAGGAAATGGATTAAATCCAACATTTTTTTTAATGTTTGTTTAAACGTTATTTTTAATGGATATTCATATATGAGTAGATGCTCTGTTTTTTTGTTTTGTTATTAAACAGTATATATATTTATTTTCTACTGGCTCAAATATTTGAGAAATTTTATTAGAATATTATATATATCTCCGATAGGATTCAAACATGCATCCCCTAGGGGAAACCGTCATTAGATCTGACATACCTTAGCCCAACTTGGCTATGTGTATTTATAGTGATAGGATTATTTTCTATTTTACAAACATGGTCAGCACACTGTGGCCATGTTCATAGTTGATATTATTAAATGTTGGCTTTGTTTTTTTATTATTAATACTTCTATTATTTTTAGCTTTTTTTTATGTTTCTATTATAGACTATTTTCTATAAGTATATTGTGAACAGTTTGGTAGGTTTTCGTGTCTGCTTAAATGTGTCCTAATTGAGCTATTTTCAGAGAGATGTAACATGAGTCTTCTTCATAGACATGTAGTGGTATATCCAGTATTATTATTTATGAAGTGCTCAGATATATAAAACATTTCGACAGGTTTTACACACTTTAAGTACAGAAAAGAAGACACTTATACAAACAGAAGAATGTATGTGTTTAGATATATAATTTTTTAAAATTCTATATTTGGACACTATTCAAAATCTTTCAATTTAAACTTAATGATTTGGTCAAAAAATATTGTAGAGATGGTGTTTTGTTGACAGTTGTTATTACAAGTCAAAAAATTGTTTTTTTATTTTCAAATGAAAATAAAATACCAATTGATTCTGTATCACACATACAATAACAATGAATGTATTAACTGTAAAATCAGTTATATTTGTTGAACTTTTGAATATGAATAAAGAATCCACCATTTTGAAATATTTATTAAGTAGTGAGCAGTGTAAAGAAAAATGCAATTTTGATTGTCACAGTACATTGTCAGTCATCTTAATGAAACTTGTATAAAAGAGGGATTGCTGCCCAAATACATACATATATATATATATATATATATATAAAATCTGCCGGATTAATAAGAAATATTACTTTTTTTCAGAAAATTTTGCTTTGTTTATGTTTGGATACGAAACTGCAGATATTAAAAATTTTAGAAGATCTATGATGAAAGAAGTTTCACTTAAAGGTACAATCTCAGCCATGGCTGACTGATTGGTTCTCTGTAGTTGGTCAGAGTATACTGGATTTAATGGTAGCTATCTCTGCCCAGAGGGATGTAGCTTCAAATCTTGCCAGACGGCGGAAAATTTTCTTTAATATGATTTCCAAAACATTCAGGCTGGTAGATGAAAATAAATAAATATACTGTTTAATAAATAAATGGAGCGTCTACTCGAATATGAGTATCCATTAAGAATAACGTCTGAAGTGATAAAAAAATATAATCTCCAGAATCTATCTTACATATTTATAAGTCTACCATTCATCTGTGTTTAGAATATTGCTTCCACATATGGTCTGGGGCTCCTGCTGTATATTTAGAAATTTTTGATAAAATCCAAAGAAGATTCAGCAGTATTATTGGTCCTGATCTGAAATTTAAATGCAATATCAATCACTATCTAATGTCCTCCTGATTACTCTTCTTTTGTTCTTGCTCTTTAGAAATGTTTCTGCTTTCAATTAAGAAAAATATATATATATATATATATATATATATATATATATATATATATATTTCATTTAGTGTCTCCTCCCTCCCTTATAAGAAAACTATCAAGATATAGCAAATTAAGTGGGATTGCTACCCAAATACACAATTATATATATGTTTTAATAAAACATCTTTTGACAAGTATCACATTCATTTTTGTCTTGGAATTTTACCCGGAATTACCTGAAATTGTGAAAAAAATAACATCTATGCCTGAGGATGGTAAATGTTTTTGCCGAAAGTACTTGCAAGCAATATGGACTGAACATCTAATCCATTGTACAATTAATAAAAACAAGGATTGCGTTGTGCAGCAAGTTAATGCCGTCTTAATCTGTTAGTGAAGTGGGTTCGCCATTGATTACACTAACTTTATTGATTTATTCTTTGAATGACTATTTTACAATATATATATATATATATATATGTTGCCTATATTTTTGGCAGCAACTATGTTGCCTCAGTGGCTGAGTTTTCTTTTGTAGAGAAACACCCGCACAAGACCTGATACTTCCTCCTTTATACTTTGCCATAGGAACAATATTCTTCAAATTAAAAACCTCACCTTGATGGCTACAAATTTCTTGTTATTATGCCTCAAACATTCTAGTTATGTCTCATCTGGTCAGTGCGTATTCTTCGAGAATGAAATAGGATGGCAAAACTTCAGAAGTCAAAAGAGAAAAATACTGTTAAATAAAATGTCTCTATGATGCCTTTTGACTAGTATTCCTTTTATCTAATTTTTCTTGCTTTAACACTTATTAGTCATACTCTGAAGTTGTTTTAATTTCTTCCATGAAGTATCCTTAATATAACAGGTGATGAAAAAGGTTGTATACACCAATGTTCACTGCAAAGGACAGTGGGTTGGCAAAGATAAATTTCCACACCAGACCCCAAATTTTGATCTCCGTGGAAGAAAAGTAATAATGTGTATGTGTTGGTTAATCTATTTGATTTTTTTTTATGGATTATCAACTCTTTCTAGGTTATTCAAAGTCAAAATATATTTTGAATTGTAAGAATAATTCTTTTTTTGTGAGTTAATATTGCCATTAACAATTTTTTGAGAGTAACAATGAATGTTCTAGATGCAAGTCCTACTATTTAACCTATAGCTGGGGTGACGTGATGGAGTCATACCATTCTCAAGTGTATAATACATGTAAGTAAATGTAATGAACCCAACTGGAATTCAAACTCAGCGCTCATTCTGAGCGGCTATTCATTACACGTGCGTGTGGTCAGATCATCAGGGTATTATTTATTTTGAGTTCCTAAAATGCACTGAAACAGTAAATGTACACTTATATGTTGAGCAGCTGCAATGTGTCTATAAAAGTCTGTTCAAAAAGTGCTTGGTACTTGTCAAAAAGAAAAATGTTCTCCACTATGATAACTCAATGTTGAATATAGCAAGGGTAACATTGGAAAACTTTGGGACTTCAATTCCAATGCATTTCTATAGTAAAATTCAATTCCAGTGCATTTTTATAGTAAAATTATTCTATAGTATAAATAATAGTGAATATGTAATTGAATAAAATGTAACTGTACTCTGTTTTTTGAAGAATAAAATTGATAAAAAAAAAAACAGAATTTATTTATGATTCAACCTAATATTTATTCAAAACTAGCAGCATGGCCTGGCGTTGCCCGTGCTTGATTCAAAAATCGTATGACTCATACAGCAATCGCTATCACTTGACTTAAAATATTTTTGCCCTTCCTTGCCTTTAAAGGAGTGCTCTTCGCCGTGCTGATGTTGCTACATGCCTTACTTCTTGCCTATCTCACACTGCAAATTTTTTCTAAGCTCTATACTAAACATTAAATCTGTTATGAAAAAAGAACTAAACAAAATGAACACAAAACGATCAGCTTTAAAAAAGGACTTGTAACTGGAAAAACCGAATGAAAAAAGAATGTTAACAACAAATACTTTTTCACACCCAACCCAGTTCTGCGGAATCAGAATCAACATTGTTTTAAGCAAGCGAATGAGCCAATTGGAGTAAAGTGCCATGCAGATTTAAATTTTTCCCCACTTGTGACGAATGCAGCTATCGATTTTTTTTGCATGCTAGTTAACATTTGTGTCAGTCAGCTGTTGGCTCTCATGCTGGCCAATAGAATCTTCCTGCCTATTCATGGCAGCCAGCTATAGGCTCTCACTCTGGCCAGTAGAAAATGGCCGCAAACTACATGAAAACTACCGTAGAAACATGGAAAAATATCGATTATTTCCACTATCGATGGGAGTTGGGAAATGCAAGGTCAGTCTTGGCCTTCCCACTAACTTGGAGCATGTGCATGCAAATTTTGGTGCAAATCCGTCGAAAATTGCGGCCATGCATTCGTTACACACACACAGCCTTTTATAGATAGAGATGGAAATTAATTCATCAGTTGTGATTGTTCTTCAAGAAGAAAACGTTTAACTTTCAGGTGTTAAACCTGATGTAACGTGAGGGGAACATACTTTGTTATAAATAGGTATTAGGAAGCAGCATATTATTTTGATTCATCAAGAAATTAGCGCCCCACCTCCCACCATCCCCACATTTTTGTCCTCATCTTTATTGTCATATTCACAATGTTTCGGCCATTGTACGTTCTGACCTTCTTCAGGTTATATTTATTGGAACAATGTAAATAGTGTAAATAATTACAGTCCAAAGAATGTAAATAGTTACAATACCTCATCTCAGAAATATAGACAGGTATTGTCCTCATCTTTCTTATTATCACAGAGTTTTGGCTTCTTTAGGTGTTGGGTAACTTTCAAAGAATCCTTTATTCAATTTATTGGAGTATCAACTTGTTCTCATTTTAGCACTGCTCAGTAAATTCTCATCTCGTTTCCACAAAGTCCAAGTATGGCCCAGGAGCTCACAATTACTATGTCACCAAATTCATGAACCAATGCTTTAATACACTAGGCTATTGTCCTGTGGGACAATCCTGAGTAGAAAACTTAAACCTAGTCTGCCTGCTGCTGATACTGCTATTTGTCACACCTGACTGCACACACCAATGCCTCTCTTTTCTCCTGCCACTGAAACCTTGCTATCATTTTGTAAAATTTAGATAAGATATCACTGGACATGGCCAACAGAATAACAATCTACACACATGGGTTAAATAATGGATTTAGTAAGAAATTCTCTCAAGGTCACTTGGATCATCAAGTACTTGATAAAGGCTGGAGGCTACAATGGCTGAAATGTAATAACAAAATGAGGACAACAGCCCACATATCATTAAAGAAAATAATAACTCATAGCAGAAATTCTGTTAGCATGCCATGTCTCTTCAGAGCATTAGTGATCATGGCTCTCCACAATTTCTTGTCCTTTATAGCTCTTAATAAATTTTATCTTTTTGTTATTTCTCCTATACCTTGTTCTGCCATCCATTTACTCAAGCTCATTAGGTTGTTTTCTTCTGGCCTCCTAGGTCTTCAACCAGTCCTGTTAGTATCAAATTTTCCAAACCCTCTTTCCTCATGTGCCCTAGAAATTTCAATTATCTCTTTCTGATGTTAAGTGTCTTTTTTGTTTTGATTTTCTCTAAAACAATTTTCCTATTTATCAATACTTTGCTTAGCTTTTGGAAGGCAACTTTCGCTATTCTAATGTGCCTTCAGATTCCAGTGTTGCATTTTACATCCTTTGTTAAAACATTTGCCAGATAATTAAATAGTTGTACTTCAATATCTGTTTATATCTCTGAGATGAGGCATTTTAAGGTTCTGAAATCTCTATTTACAGGTGGAATAAAATTTCACTCTTCTTGTAATAAAAGAATTTAATTTCTAAGTCAATAAAGTTCTACAATCGAAACTTATAAAGTTGGTAATTATTTGTTCATCTGCATTTTGTGACCGACTTAAAAGGCTTGACTGAGAAATTTGAATCTCAGATTAACCTGACATAGAGGTGGGGCTGAACAAATGTTTAGCAACAAAAGTGTTAATTCCAGCCAAACTACTAAAAAGTGACAATATTTTACCAGTCACTGCAGAAAGCAGAAGCGCCCTAAGTCTAGAAAAAAGTTTCTAAAAGTTATGAGGGAGATGCCAGTGGTTAAGCAGTTCTGCAGAAAATAGGATCAGCAAATTAAGATCAAACACCAGTTGACACTGAAAAAAAAGTTCTTGATTAAAAACAATTAAAATACTTACATACGGTGACTGAAAAAAAAAAAAAAAAAAAATGGTAATAAATTTTAAATTTTAAGCCTTGTATGTGTTTATTTGATTAAGTTTCCACAATATTTTTTATAGAGGTAAACTAAAATTATATCAATTGCTTGGCAGCAACAATCCAAATGGAATCATCATTCCAAGGCCAACTGAAAATTATCATATTTTTAAAGCAATTATTACAAAATATATATAATGGGGAAAGGCTCATCTGGGAGGGGAGGGCTGAGTCTGGGCATCGCCCGAGAGGAGGGAGGGGAGGGGAGGGCTGAGTCTGGGCATCGCCCGAGAGGAGGGAGGGGAGGGGAGGGCTGAGTCTGGGCATCGCCCGAGAGGAGGGAGGGGAGGGGAGGGCTGAGTCTGGGCATCGCCCGAGAGGAGGGAGGGGAGGGGAGGGCTGAGTCTGGGCATCGCCCGAGAGGAGGGAGGGGAGGGGAGGGCTGAGTCTGGGCATCGCCCGAGAGGAGGGAGGGGAGGGGAGGGCTGAGTCTGGGCATCGCCCGAGAGGAGGGAGGGGAGGGGAGGGCTGAGTCTGGGCATCGCCCGAGAGGAGGGAGGGGAGGGGAGGGCTGAGTCTGGGCATCGCCCGAGAGGAGGGAGGGGAGGGGAGGGCTGAGTCTGGGCATCGCCCGAGAGGAGGGAGGGGAGGGGAGGGCTGAGTCTGGGCATCGCCCGAGAGGAGGGAGGGGAGGGGAGGGCTGAGTCTGGGCATCGCCCGAGAGGAGGGAGGGGAGGGGAGGGCTGAGTCTGGGCATCGCCCGAGAGGAGGGAGGGGAGGGCTGAGTCTGGGCATCGCCCGAGAGGAGGGAGGGGAGGGCTGAGTCTGGGCATCGCCCGAGAGGAGGGAGGGGAGGGCTGAGTCTGGGCATCGCCCGAGAGGAGGGAGGGGAGGGCTGAGTCTGGGCATCGCCCGAGAGGAGGGAGGGGAGGGCTGAGTCTGGGCATCGCCCGAGAGGAGGGAGGGGAGGGCTGAGTCTGGGCATCGCCCGAGAGGAGGGAGGGGAGGGCTGAGTCTGGGCATCGCCCGAGAGGAGGGAGGGGAGGGCTGAGTCTGGGCATCGCCCGAGAGGAGGGAGGGGAGGGCTGAGTCTGGGCATCGCCCGAGAGGAGGGAGGGGAGGGCTGAGTCTGGGCATCGCCCGAGAGGAGGGAGGGGAGGGCTGAGTCTGGGCATCGCCCGAGAGGAGGGAGGGGAGGGCTGAGTCTGGGCATCGCCCGAGAGGAGGGAGGGGAGGGCTGAGTCTGGGCATCGCCCGAGAGGAGGGAGGGGAGGGCTGAGTCTGGGCATCGCCCGAGAGGAGGGAGGGGAGGGCTGAGTCTGGGCATCGCCCGAGAGGAGGGAGGGGAGGGCTGAGTCTGGGCATCGCCCGAGAGGAGGGAGGGGAGGGCTGAGTCTGGGCATCGCCCGAGAGGAGGGAGGGGAGGGCTGAGTCTGGGCATCGCCCGAGAGGAGGGAGGGGAGGGCTGAGTCTGGGCATCGCCCGAGAGGAGGGAGGGGAGGGCTGAGTCTGGGCATCGCCCGAGAGGAGGGGTGTCACTTGAGAAAAGGGTGTGTTGAATGAGGGAGGTATCACCTGAGAAGAGAAGAGATTGAGTAATGGGGTGGGTTCTCATCTGAGAAGAGAGGGCAGGTTGAGTGATAGGGAGGAGTGTCATTAGGGAAGAGAGGGGAGTTTGAATGATGGTGGGAGTGCAGTCACTTGAGTAGACAGGGGGAGGTTGGTTGATGGGTGATGCCACTGGAGGGTGAATGATGGGACGGTGCCACTTGAGTGACATGAGAGTGTATGAGAGGTTACCTGAGAAAAGAATGTGGGGGAAAAAAATAAATTCTGAGAGAAGTTTTTAGACAAAGAATTTCTCCAGAAATTTTTTGAATTTTTTTTTGAGAGTTTTAGTTGAATGCATATTTGCTAAAATGTTTATTATTGCCCTTATTTCACATAACCATTTTTTTTTCTCTCAACACTGAGCAGATAATGGACAAAGCATTTAAGGATCAACAGTGCTGTGATTGATTCTTTTCCATGGTTTATCAACTCCTTGCAGGTTATTTAAAGCCAGAAAGTATATTTTTTGAGATAATTGTTTAGTGATACAACTCTTATTAATTAACCCATAGACAGAGGGGAGAAGAGGTGGATTTATACCATTGCCAAGGATATTTCTGTGCAACTAAATATAATGAATCCAACAGGAATTGGAACTCAGCTCTCCAATTAACAATTCCAAGCCATTATCCATTACACCAACTGCACATCCAAGCTTACAGCACCTAAGTGGTTACCCATCTAGGTACTAATCAGGCTTGATGTATCTTAACTTTTTTGGTGATGGTACGGGAACTGGTGTTTCAACATAATGTGGCCATAAGCAAAGGTGTTGTGATAAAATGGCAGCAGTAAGTGGAAGAAAAACTTTTAATCAAATAACAGAGTTTTTTGTTAGTATTTGTTATTTACATCACAATATCTGGGCTTTAAAAGAGGCTAGAAAGAACAGTCAGAATGTTTCGGCAAAAGCCCTGATAAGGATATTTGTGTAAATAAAGGAAAAATTATAATTTGTCAACAAGGAAATTGAAGAGAAGCAAAAAAACTCAGGATGAAGAAGATGCACATCAAATCACAAATTAATGTGCAAACGTTGCATATCATTCACATGGTGTTGCCTTCCCATTATTCACACTCCTTTTTTCAGATGGCACCTTTCTTAATGAAAAAATAATTTAAGGCGATATGTGGTGGAAGATTTAATTGACACTTTAAAAAATAAACCTCCAAATTTTTATTATATTTTAATCTGTTAAAAAGCATAGAAAGATAATAGCGATTTAAATACTGACTGAATAATAGATTGTGACTGCAGATGATATGGATGCACATTGATCAAAATAATTTCACATGAGATAAAGCGTATCTATGCTTTTCAACAGTTAAAAAAAAAAAAAAAAGAAAAAAAAAAGAAAGAAAAGAAAATACTTGGAAATTAATAAATAAAAGAAAAATGACCCATCAGTTTCTGTTTTTATAATATATGTTTAACTTCATCTCAACCCCCATCTCCCCAATTTGGGTATCCTTTCCTGTGTGAAAGTTCAATGAATTATTGTCAGCCTGAATCCAAGGGGACACTCTTTGCCTGTAGGATGAGCAAGGGACTGGTGGTACTGAACTGTGGCGTTTGCTACAGGTCAGTTTAGTGTCAAAACTGTATACAGAGTTGGATGGCCTGCCATGTGAGCATTTGATTGTTGTAAGCAGAAATGTGCAAACGTCAAAGCACCTTAAAAAAGAAATTAAATAAATAAAATACACAAAGAAATAAGATTTTGAAACTTTCTAGGCATCAGAAACTTTTTTTTTCTTTTTTTTCTTTTTTTTTAAAAAATATGCAATCAAGTCTGGGAGGTACCAAAAATAACTTATCACTCCTCTTTCCAAACTTGTCATTTTTTGTTGTTTGTGTATTTGTTTTTAAACTTTCACACAAGAAAGGTTATCTAAAACAAATAGGTTTTGGAGCTTTGATACACACACATATTTCATATATATATATCTTTGACACACACACACATGATTAAATAAGGAACAAGTGGGAATACCTTTATAAATTTGACCAATTTTGTTATTTAGTTTCATCAGAAATTTTGGTGAATTGGACTGTGTGGAAATGTTTTAGTTTTTTGAATTCTAGGTTGTCTGCTGTCATTGGTCTGGTAGATATCAGGTGTTTATTTTTAAAAAATGTTTTGTTCACCCAATACAAGGCCCAAGAGCCCCTCAAGGTAGAAGGTTACTGTGGAGTTGTATTAGCACAATAAAGGGCTAGAAATGAGAAGATAACAGCTAACTCTAGACTTGAAGAGGTCAAGATTTAATTAGTGAATAATGTTTTGGAGACATTAGAAGTACAGTGCAGAAGTAAACTTCAGAAGGAGCCGGAAACCCAATCCTCCTGTTCAAAATCAAGGAGGAGTATGAACCGGGCAATAGGCTAACCTATCTACTCTTACTGGGAGAGGCTTTGTGTTATGAGCAACATGTGACAAACCTGATCAATAAAAACAAATAACAGAATTAAAAAAAAAAAAAAAAAAAAATCTCCATGCTGCCCCATTCCCCCAAAATTTCTGATGAAGCTGAATAATACAAAATATGTCAAATGTTTTCTAACTTGCTCCTTACTTAACCATTTTGTTGCATTCAATCCATATATATATGTGTGTGTGTGTACACACACACACTTAAAAAAATCTTTGATTGTTTTCTTTCTTTTAAGTGTATATATATATATATATATGTATATATATATATATATATATATATATCTCAATGTTTTTTGACTTGTAGGAAGCAAGCAAGACTTGTCCATATAGTTCAATGCAAGGAAGCAGAATTGTAAAGATGGCTGACTGATCTTTGTTCATCAGGGATTTATTTTTTTAAAAAAATTTTTTTTTATTTTTAAAAATCCACCTCCAGTGGTTACCTTTTAAATGTTTTTTCATCATCATTGAAATATTTGTAACACACGGAAACAGCTTCTGGAAAGGCTTCTCTTGGGATAACATTAATGGAAGACACAGAGTTTCTCTCAAAGTACCAATCTCCAATTGCCTCTTGTGGGGAGACATGCCCAGCCAGTGGCTGGGTGAAAAAGTTGTTCACAAGCACAGAGTGGACCGGGCAAGCTGTCAAGTATCGTCCGTCCTTTTGAGAAGTGAGAATGTCGTGGACTGTTTCTAACAGGCCTGTCCGGATATCCGATATATATTTTATTTCGCTGGAAGAGCACTTTTTAAAATCACAAGTAACATCCAGTGCCTGGTTCAAGTACCAGCGGTCGTGCACAGAATTGAGGAAAAAAGCTGGAGTGAACATGTGTTTATAAAAATACACAGGTGAGAAGCACTGCCATTTAGTATCGTCTGACATTGTCTGTGAGCAATCATCCAGTGATACAGAATCTAGAAGAAAAAAAATAAAAATGAAAAAACAAACATTTCCTTAGTGTAAGATCGGGACTTACCTGAATGATAAAAGTAGGAGGTATCAGAAAGTTCCTGAACTAGGATCTTCCATAACTGTTTCCAGTCATTAGAGCAACAGTCCTTGTGGTACTGCTCATTATTTTTTCCACACATTTTTAGGCTTTTTGCTGCAACTGGTCAGCCTGAACACTCATCATTGTGAAGCTAACTCAGAAACTCTTGAAGTGTGCATGCTATTCAAAATACCCATCTGAAAGAACGTCTATCAAAATGCCAGACAAAGCATTTCAAATGTCTTGGGAGCAAATTTGTCAAGCTTCATGTAAAATTTGAAGCAGTCATAAAAATTGCAGAGCAGTTCTAACACAATGTTAAAAACTTTACACCTGAAACCTATTGGCAGACTGACTCAGTAGGTTAGGTACCAAGGAGTGTTAGCTGTGCATGCATTTCTGTTGGTCAGTGCAATCAAAAAACACACAGGCTCTAAACTTCCTGATACAATCTAATAAGACAACAGTCAGTCAAAATTTAATAAAACAATTTGCAGTGTAAAACTGGTTTATCCATTTAGGGATTTATATACACTTATTTTTTTGAAAGTGTCACAGAAATGTGTTTGTTATCTTGAATTCTTATATTTTGGAATGCTGCGCTTTTTAGAAAAGCTGCACATTTAGCCTGGAGTGAAAATTGATTATTGCAAGTTGAATGAGTGACATTCAGTTTAATTTAAAATCACTGAATGGCAAAAATGGAAAATAATACAGAAGAAAATCAACAACACGAACAATAAAAAAACCCTTGCACAAAAAAATAAAATAAAAAAAATAAGACCTTTGCCTAAAAAACAAAAAAGAACAAAAATAATAAATAAAAACAAAACCATCAAACACACACAAAAAAAAAAAAAAAAATCACACAAACAACATTCACTGATCACAGGAATAAAATAAAAAGACCAAACAATTGGGGTAAAGGGGGGTGGGGTGAATGTTTTCCCACATTAACAGGATCATTAATGGATCAACAAATAGTAAGATGACTTGAAAACATAGAGCCTACATATTTAAATATTTTCTACAGAAAAAAATTTGCATATATGACCACTGAAAATATATGTGGATAACAACTACCATTGTATCAGTGGTCAGTATGGTAAGACACTTATTCCTACCAGAGAGCCCTAAAATAAATACTGATGCTATTTTACAAGTAAAATGGGACTTGAAGTAAAAGCATCATTTCAATTTAATAAATATTAATATTTCTTGAAATAACCTTATGCAGCTGTTGACTTTTCTGCTAAACTGTTTAAAAAAAAAAAAAAAAAAAAAAAAAAAGAGCATATTTTGCTTACTGACAACCAAACACTAATCACCAAGTAGAATGTTAATGCCTAATTGGTTGTTTAATTAATCTTAAGTATATTTAAGGAAGAAGGGGGTGTGTGAAAAAACAATGTTAAAACAACAGTCGTAGGTGAAACAATTTTCTAGGTTGGGTGCGTTCACCTATGCAGATGTTAATCAACTATTGTCAGGGAAGTCATTGTCACCACTGTTTTGTTACAAGTAGGAATAAACAGTAAGGACAACAAAGGAAGAAAAGAAATGATAGATAACGGCAATCGTGATATAGTCAAAGCAAAAGGAGTGTTTAAAATGAAAGAAAAAAAACCCAAAAAACTCAGGTACAGTTCTGATATTCTGTCACCTGTGGGCTTGGCATCTTTCTTAGTTTGAGCAAAAACCCCAAGGGGGCACTAGAAATTTTCATGATGGGTTGATTTATTTACATGACAAGTGTTGTTGTCACTGGTAATCTCTATTTTGTGACAGTAATTTCAATAGAAACAAATAAAAAAAAATGTTGAACTGCTATATCATATTTAATCTCTTATAAGATAGTGAATGCTGGAATGTGCATTGGGATAGTGAAAGGTACCTTCCAAAAAGCTAAGAAAAGTATTAAGAAATGGGAAATTTTCATTACATACAAAGAGAAGAGTACTGAATTGTCATGTGATATCAGTCCTCTTATAGGACAGTGAATGTTGTTTCTTTTACTTTTACAGCTTGTAGTAATCGATTGTCTGGATTTCTTAGATGAAGCATTGTCAATAATTATAAATTTTTGACTAGTACTTCTACTGAGGTTTGAGAATTCAGAGTTTTCATTTCATAGGGTGAAGAGCCTAATCTGCCCAACTATTTTACCCATAACTAAGGGAAGAAGAGAAGAATTCATACCTTTTCTAAAAGGTAGTGCATGAAAGTGAATGTAACAAACCTGACTGGAATTCAAACTTTGCTTGCCAATTTCTTTAAAAATCAGTCAGTTATGTGCCATGCATGATACACGCTTAGGTGATCATGTATTTTGATACAGGACTGACAAGGTAGATTTTTTTTTCCTGAAGTAGGTTGCCATTTCTTTCTGTGGTAGATCAGTGGTCATCCAAGGCTATAGAACCTGCTATTTTACCCATATCTGGGAGAAAAGAAGAGGATTCCTACTTTTCCCAAGGGTATTAGCACGTAAGTAAATGTATTGGATTCGACTGGAATTTGAACTTGGCTCTGATTCCTCATTCCGAGCCGCTATCCATTGCTCCACCGTGCCTCCCTCTTTAAAAATACAAACAGTAATTTTGAAACCAGTCATTGTCATTCCAAGAATTGACGGGTCTGTTCGTCATTCTTTTTGCCGTTTCAACACATTTTCAGCTGATCCATTCTACAGACTTCCTCAGGTAGACAGTGATATGTTTTTTTAAAACCATGTCCTTTCACTTGTTCCCCACATATTCCTTTTATGTGCTATATTGCTTCAAGGACGTTAGCGATCATAGCTCTCCACAGCTTCCTATACTTTGTAGCTCTAAGTAATATTTTTCTCTTGACTAAGCCTTTTAGTTCTTGTTCTGCCAAACTTGTGAGGTAGATTTTCTCCCCCTTTTGCTTTCAGTATATCTTGTGGGTATCAAATTCTCCGAGCCCTTTATTCTCATTGTGTCCTAGACATTTCAATTGTCTTTTTCTGATCTTAAGTACAAGAGTTTTTATTGCTTCCATTTTTCTTAAATATTCTGTCCATGATATCCTCAGTATCCTTCTGTAGAAACACATCTGTGTTTCTTCATCAATGAGAAAATTGTCCATTCACTTTCATATATGAGGATTGATATTACATTGTTGTTCAAGACATTTGCCTTTGTTTCTAACAAAATGTTCCCATTAACTTTTCCTTTAATATCCAGAAATTGTGAATCACCATGACAATTCTTGTGAAATCTTGTGGATTGGTTCTTTTATTGGCTTTCTTCATGGTTTTGAATTCACAATTGTCCTTCTCCTGAACTAGTTACACTATCAAGGCTAGAAAACCAGATATGCCCTACTATTTTTCTGATAGCCTGGGGTGTGGAAAAGAGTGTTTCAATGCTTTTCTGTTGGGCTCAGGGCAAAGTGATACACATCAGCCTGAGGCTGCTGATTTTATTATGCCTCCCACATTTCCCTGTAAATTTCTGAGGAGAGTCATTACTAGTATTTTTCAGTACTCCCACATACATGGTCATCCAATGGCTCTGTTCAGCTGAACTGTAAATATTTACTCCAGAGATTCATCTTCCTATTCTCTGCTATACAAGGAGTGGATAATTGTTCCTTTAGAGAGAAACAAATATATGTATTACTTCTGCTTTGAGGTTCTTTGGATTAATGTTGTAGATGACTTATTTTCTGATACCGAGAACAATAAATAATCAAAGGGAGAGAGGAAAAGAGGGAGAGAGGAAAAGAGGGAGAGAGGAAAAGAGGGAGAGAGGAAAAGAGGGAGAGAGGAAAAGAGGGAGAGAGGAAAAGAGGGAGAGAGGAAAAGAGGGAGAGAGGAAAAGAGGGAGAGAGGAAAAGAGGGAGAGAGGAAAAGAGGGAGAGAGGAAAAGAGGGAGAGAGGAAAAGAGGGAGAGAGGAAAAGAGGGAGAGAGGAAAAGAGGGAGAGAGGAAAAGAGGGAGAGAGGAAAAGAGGGAGAGAGGAAAAGAGGGAGAGAAGAGGAAGAGAAAAGAGGGAGAGAAGAGGAAGAGAAAAGAGGGAGAGAAGAGGAAGAGAAAAGAGGGAGAGAAGAGGAAGAGAAAAGAGGGAGAGAAGAGGAAGAGAAAAGAGGGAGAGAAGAGGAAGAGAAAAGAGGGAGAGAAGAGGAAGAGAAAAGAGGGAGAGAAGAGGAAGAGAAAAGAGGGAGAGAAGAGGAAGAGAAAAGAGGGAGAGAAGAGGAAGAGAAAAGAGGGAGAGAAGAGGAAGAGAAAAGAGGGAGAGAAGAGGAAGAGAAAAGAGGGAGAGAAGAGGAAGAGAAAAGAGGGAGAGAAGAGGAAGAGAAAAGAGGGAGAGAAGAGGAAGAGAAAAGAGGGAGAGAAGAGGAAGAGAAAAGAGGGAGAGAAGAGGAAGAGAAAAGAGGGAGAGAAGAGGAAGAGAAAAGAGGGAGAGAAGAGGAAGAGAAAAGAGGGAGAGAAGAGGAAGAGAAAAGAGGGAGAGAAGAGGAAGAGAAAAGAGGGAGAGAAGAGGAAGAGAAAAGAGGGAGAGAAGAGGAAGAGAAAAGAGGGAGAGAAGAGGAAGAGAAAAGAGGGAGAGAAGAGGAAGAGAAAAGAGGGAGAGAAGAGGAAGAGAAAAGAGGAAGAGAAAAGAGGGAGAGAAGAGGAAGAGAAAAGAGGGAGAGAAGAGGAAGAGAAAAGAGGGAGAGAAGAGGAAGAGAAAAGAGGGAGAGAAGAGGAAGAGAAAAGAGGGAGAGAAGAGGAAGAGAAAAGAGGGAGAGAAGAGGAAGAGAAAAGAGAGAGAGAAGAGGAAGAGAAAAGAGAGAGAGAAGAGGAAGAGAAAAGAGAGAGAGAAGAGGAAGAGAAAAGAGAGAGAGAAGAGGAAGAGAAAAGAGAGAGAGAAGAGGAAGAGAAAAAAGGAGAGAAAAGAAAAAGACTTATCTGTTTAACAAAGCATTTCTTAGAAAAGTTTTTCATTTTTTTTTTTATTTATCACTTTAACTGCTGCCATAAAATCTGATGTTAATTATAAAAAATAAAAATCCTCCATTAATTACAGATTTTTACCTATAACCCATTAATGCCCACTGTCACATTAAGAAAACCAATACTGACAAGGCCACATTCTTGAAACATCTAGAAGAAAAATAACCTTATCAATGACCTGCAATGTCACCAAAACAGGTGATTAGGCTTTGTTTTTTGTTTTTTAACAGTGTCACAAGCTATAAAAATATCTTGTGTTCATTTCTGCCTAAATTTAGATTTTCTTTTCTAACATAAAGCTTTGTTTTTAAGGCACGTCTTTTTGTTCCAGTGATTTGATTTGTCTCTTGTGCATTTGAAAATTCCAATTTACGTGTCATTCCTAAGAAGAATGTTATTTGTGGATTTTAAGCTTTATTTTGAAAATTATATTCAGGGGAGGGGTCCAAGAGAAACAAAACAATAGATGGTAGGGAGGAAAATAGAAGAGCGGGAGGAGAAACAAAACAAAAATCAAAGGTGAGGAGAGGGGGAGAGAGAGAGAGAGAAAGAAAGCCAATTATAACAAAAATGGCAAATACTGCCAATGCACCTTTGCTAGGGCATCAAAGTGCAGAGAATGACAACATGAGTAAATGCAAAATAATTCTGTTTTGTCCTTGGACTAAGACCAAGTCAGATAGTCATGCTCTGCTAGCAGACATTCCAAGCTTGAGACACTATCTGAATTCCTATCAGAAAAAGGATGCTCTAAATAACAGCCTATGTAGTGACTTCCCCTTGATACCATTTCACCTGCTTAGTCTTCATCATACCAACACTTGCTCCTTCAGATACGATAAACGTCATGTTGAGTATTATGATAGGCTGCAAAATCCAATGATCCAATGACTGCTGGTATCAAAATGTTTTAAAAGTACAATGTGATGTGTGTGTGTATTTATATAACATAGTTACAAACCGGTAGTTGACTTTGTAATGAAGGACAAACTGATTAAGATAAGGTTAATTTTACACACACACACACACACAATAATAGGATATACACTATAGGCCCAAAATTTGGGAACACCATATGGATTTAATAATTAATAAGTTTCATACCTTTTCTTGGTTTAATTAACTCCTACTAAATTAGGATGTTAAAACCATTTAACCCATCAGTCCATAGTATCCAATCTTTTTAGAAAGGGGTTATGTAAAATTTTAAATTTGTCAGCTGTAACATTAGCAAAAAAAAAAAAATTAGGCAAAACGAGTTAAAATTTTAAGGAAACTCTATACAGTAATGTGTTAATTTCATTGTTATTATTACTATTATTATTAAATAGATGATAAAACCCTTCAGGAAGACTAAGTCCCTCAGACCTGAATCGAACGAGCAAATTAGTTTTGAAAGGCAGGCAACCTTCAAAATCCAGAGAGTGGCCCCAAATGTTTGGCCTAGAGTTTATGTTCTAATGGGTCCTACCAAATTTGATTATTACTGTAACAGCTTTTTGGGGGCTGTTACAGCCTGAGCAGGTCAGATAATTATGGGAAAGTGGTTTGCCTAAGTACTGACTCAACCATTCTCTTTTCTATTAACCATTATATACCAATGACATGACATCTTGTGATGGGACAGAGTGCAGAGAGAAGTGGATTCCTGCCTTATTTGAAGACCATTAGCATGAATATAATTGTCAATTTCATTTTCTGTTTGGTTTGGTTTACTGCATAGCAACCTCAATGGGTTATTTAATACCGAGAATTTTTATTGCTGGTAATAATTTTTTTTTTTTACCAAGTATTTCTGGTATTAAAACCTATTTTTACACTTTCATAGTTTTGACTCCAGTTTGGGGGTTAGCTATTTGTCCATAGCTGGGACCCTAATAAGTGCTGCCATCCCAGGTCAGGATGGAACTGGGAACACCAGCAATTAAGTGGTGGTTCCATGCTCCTCAAAACCTCCTGGTCAGAGGCCTTGCTGTCAGCCATAGTTTATTGTCTTACCCAGAATGTGAATGTAGTTTATTGTCATACCCAGGCCGGTTCATTCATCTTTTGTACTGGTAACTGTAATACTAGTGTATGATATCATATATGTGTGCGTCTTAATTTTAACTGAAGAAATTTTAAAATCTTGAAGTTTCTTTTTAAAAGGCTTTTGTGCATTTGTAAAAAAAAAAAAAAAAAAAAAAAAAAAATTAAAGTAAAATTTTAGATTTCAAGCAAATACAATAGATGTATAGAGTTGAAGTAGATTTTAGAAGCAACTAAAATCCCAATCCTAAACAGAAAACAAGGGATAAACCTCTACTCTTGTTCAAAAGACTGGGGAGGAGTATAAACTGGGCAATAGGCAAACCTATCGACTATTACCTTTTTATTTATTGATATTTTATTATTTTTATTTGCTTGGGATATTCAAGTATATTGTATAACAATATTGGCAGCTCACATTTCAAGTTGAAATCAGTTACATTATTTAAAATACTTTTAGAAATGGAAATGGATTATATAATGAAAATATTTTATTGACAAGAAACTAGAATTTACTTAAGAAAGCTGGAAGTGATATTAGAAAAGAAAGAAAAAACAATTTTGACAAAGATAAAAAACAAAACGGAATCCATTATTCAGGAGACAGAACAAAGACCTAATCAAGTTCTGGACCATGACCCATTTTAAAGATGGCGCACATACTAACAAGAATAAATATGAATGTAAATGATAAACAAATATTTAACCAAATTAAATTCAACTGATGAATCTGTAAAAACTAACAACATTAGTATGAACACGAGAACATTTCTGAACAGACCAAAAGGAAACAAAAGAACTATTTTATTTTTTTAGTTATTGGATACAGATTGTTTACAAATATTAATTTTGGAACTTTACATCTTTGGAATCAGTATATATATATATTTTTTAATTTTTAGGCTTTCTTTTTGAGGGGGGAGGGGTTTGAACACAAAACATTTTGTGGGAAACCATTTAGAGAATTATAGTGTTTGTGAATTTGGTAGGTTAGTATCTAGGCATATACATAGTAGCTGAGTTCAGAACCTGAAGAGAGAGAGAGAGAAAAAGAAAAGATATCCCTAGACATGGACATCAGAAAGAGAATGATCCCCCCACCATTGATTAAATAAAATGACTTAAAAAAAAAAAAGAAAAAATATCAATATTTCATAATATCAATCTAGTGTAAAATCGATCCCTGACTTTTTACATAGTTATCTAGGCTTAGGTTTTCTATGTATGAAAACAAACACTCATCTTTTTTATTACAAAAATACTTTTTAAGTAAAGGACAAACGGATATATATATTTTTAATCTAAGAACAAAAATTTACCTAAATTAATAAAAGTACATACCTGTTTATTCCTCATTTAAGACAAATAATTATTAGCCCCAATGTTTGTGAATGTGCTTGTGAAAAAAATGTAAAAAAACAAAACAAAAAAAAAACTAAAAGATTCAGAAAAGAATTTATTGTTGACATTTTTGTGGCTTTTAATTCTAACATTCCATTTGTTTTTACATTTTACAACTAAAAAGCAAGCAGCTTCAATTGAAAATGAAGAAGTTTGATAAAACAGATCAAAATTAATAATGAACATTTTTTTTATCTAAAAAATTCAAACAACTATCATACATTTTGTTATCCCAAGGGGGATAAATCTGTCACAAATTATAGAACTAAACTTTTTCTCTTTAGACTGCTTAAAACTATCATCTCATCCAGTGGTTTCAAAACTTTTACAATTTGTATTATTTTTTTTTTTTTTTTTTAAACGTAATCTTTTTGTGACACAATAAAAAAAAAAAAAAAATACTTTTGCGATATTTTTTTTAAAAAACGTAACCTTTTTGTGATATACTTTTTTTTTTAAAACCATAATAATTGTGAAATTTTAAAAAAAATGTAATTTTTTGTGACATTTTTAAAATATGAAATTTGTGACATTTGTTTTAAAAATATAATTATTTGACATTTTTAATGTATTTTTCTTGTGACACATTACTCAAATTTTGTTAGTCAAGTCAAACAGAAAATTCAATCAAATATTTTGTTAATAATTAAAGAATGAATCACAAAAATATGTAAGACCTGTTTGGAACCCTCTAATTTAGAGTAAACTTGTTCAAATACTGACTTAAGATTATATAAGGCATGTGCAAAGGTTACCTGCAATCTCCCTTTTGAAAATAAAGGTCATCGTGTTCTTGTTGGATAAGGCTAAGCTCTTTGCAATGAAATTTGCTTCTAACTCTACTTTAGACCATCTCCTACCGGACTTCCTCTCTCTCATGAAGCACAAACATGATACCTCTATTTTGGCACAAGAAGTTTCCAGACTTATCAAAAGCCTTGGTTCTACAAATGCTACATGTCCATATAAAATTCTACTTGTTCTTAAGAACCTTAGCTCAAAGTTATCTCCAATCTTGGCAAAGCTATTTAGCTGCTACCTGAAGGAGAAAGGTTTCCCAAGTCTACGGAAGTCTTCAAGAATGTCAGGACGTGGGGGGGGGTAGTGCTCATCCTGGTTTCAATATTGACCCATGAGTAAATGCTTTGAAAAAAACTACCAATGTAGATAGGGATGTGTTTGTGTTAAGTTTATGTTATCATTTAGTTCTTTGGGAGTGTGTATGATGTGTGTAAGTGTATATACTAGTATGGGTGTGTGTGTATAAGTGTGAGACCTGAACACCCCTGGAAGCATGTCTGTCTTGTGCGGGTGAGATATGTGGGTAGGGCTTGATTTATGGGGTTATATATAAGAATAATTAGGAAAAAACCTTTAAGATCCATAGTCAGTAATAAATTTATTATGATGGATATAAGCATATTCATCTCATCAGACTGATTTCATTTGAAGAAATATGCTCAAGATTCCCCAGACAGTCTGCATTACTGACGATGGATTTTTAAGTTTTTTTTTTTTTCCTAATTATTCTTAGAATTTACTTTGTATCATACATTGAGCTCTCATATGGACTGAAAAGTCCTCTTTGGAATAATCCCTACCAATTACATTTTGGTATTTTATATATAATATACACACAGTGTTGTTCGATAAAAGTGACTCACCCGATTTTTTTTTTACTTAATAGTTTTTTTTCGCCTATTGTTTTTGGGGTCAAACTAATTCTTAATCTTACTAATATAAAGACCCCTTCTCGACCACCTAGTAAAAAAAGTTTACTCACACTAAGGTATTCTATTGATAATTATAATTTTGGATATAAATGAGATTTAGGGAAAACTGTGCAAAAAAAAGTGACTCACCTATTTCCTGCAACTAGCAATCAATAGAAATATAACTGAACAGCTTTAAATAAAGAATAATAGAGGTAGAATTTATTTATATTAGGTAATATAGTTCGAAATATTTAATAATCTATGGGTCCTCCTTTATTTTTATTAACCTTTTCAACCTTTTTTTGGCATTGACTTGATTAGGTTCTGGCAAATCTCATCTCCAAGCATTGAATTCCATTCGGATATGAAATTCACAATCAAATCCTCTTTGTTGCTCAACTGCTTTTTCGAGAGCCTGTACTTTATAATGCTCCATAAGTTTTCTATGGGGTTGAGGTCAGGAGATTGGGGCAGCCGTGTCATAACACTCACCTGCTTCTCATTAAAGTATTCCATCATCAATTTTGATTTGTGACAGAGAGCATTATCCTGCATAAAAATGAGCTTGGTGGGGTCGATTTGCACCCTTTCAGCAGAAGTGAGCAGACAAAACTCTAAAATTCTCTTGTACTGCTCGCTCCTGAGGGTCTTTTCAATAGGTTTTAAGAAACCAGTTCCATGAAAAGAAAAGCATCCCCAGAACATTATACTGAACGGATGCTTGACAGTACTTACTGCTAAATTCAAAGAGCTTTCAAAGCTTCTCCTTCGGATTTTAGATTACTTATCCTTTGAATTTAGCTCAACTTTCATTTCATTGGAGAAGAGAACATTTAGTAAAAAAAATCAGGTGAGTCACTTATCGTACAGCACTATATATATTTTGAACAATAAAAAATATTAAAAAATTAAAATCTTCAGACAAACTGGGTTGTATATTAATATTCCTTCATTTTTATTATTTCATTTAGATTCCTCGACTAGTTTCGGCCAAAATGGCCATCATCAGGAGAAAAATAATTTTCTGCTTGCTGGTAGCAGTGAACTACAGAAATGAATGTCTTAATGGAGAAAATTAACTTTTGTCGGTAGTTTCATTTGTTTTTTATTTTTTCATTTTTTTTAACATGAATTTTGGTCAGTCTTTGTGTTGGTCAAACAGTCTCTTTTAAGTTGTTATTTGAGATAAGAGCTGGATGGATCCATGCTGCTCTGAATTCCCTTGGTCATTTTGATAGTTTTATTGGTTCCTGGAAAAGGAATGTGTCTCTGTTAAATGTGTGTGTGTGTGTTATTTGGTTCTTAGGGAGTGAGTGAGTATGATGTGTGTAAGCGTGTATATTACTATGGGTGTGTGTTATCATTTGGCTCATTAGGGAGTGAGTGAGTATGATGTGTGTAAGTGTGTATATTCGTGTAGGTGTGTGTATAAGTGTGAGGCCTCAACACCTCCATAAGCATATCTATCTTGTGTGGGTGAGAAATGTGGGTAGGTTTTGATTTGTAGGGTTATATATTAAAACTATCTATATTGTTAAATTTATGGTTAAGCCCGGCTGGATAATGCTTTTTTAAACGTTGTATCCACTTATTTTCATGGAACTCTAAAATCTTTCTAATGTTATCTGCTCTGGACTTTTCTATTCTCTCAATTATAGTGAATTTGGCATGGGTTTTAAAATCGTGTTTTTCTAGGCGGAAATGTTGTTCTACAGGTAAATCTTTCATAGGGAGCCAACTTTGTGCACACACACACACACACACACACAATACTTACCTTTGATATTGTGTAAATGGAATGTGTTTTCCAGAATATTCATCATTTTTTTCTGGCCACTGCGACTTGTCAGGTTAACGAATAGCATTGCATCAAGTACAGCATGAACAGATTTAATTTTTTGCAGTCGTTTGTGCAAATGATCAGCATGGATTAATGCTGCAAGGCCACCAGCTGCAAAGTAAAACAAAAATTCAAATAAAATGAAACATTTTATCACAAAGGAAATAATGTTATTTCAATACACTTTTAGAGAAAGCAACATTGGCTTTATCCCTTCGGATTCTTCTTTTGGGGCGGGGGGGGGGGATTGTTCATTCTTGTATGAAGTCTTTTTCTAATCATATGCTGTTAAAACTTGTCAGATAGTTGGTGATTGGCTCATTCACCCAACTTCATTGGGTGCAAAGAGGGTGTTTAGCAAACCCTGTAGGATGAAAAATAAGACCTATCAATTGGCAGAACTCTTGATGCATCAGCAGCCAACCAACTAGAGACTGTTTCGATAAAAATACTGTGAAAAAAGGCAATGTGAAACGAATGAAATCAAAAAACGCATTGGACTAATAAAAGATGCTTTCCAAAAACTAGAAGTATTAAAAGAAACTGGAAAAAATTAATTAGAAACAAAGCAAGTGCTGAATTACTATGCAATGTCAGTCCTCCCATAGGGTAGTAAATGTTGGACAATCTCTTTATAGGTGAAGAGAAACCTGGAGTCAACAGAAATGTGGTTTGACAGGCAACTCAGAATACCATGGAATTAATATTTGAGCAGTAAGGAAGTTTCAAGAAAAACGGAAAAGACAATTATATATAAAATTAGAAATAGTTAAAATTTCTGGGATACATAAGAAAAGAAAGCCTGGAAAATTTGACACTCACAGAGCATATTAAAGGCGAAAGGGACAAAGGCGAAAGGGACAAAGGCAAAACAGCAAGAAATAATGAGCTTCTGTAAATGAATGGCAAAACAGACAAGGGGAGTGATAGTAAAAAGACAAAACATTATTAAGAGCTACAAAGGATAGGATGTTGTGGAGAGACATGATCAACCTACCTAACAAGCTTGTGTAAATGATGTCAGAACAGGGATTGGGAAGGATAGTAAAAAGAGAAACATTGCTTAGAGCTATAAAGGATAGGAAGTTGTAGAGAGCCATGATCACCTACCTGACAAGCTTGTGTAAATGGATGGCAGAACAAGGGATAGTAAAAAGACAAACATTGCTATGAGCTATAAAGGATAGGAAGTTGTGATCACCCATATCCTGAAGGTACATTGCTGTTAAGCAAGTGTACCTGACATGTTGTTTCCAGCCTGCTTTCTCTGTCATGTCTACTTTTCCAAGACACACTACACATGAATAAATACTTCTCTAGCTGTTAACCCAGATATTTTGAAGGAAACTGGTCATGTGCTCAACTGTGCAGTGATCCTATGACCACAATCAGTCATGGCACCAATTTATGATGGTGATAGTAAATAAGAGGGAAATGCTTATTGGTTCATTTATATATGCATGCTATGATCAAAGCCACATCAGCACTGTGTGTACTTAGTTGGTCATGTGATTCTACAATAAATATTGTAAAGTTTTCAACAGTAGTCAATTTAATGGTTTGGAATAGAAAGTTACACGACTCATTTTAGTGTAGGTGAGAATCCTTGTTTTATTGAGAGAGAGAGAGAGAGAGAAAATTTAACATTTTTTTCTTTTAAGTCACCTGACCACTTTTAGTAATGTAAGTTGCAGTGGCTCCAGTCTTCTGCTCTGAAGTACTGGCTACACATGAATGAATACTTCTCCAGCTGTTACCCAGATATTTGGGAGAGAACTAGTCATGTGCTTCACTGCATAGTGATCCTATGAAAGCCAAGGAAGAAGGATCTGAATGTGAATTGTGAAAACTCCCTGGTCATCACCTTTCTCAAGTAAGTGAATGTATGTCAAAGGAATAATTTTTTAATCTTGAAACAATGATGCATTTGTAGTTCCCAAATATTGAACATTGCAATTTCTTCCGTTTGTAATGTGAATATTTGGGATGAGGTGTTTGTTATGAAATATGATTTAATTTGTATTTTCTCAGTTCAGCAGTAGTAATTAATCTCACATATCATATTCTGACCCTCCCCTTACTACTTGGGCACTTATATGGTCTTTATGCCTTCAGTCAGTTAAGTACCGTGTGTGATACATGGTTAACGAGGCAGATTCCACTCTCCCACAGCAGGTTGCCATTTCTTTCTGTGGTAGGCCATCCAAGGCTATAGAACCCATTCTGTCCTGCTATTTACCAATAGCTGGTGGGAGAAGAGGAGGATTCATACCTTTCCCCAAGGGTATTAGCACGTAAGTGAATGTAATGGATTTGACTGGAATTTGAACTCTGCTCTCTGTTGTAGAGTTATTTCCTCAGTGGAAACTGTATTTGGACTAAATTCGTCCTAAATAGGTTCACTGTACAAAAACGTTAGGAACTTGTAATAATCAGTATTACGCAGAGTAATCGAGTTGTGGTCGCTGACTACTTTTCGTATTCGACTCCTACTGACTCCTACTTATAATAGATGGGAGAGTCTATTATCTATAGACTAGGTGTCTTTCACCATAACACTCTCCGAGTCCTCAATTGGAGCCTCACTATCCATTACTCCACTGTGCCTCCTGCACAGTACAGAGTCAAATTTTTTGTCATTTAAATTGTTCTGTAGAGACCAGAAAAAATGAAAATCCAAAGGAGCCAAATCAGGAGAATATGGTGGGTGCTGGAGGGTGGGGTCCTATTTCATCTCTAAGTTTTTGCAAGGTCCGTTTTGTAATATGTGGACTTGCATTATCATGGTGGAAAATGACACCTTTGATTTTTTTTAATTAAGTCTCTTCAAACAGCGAAAGGCAGTTTGAATATCGATTTACAAACTCTTAGCAACCTCTTCCATTGAAATCTTTGTAGCAAAAAAGCTTTAAACTTCATTTATATCCTTGCAATAATGTATTCAAATAATTGATATGGCTTCCCAACTAAACATATTTCAAGTCCAAACTTGAAGATCCAGGGACAGAAAGAAATGTCAAAACCATGATCACAAATCCCAATCCATATAAACAGCAATCAAAACGTAAGCTGACGAACGAGGCAGAAAGGATCAAAACGACTTCCCCCAATATGAGAACACCAACCACTTTTATTGACGGAACAATCTTTTCATTGGTCATCAGGTGGGAGAGGACACACAGTATTAGCATCACTGAGATGCATTTATGGCAACACCTGCAACTGACTTGTTTCCGTTTTGCTTATTTTGTCTTTGGCATATCATACAGAACACAAGTGCCCTTTTTCTCGGTAAGTGACTCTTTTACCACAATCTTAAGTTTATTCTCCACAATGAAAAACAGAACATCTTCATTGACCTCAGAAGGTTGCCTGGAGTGTGGTTGATCTGTTAAGTTAAAATCACCTGGAGAAAATCTGGCAAACTATTTTTGACCATCCGAACAGCTGGAGCATGATCCCAAATAAACCTTCTGAATTATTTTTTGTTGCAGTTCTGATCCTTAATCCTTTCCTTCATCTTTAAGGCATTTATTTGTGAAAAAAAAAAAACAACAAAAAACAAAGTCTGATTTGCAACTGACTGATACAAGGTTTCAATCTAGAACACACCAGAAATTGGCACCTAAACAAACACCAGTGTCAGTGTGCAGCCATTTTATATTAACAATGAAAATTGAGCATAAACTTTTGCAATCATTTGATATACATCATTGATTTCTTTAAAGCACTAATTCATGATTGTATAAACAATTAAAATAAAAAAAAGTAGTCATCTGCACATTAAAAAATTGTTTGTACATTTTAAAAAGACTCCAGAAGGAACTAGTGACCTGCAAACATTTTGTATAGATATATATTTACCTGATGATCCACTTAAGATGACTTTCTTTGCTGAGCCAAGATCTGCCTGAGTGAGCAGGAAATCTATAATACCATCAAATATGGCTGCACCTCGGAAATAAATTTTTCTTGATTTATATTTGATAGCCTGAGAGCGATTTCCTATTGAAAAAAAAAAAAAGAGAACATCACATTCAAATGTGCTTAGAATAAAAGAATTCAGTAACAAAAATATTTCAATTCAAATGTCACATTAAATTTTTTTAAATTCCATTATTGTAATAAACTAAGATTTTTGTAAGTATCAGTTCTCCAAAGAGGAAACTTGCATTGAAACATGAGTAAAAGTGAGCAAAGAAAAAAAAAACAAAAAAAAAAAACAATCTATAGAATGCAAAAGTGTTATTTGTTGCAACTTTCTTTGTTTTTGTTTAAATAGAGATTGAAATAACCAAGTGAAATTTTGTTTCTAAAATTTAATAATACACAATTGGACATTGTAAGGAATTTAAGCCAGGATTCAAAACAAAAAAACTTTGCACTCTTGTACAATATAAATTATTGCATGAGCAATCTTTTATGTTGATTCCAACTGCACCTGCCCAAAGCTAAGTTCTTCAGTTGAAGGAAAAATGCCGGATTTGTATTATTAGGTACCTCCATGAGATTGCTAAAAAAAGAGCCTAGCATGATGAAAAAGACGCCAAACTTGACGAAAACAAAATGTTATCGTCTAAATGTTCACGTTATTATTAAAGAGGAAAGATCAAAGTATTTTGGGGGTATTTTTTTTTTACATTTTTTAATCGTTCCTAGCATGTCCGAAATTTGTTAAAAATCTTGTTTTTTTTGTCATCAAAACTGGCTGATAATCATTTTCAATCATATTTTTTTTCCATTTTATAAAAAAATGAAAATCTCACTTTGAAATTCTTTTAAAAATCAATTACTTTTTCAAAACTTATTTTAGGAAAATCAGAAATTATGTTTATTTAAAATATATTGAACCAAGCTTAACTTAGCTTCTGTGCTGAAAAGATGTAATTTGAAAATAAAACAAAGCAAGTCAACCTTTTGTGTCACTTGACAGGTGACAAAAGACATTTTCATGACGTTTAGATAGCTTACATGAGGATAATTCCTTCTACGGATGGAGAGAAGTGAAGTTATTTAGATTTAAGTGAACAAATTATTTACCTCGTTATTTTTAAGGAAAACTTTCAGTGCTCTATTTTTCTTTTTTTTGTACTTAGCTTTCACCTTTATGCTTGCGATGCTTTATGGAAAATATATTATAAAGAAATTAAAATAAGACTGTTAAAAGTGAGATTAAATTTCATAAGGTATCCAATTAATTTAGGTACCTTTCTTATGAAATTTTATCAGAAGTGTACATAAAATACTATAATTTTATGTACATTTATTACATTTTACTGTGTTATTTGTATTTCCATTCATTTTATTATTAATTTTGATATTTCATTTATGGAAAAAATGCCATAACTGAGATTAATATAAAAATAAGATCATATAAATTTCATAAGATGATACTGATACTTGTAGGTTCCTTTCTCAGTTGAAATTGAAAAATCAAATTAACTTCTCTACCTGTTTTGCAAAGATAAAATCCTTAACAGCGGAGGTCAATGCTTAACTCAAATAATGCAACTTAATTGTATTCTGGTTGGTTTTCCGTACTTTATAATTACAGCCCGATTATAAACACAAAATTACATTTCTTAATTACTGTGGATCTTCTGATTAGTCAAAACGATAGTTTACAATGCGCTAAAAAAAGATCTATCTCATAAGGACACTTACAAAAGCTGATGCAGCTTTTAACTAATTTTATAATATTTTAACAACTTAAATGTCAAAATCTATTATAATTAAAGAAATAACAAATAATTGTATTAAAAATTCATTTTTCATTGAAAAAATTTTTTGCTTTCAGAAAATATTGTTCATATTCATAAAAACTAAAAGCAAATAAAAGCATTTGAAATTAAATAACATCTTTGTTTTATTGAGTTTTGTATGTTACAATTCAGAGCCGATTTTTCAGGTAGGGAGGGGGTCCAATTAAAAAAGAAAAAAAAAAAGAAAAAAGTGATTTGCATTCCTCAAAGTCTTGTGCGTTTAACTATTGTAATCACTAAACCCGATGCGATTGAATTTCTAGAGTTTTCATAAAATTAGTTGGGGGGGGGGTATAAATATATATAAAAAAAATTTCTGCCGTGACTTAAAAAAAAAAACAAAAAAAAACATTTATAATAATTTCCCTCATCTACGGCAAGATTTTAAAATAATTACAAACGTCTAAATGTTTATTATGAAGACGAAACTTCATAATAAACATTTATACTAGGTATGTCCAATATTTCGCTAAAAAGTGGTATACCTTGACGACAAAAGGTCGCCAAATTGATAAAACAATTTTTAACGTTTAAATATTTATGTTGTTATTAAAGAGGAAAGACCAAAGTATTTTCTGAATATTTTTTCAGATTTTTTAATCCTTCCTATAAATGTTAAAAATTTTATTAAAAAATCTTGTTTTTTTTTCGAGTCAAAAAATTTCGTAAAATCGAACTTATCGACATTTCTGTCGGAAAGATCATAGTTTGTTAGTTAAAAAATCATGAAAAATCAATTACACCTTTTTCTTTTGTTATCTTAGGAAATTTAGAATGATTAAAGTATACTTAATGTAATTTGAAAGAAACATTACTTACATTTTTAGCAGAAATTTTTTTAAGAGAGATATTTCCAACCGTAGTCGTTCCTTTTTTAAGTAATTGACAGGCGTTAATTGACGTACGTCAATATATTCACAACTTACGGCACGGAAATTTATTGGATGGTAGCACCGAAGTGATATAATTCGTTCTAATTTTAAGTGCATCTGGTTAGTAGATTTTTTAAAAAAAAATTCACTTTCAAATTTTTTTTTTTTTTTTTTTACCTTACGTTTGAGGAAGAATTCTGCACTGAAAATAACATTTAAATTATGAAAGAAAATCAAATTTTACAAGTAAAAATAAAACAGTAAAAAAAATTCATTTTTTTAAATTGAGGTTTATTATTTCAGTCATGAAATATTTTTCTGAGAATATAAAAATTACATGAAACACCATTAATTGAAACGGGTTAACTTAATGAAATGAGATTTTATTTCTTTTTTATTAAGGCAGATTTTTTTCTATTTATTAATAATTATATGGCAGTAATTTTAATATGAGTTTTATTTTATTTATTAATAAAATTAACATGCTATGTTGGTTTTGTTTTGACTCAACAAGTATTTTTTAGTTTGAGTAGTAGCGAGCTAACTCCAGAAAATTTAAACTCCAAAAATCGTTTTAATTGATAATTTGTCGTGTGGATAATAATTCCAAAGTAATGTACTATGAATTTATGCATTCGATTTCAAACTTGAAAATTTGGGTGGACTTCCAAGGGCGTTTTTTTTTTTTTTGTAATTGTAAATAGTCGATATTTTCTTTTATCCCACTATTCGATTATATTTGAATAGAAAAAGAACAAAATTGAAAATAATACGACGATATTCAGAAAACTTGACAAGCGTTGTTTTCTTGTTACTGAACAAATCAAAGCCATTTCTGAAGTAAAAAAAAAAAACTTGCTTCTATCAAAGGAAACTACTCATGTGACATTATTTCAACAATGTGCATCCGTACTTTCGTTGTAGACGATTTTAAATACAATTTTGGAATATTAAAAATTATTTTAAAAATAATTATGGTTGTCAGATTTTAATAAGCTTTCAAATTTATGATCTTTAAAAGTAGAGAACATAATATATCATTTCCATAAGGTTGCAGAAAGAACTTAATGTATAAATATATAACAACCTTTTGTCATATTGTGTACTTAAAATTGAAAAAAAAAAAAAGAAAATTAATGTAAAAATTCATTGTTCATCAAAAAAATTTTTTTCTTTCAGATAATAATTACCTTCGTATATATTATTCAGAAAAGCCATTAAAAACTTTCTTAATTAAATATTGTCTTAGTTTTATTGGGTTTTGTATTTTTACAATTGAGGTAAAAGTTTGGACAATTTCGGACATTTTTTTAACAAAAAAAAAAAAAAAAAAAAAAAAAAAAAAAAAAAAAATCGATGATTTAGATTTTTCAGAGTTTTGTGCATTTAATTAAAAAAAAAAATTCAGGTTGCAAATAAATTTTTTTTTGTGTTTTCATAAAATTAAGTTCGAGGGGGGTAACAGATATAAAAAAAAAAAATATTTATACCATGACTTTCAAAGAGACAAACATTTCTAAAATAAGTTCATTCATTTCTGAATAAGTTCTGAAGTTTTCATTAAAATCCAACAAGTAGTTAATTTTTACAAGAATTTCGAAATTAATGTGTCTTTCAACTGACAAAAAAACAACTAAAAAAAAAACGCTAAAGAGGTCAAAATTGGACATACCTAATTTAGACGATAACATTTTGTTTTCGACAATTTTGGCGTCTTTTTCATCATGCTATATCAAATAGAATGTTTGCAAAGTCGTCTGATTTGCATGACCGGAGACGTTGTTCAAAGACTTTTTATTCTCCGATATTTCTTAAGGCAATGAATTACATGTCCTATGAAGGTGAATTTTCTTTCGTCGATTTTACTTTACTGTTCGCATTTTGTTTTATATAACATACAGCAAAGAAATAAAAAGTAATTGAATACAGGGGAGGTAACTTTGAATAAAATAAAACGTGAATTACTTCCCATTACTAGATTGTATTAAAAAAAAATGTTTCAAAACAGCAAAAACTTTTTTGTGACTTTATTTTAAAACATTAACCAATATATTGACACGTTTTGATGTTATTGCACATTGCTGAAAATCATAAAATCAACCTAGATTGATATGGATTGAAAGAAGAATAAACAAAGAAGAACTAATGATTTAATTGTGGTTACTAGTACACAAGCCCACCAAGAGATGAACGGCGTAGCTTCAGCAAGTAGCTAACATTCAATGATCGCACAAGGGCTCATAAAAAAAAAATCTTGGGATAAAATATATTATGCAACATTAGAACAGTTTTTATTTCTACCAGCAAGATACAACGCTTATAGATAAATGGGTAACCACTTGGGAATACCAGATGCTGTAAGCTTGGATGTGCAGTGGTGTAATCAATGACTTGGAATTGGAATTTGGAGAGCAGAGTTCAAATTCCAGTCAGGTTCGTTATATTCATTTATGTGCCTTTGGGAAAGGTATGAATCCAACTCTTCTTCCCCCAGATATAGGTTAAAGGGTAGGACTTGTATCAGCAAACCATTATATCTAAAAGATTCTGACAATCCAAAAATATTTCCTGGCTTTAAATAATCTGTAAAAGGTTGATAAGCTATGAAAAAAAAAAACACACACACACAAATCAATCAGTGTTGACACATCTCAAAAAATAAAATTAGTTAAGACTTATTTTGCAAAGATATAATAACTTTGTAGAAAATTATATATCTGTTTCCCACTTTACCATACATGAACCCTGACATGGCCTAGGGTTAGGATCTGAGGGTTTATTGTTGATCTTGGGGCTACATAGAGTTTTGCATCATCCTCTGCATTCTCTAGACTTTTTCTTTGTTCATGTCTTCATACATATTGAAATATTTTTTAATATGGTCTCATGATCTTTCAGAAAATAATTTAAAAGATTTTTAAAGAATTTAGTTACCAAAAGTTTTGATTTTATGCTAGGGACATAAGTGACTACAACAGAAATACACTGATGTCAGTCAGGAATAAAATGAATTGCAGTATTTTATATTTTACTCTTTAATCATAATTTATAAATAATATTTTTTAGCAAAGATCAACGATAATCTATTTAGTGATGTTCATCTTAAAAGTCAACTTTTTTTTTCAATGAGAAAGCAAGAGTAACTTCAAATCTTTATTATCAGATCTAGCTACCAATCTATTATAGTACTTAAATTTGTGAAAAAAACCTCAAAGAGGGAAATGGCCAGAGAGATATGACAATTAAAATTGAAAAAATAAAATAAAAAATGGAAAATAAATGAAGAAAAAAAAAAGAAAAGTATATATAAAGCCTTAACATTGGAATTTTTTTTAAAAGGAAATATATTCAGGACTCATTTAGGAGAAATCAATTATTTTGTTATACACAAGACAGTCCTTGAGTCACCGTCTGCAAAATTGTGGAGAGAAGAAAGGATAAATAAGAGAGAACTCTTACCAAGAAAAGAACCACCATCACAGTAAAGAAAGCGCACCATGTTCCAATCATGGAAATCTGGATTTATCATGTCATCACTTGACATAAAACCTTCAAAACTTGCTGACACTGGTGCCTTCAGACTTGAACCAAGATCAGTGAAACTTCTTCAAAATAAAATAAAAATTTTAAAAAAATTAAAAAATATCATTGGGTTAATACCAAAATTCTAGTAGTTTTTATTATGAAATCTTTTCTTCATATATTCTTTTCTCTTGAACTAAAATTCACTAAGATAAGGCTTGAGAGCCACTCAAATTAGATGGTTACAGACAATGCTAAATGAGGCGAGTGATATGAATGTAAAAGAAAGTAATAAGAAATGGAGATTACGAGAATAAGAAGTATAGAGGAGAATTGACTCTTAACTCAAAAAAGTCAAGATTGAAACATTCTGGGAAGCACCCACATGGGAGTTTGTTCCTCAAAGTGGCAGTTGTTGAAGAAAAAGCTGTGCAAGTGGGACTTTCTTCTTACATTTAGAACATAGGGGAAATGAGGATGGTCTGACTTTGTGAAATGGCATGGGGTGCCCTAACTGTAAAAAAGGAGTCAACTGTAGTCAGGATCATAGAGTCAATGCAAACAATCCTTTCTTTAGCTGCATAATCTATGCTTTGTCAGGGCTACATAAAGTTTTGAATTCAGAGTTTTCCTTCTCCTAGACTGGTTGCTATGCAAGGCTATAGTACCCAATCAATCCTACTATTTACCCAGAGCTGGTGGGAGAAGAGTTGGATTTATACATATTCCAAGGGTATTAGCACATAAGTGAATGTAATGAACTCGATTGGAATTTGAACACGGCTCTCAGATTCCTCAACCTGAGCTGTAATCCATTACTCTGCCCTGCCTCCTTTTCATTCATTATTGAAAACATTAAAATTTCTTAAGTATGTAATAAAAGAAACATGGGCACTACATAAATTGACTGCTCTACCCATAAAAAAAAAAAATCATTTTTTTCTGTTGGAGGGGGAGGGAGTATAATAATTAGACCTTCAAAACTACATTTGTCAAAATAGAAAAATATTGATTTTTTTTATTATTTTAGAAGAGAACAAGGTCCTATTCTTAATATAAATACTGTATTAATTTGATATCTGACTTAGTAAACAGTTATCAGTACTTTGTTTTTATTTACAAATGTCAAGTTTAAAACTGTTTACATCATTGATAACTGTGTACTACTGATATCCTTTATTATCAATTATGTAAGCATAGTGTCATTTGTAAATAAAAACAAAGTACAGATAACTCTTTATAATATCATTGGTTGACTTGACACTGTATTTAGATTATGAACAGCGACTCTCCCTTGCTTCAAAAATGATAAAAAAAAAAATTTTTTGATTATGGCAAATGCCTTGGCTTAAAGAATGTCTAATGAATGCTAATATACAAAAATTCTCCCCTATTTTTTTACAAGCAGATTAGCCAATTTAAGCAGTTACAAGACAGGTTTTGAACTGAATCAAATATACATGAAGTTCCACTAAAATTTGATGTATTAGGTTTTCCCCACATGAAATGTTATTTTTTTTGTTTGCCAAATTTTCACTAAATTTACAAATGTTTATTGCCATAAGTTATTACGTTTACACTTACTGTTTGCCATTTTGTTTTCAGGTTGATGATTCGACAAAAAATATCATTCATAACCTCCAGAAAATGATAACAATGAAATAATGTTGACTGCTCATATTATAAGAGGTCAACTTAGGCCACAAAATATCGATGAAACATCAGCTTGGAATTTGGCATTAACCTTGTTAATGTCAGAACTATACAGAATTGGTTTCAGAAATTCCATTCAGGAGGTGAGAACTTTGAAAACAAACCAAGAGGAAGAACTAATTCAGTCATAAAATTAATCAGTTGAATAATCAGACAAAATCTGAAAACAACAATTAATACTGCAATGAAATGGATTGTATGCATGAAAGATTAAAAAAAGAAACAGCCTAGACTAGTGAATAGAGATGATCCACTTCTGATCCATGACAATGCACTCACTCAAAGATCACGGTCCATCGCTCAAAAGATGCATAGCCTTGGTTATGTGATTTTGGAGCATCCACCTTATTAACTAGACATCTCTCCCAAAGATTAACACTATTTTTTTTAAAACACTTTCAACTTTCCATATGCAACAGAAGATTCTCTTATAGTGAAGAAATATTTGAAGCATTTGAGCAGTTAAAACAAAAAGTGAAGAATTTTTAATTTAATTAAACAAGAGTTGTTGGTTTTATTTTTTTTGTCATGCCTAAGTTTAATATGGGAACATCCAACAATTTTTTTTTCTTAATATACTCTGTTGAAATGTGGTTGTGAGTCATAATATAGTAAGTGATATTAGCATTAAAATGTTAATTCTTGAACAAAATCCTTTTTTTGTTTAATACCTTTTATAACATTCCTCTTGAGTTGAGCACCAGGCTCCTCCTTGGAGATGTATAATCCAAAATTTACGAGAAGATCCTCGACCTAAAATAAAAATAAAAAAATTTTTAAACAGCATTTTGAGAAAACAATTCACAAGGTTATGTTTTATTATTGTCATTGTGAATATGATGTCTTTTTTTTCCTTTTATTTTATTATTTTTTTTTTTAAATTTTCCACTCACGATTATTCATGCGCAATATGATTCTGTGACCCCACCCCCACCCAATTTTTACAGGTAAAAAACAAAGAACACATTTTCGTGTAGAAGGTAATTCCAACTTTATTATCTATGACTTGCACAGTGTATATTTTTCTTAAGATGTTTTTAGCAACCAATATAAATCACTCTACATAAATATCTTTGGCGGCATAACTCGTTAAAGCCTATCATAAAATCTAGAATTATAAAAATCAAAATAAAACTGACAAATAATGTGGCTTTAAGAAGGGCTATTGAATGCGAATCTACAAAAATTATTCATGCCCTAGCCTGCTAAAATTTATCCCTATTTTTTCACAAGCAGACAAGTCACTTTAAGTAGTGTCCTTAAGTATAAGACAATGGGAATGTATTTGTGTTAGTCAACAAGGAATTAAGTAGTTTTGCAAGAAAGACCGAACATTTACATAAATTAATAAAACATATCTGCTTATTATTCAATAATAATAAATAATGAATAATAACCTGAAATGTAAAAGTGAATTTATTTCCAAAAAATTCTATATATAAAGTTAAAAACGAAAAGGTTAAAAGATCAGAAAATTTTTTAAAAAAAAGTGACGATTTCAATTATGTTACATTTTCAAACTTGACATTTGTAAATACAGCTAAAACCAATTGCTCAGGGACCGATTTTACAAGCAGACTTTAAGTCACTTTAAGTAATGTCCTTAAGTATAAGACAATAGGAATGTATTTGTGCTGGTCTACAAGGAATTAAGTAGATTTGTAAGAACTTACCCTGTCGGATATAATATCCTGCAGGTGAACCATCTAAGCACAAAGCTCCTCTTTTTTGAGCAAATTCTTCAGGAAGCACAACCAATTCGCCATCAGTGTCACTATCGGCATGGAAACTGACGAAAGTATTTCGTACATTTGACAACATTCGGATGATAAGTACCATCAGAACTAGAAAGACAGCACACACCAGCTGAATATAGCATCGACGCAAGGTGAATGTTGGCATCAGCAGATGTGGACGCTGGATTGATACTTTGGCTGGGACAAACATCATACATGACTGGGGAGGCTGATGGAAATGAGGGAGAGAATGCTGGGAAGTGCTGGATTTTTGAGGACCACTGTCTGGCAGAGATTGCATAGCTGGAAAAAAAGAATACATGTGTATCAATTACTGCTATGAAGAAGAATTTAAAAAAAAAAAAAAATGAAATAAAATTAAAAAAAAATAAATTCCATTTTTTTTTGTTATTAAAATGAGGTTCACTCTGTAAAAGGCCCAGAGGTTTACAGAGTAAGAAGCATAGTTTATGCAGATAGGTGAGGAAGATAATGGTTAACACTAGACTTGAACAGGTTAAGATTGTAGTGATCAGGGAAGCATCCTCTTGGGAGTTGGTTCCACAGAGAAATAGTTCACAGGAACAATCCTTACAAGATGGTTCTGGGTGAGTTTAGTAAATACAACTTCTGTCCAATAATAGTTGGTACATTTGTATACACATTTCATGCACTAAATGTAACAACTATTATGGGACTTAGGAATTACATTGTATTATTATACTACTCTTGTCCTTGTTGGTACATTTAGTGTATAAAATGTATATAAAAATATGACAACAATTATAAAACAGTGGTATTACATTTATTATACAACCTCTGTCCCATAATAGTTGGTACATTTGCATACACATTTCATACACTAAAAGTTACAATTATTATGGGACAGAAATAATATCTTTTCTAATGCTTAAAGGCTGAACAGATTCTCAGAAACAATAAAATTAAATTTCCACTATAACATGAAAAAAATCATGACCAAGTGCATTCATACTGTGAGGCATTTGTCATGATATTGAGATTGGTAGGAGGAAGAGAAGAGCTGGTCTGTTAGACTGACATGTTAGAAGTCGTTCTCAGTGTCATTTATCTACCCACAAGGACTGAGCAAGCAAAGCCCTGAATAAAACACCTAAATATATTGGAAACAGAGTTTGAGTCTTCATTTCTCCATGCAGGATTTATTTTGACCTTTTGTTTCCTTCTGAACATGTGGCAGGCTTTTACAAGTTTTTGGTGCACACTGGCATGAAAGGGAAAAAGGAAATGGCGATAGCTGGTGGGCAGAAAGGGTCCCATTGTATGCTTACAAGATATTGTTAAAATTTCCAGTCTTCAACCATCTTGCAATATAGTAACATTTGTACCAATGCACAGTTTTTTCATGAGTTTTAGATGATGCAGCAAGTTGGTGTGGTAAAAGAGCCCAGTGCATGAAGTTTTCATACCATGAAGACACACGTGAATTTTCTTTTGTTCAGTTAGAGCCTCTTGAGACAGGATTAGATTGTAAACCTTTGTAGACGTTGAATGGTCATTCCAGAGAATTGCTGCATGTGTTTTTTTTTCTCATTTAATTCCAAGCAAGGCAATAAACCCATTAAGTGTTAAAGAATATGAGAAAAATATACTATTAAGTAGAGAGGACAATAAAAGAACAAGAATTAAGATAATTGATATTGCATTTAAATTTTTAAAGGTCAAAGTTGACTGGGAAACTAGAAGCCAGTTCCATAAATAAGAGATGTACCTTAAACTTACAGCAAGCCATTTCAACTGTAAAAATGAAGAGACCTTGCCACCAATCTCGTATTGCAGTTAAGTTCATAAAGTCTGGGTACCAGAGGCACGGTGTAGTAATGGATAGTGGCTTGGATTGAGGAATTGGAGAGCTGATTTCAAGTTTCAGTCAGATCCATTACGGTCACTTATGTGCTAATACCCTCGGGAAAGGTATGAATCCTCTTCTCCCACCAGCTATGGGGAAATAGCAGGATAGACTGGGTTCTATAGCCTTGGTTAGCAACCAGTCTAGGAGAAAGAAAACTGAATTCAAACAAGCCTAGAGAGTGTTGGGCTCTGTCAATCTATCTTGCCCAAGACACACAACTTCTACTGTGGCTGTAGTACATGTGGTGTCTCTATGACCTGGGGCTTCTTTCTGATTAGTTAACCTACTCAGGGAGTAAAAAAAAGAAGAAAGTTCATCAGAAAATTACCATGAAAGTATTTATAGAAAAGGCAGAGTGAAGCTACATTATGGCAGTGGGAAATTAACTGAAGACAAGATGCCATGTCAGGACCAGTAACATTGCAGATTCTTTGGATTTTATCAAGAATCTCTAAATACATAGCAGGAGTAGTAGGCCAGATGTGGCATCAATATTCAAAGCAAGGATCATTAGTAGACTTATAAATATTTAAGATAGATTCTGGCAAGAAAAATTGTCTACTTTGACACAGTGAACCAACCTTCCTAGCGTCAGACTTAGCAACTGATTCAATATACTCTTTTCACTTCATGTTAGCAGAAAATGTTAGTCCAAAAAGGTGCAATGAGTCATTCTCCTGGAGATTAGCATCAGCCATGCTGATGGAAGGTAAAAATGGTTCTCTCAGACAATTAAAAAAAGAGCAGTTTTGTTTTGGAGGCGTTAAAAGTAACATATTGAATGTTGTACTTTGATGTTCGCAGATCTTTACAGCTATGACCCACCATGTACATAGGGTTGAATCACGCATTCTTTTCATATTTCATTTATCAGAAAGCAGTTCCACTCAAACATCTTCAAGAATTGTTACTTTGTGGAACAGACGCCCACTTTGATGCTTCCCTGAACACTAATCTTAACCACTTCAAATCCAAGGTCAATCATTATCTATCCTCCATATGTTTAGAATCTTCGCCTCTTACTTTCTACTCTTATATCTCTGGTACTCACCTCATTCAGTAATCCTCTGCCTTGAGTGGCTCTTGAGCAAACATTAGTAAAAAAAAAAAAAAAAAATTATTATAGTCAAATGAACATTCTTACATTTATTTGTAGACCAGTTCAAGGATAGGCATGTCGTACATACAGTACATTACCAGAGCAATAGTGACAGATTGTAAGGTGTCCATAGATTTGAGAAAATGTCTACTTCCCATCCACGCACACATTTATATATATATATATATATATATATATATATTTGGGAACCGACTGTAATGACTAATTTATCATGTTAACTACTAATCATATGTGACAGTTAAATGGCGTACATTAACATATAATAGATAGATACGATTGAGTCCTAAGTAATTTCTGTTTAAAGAACCAATTGTAGTGACAAATGTATCATCCTAACTATTAATCATACATGGCAGTTAAGAATAAATTTGGAGTACATTAATATACCTTCATTTTTGCATGGTCGTGGCAGCATACATAGTAGATTAAAGGAAACATGTTGCTCTTCTTTGTGACAATGCAAGACCACATCCAGCAAAAATGACATAGGAAAAAAATTAAGAACTCAGTTGCTCTGTTCTAACCTGTCTGTTATATTCACCAACTGATAATTACTTTTCAATTGTTGTAAAACACTTTGATGAAGAAAAATTTTCTCTAATGAAAACCAGATTCAAGAGTTCAAGAACTTTTTCACATTGAAACATGCAGAATTTTACTCAAAAGTTATCAAAGAGCTCCCTGATAAGTCACTGAAAATAATAGTGAATATATAATTGAATAAAGTGTAATTGTGTTTTATTTTTTGAAGATTAAATTTGACAAAAATAGAAATTACTTATGATTTTACCATATATACATATACATCTATATAATAAATGTGAATGTTACTGTGCCACATTTTTCAACTTTACTCCTAGAGGCTGTAGCCCAACATATATAATTTTGGAATCAGGCAAACTGTGAACAAATTAAAAAACATCCCAGGCCAAATTCACAAGTTTTCAATACTGTAATTGTTTTTGTTGATTTTTTTTTAATGCAATTTTTTTTGTGACAAATTATTTGTACAATAATTTTTATAATTTGGAAATAATTGTTTGTGAAGAAAGTAAGGACTTACGTACATCAAATTGTCTTTAAATTAAGTGGAAGTAAAAGAAATATTGTTGAACTTTTAAAAGGGAAGCTTAAATATTAATGCAATACTTAAATACATCAGTTAGGAGTTCTTCTGTAGTTTATTGTTGCCTATTGCATCTACTCCTCCATACCTATTGTGATAAAGGACCAATCACCCCCCCCCCCCAGGAGCTAGCTTAAATCCCACCCGATAGGGTGGCTTTTAAGCTAGTATATTATATATATATATATATATATATATAACGTGCCTTTAAGCAAAATCCTTCTCGTCATAAATTCCTTGGAATTTTCATATCTGCTCCGTTTTGTATCCAAATGTAAAAATGTAATTTTCTAAAGTAATGGATTTTTATTTATCAATGAAGCAGATTTTTTTTTTTTCACTTTAAATGTTATTTTTAGTGGATACTCATATTTGAGTAGACGCTCCATTTATTTAGTAAGCAGTATACTTATTTTTATCTACCAGCCTGAATATTTGAGAAATCTTAAAGAAAAATAAGTGCTTTCAAGCAGGATCCAAAACAATGTCCCTTTGGGCAGAGGGAAACTGTCATTAGATCCAATGTGCCTAAACTGACTCAGCCACGGAGCAACTTGACTGATCAAGTGAAGTCTGAAATGTGCTTTTAAGTGAAATCTTTTTTGCATTAAATTCCTCAAAATTTTCATATCTGCTCAGTTTTGTATCCAAACATAAACAAAGTTTTTTTTTAAGATAATGGATTTTACATAAAAATAGAGTGGCTTCACTTGTGTGACTATTTTTATTACTGGCTCTGAATGACATCTTCATTTCAGAAATGGCACTTAAATGATGACTTGCTAAGTTGTCTGTCTGTTCCAATAACAAAGGTAATAAAAGTTAACTGTGTGATTAACATTGTTAGTGAGTAATTTTTAAAATTCCAAACAAAATGGGAGGGGATTCTTGACATTTTTACAAACATAAAAATTAGACATTACCCTCACCACCTTCAGTGGATTTAATTGGCTTGAAAAGCTGTTTGTCAGTCTTTGGTGCCTGAGGACTGCCTGAGACTGGGAATCTCTATAGAGTGAAATATTTCATATTTTAAAAGATGATATTGTCAAAATGTTTATAAGGAGCATTCAGAACAAAATAGACAAGAAGCTTGGAATGAACAGTTACAAGCCGACAGGAATGCAACAAGCATTCAAGACAAAGAAAGAAGGGGTTGTGGAAAATAAAGCCTGTGAATCAGAGATGGGACAATTATTGCATTATGTATGGATAGACAAGAAGCTTGGAAAGAGCAGTCACAAGGTAGGAGTAATTCAACAACCATTCAAATTGCTCCATTAAACAAGCTCATCTTCTGATGTCATTAAGAAAAAAAAAAAGAAGACTGTTGAGCCAGACAGAAAATTAGAATTATTTTGAAGATAAAAAGGACAAATCATTCTTTTAACATCTCAAGAAGAATCATAAAGACTGTTTGAGTCATTAGTATCAGTAAAGAATTAGGCATCCATTTCCTCCCAAACTCGTGCATGGATTTATACGAGAGTTTGTAACACTTTCTTTTGATACGATTGGTTGAAATCTGGTGTGTTTTTCTCAGACTTTTCTTAGCTGGTCAAAGTGCAAAATGGCAACAAAGTGTACCATTTCATACTTAACAAGTAAAGAAGCAAAACAAAAATAAAATCAATGTCTTTTGGTGTTGAAAAGCAAAATTTGCTTTTCAGTTGTACAAGATAAAAAAACCTAAATAAAACTAATCTCAGGAAACAAACTGAGGTGTTTTTGTACATCATTCGTGTTCTCTTTAAAGCAAACATTTCAGTGAATCTATCCCATCTTTACATTCCCAATAGTTAGTGCGGTAGGTAACTCACGAGTACAAGAAGTGAAATTCTCAAGGTTGCCCCAGTTTTCGGCTAGAGCAAATTAAATTTAGTGAATATTTTCTGCCATTTAACAATATCCCAAAATTTAGATTTAAGCTATACAAATTTTTATGAGTGATCTTAATGCACTTGGAATCGTCTTTAAAGAAGTTACATTTCCCAGTGTATATTACAAGACTAATTTGGCAAGGAATACATAAGCAAATAAGCACCCCCCCCCATTGCCTATTACAGTATTTATGATATGTACATACAGAATTCTGAATAAAATAATTTATCAGCGATATAGCCTTACGCTTAGCATTAGCAATGAAAGAACAGTCTGGCAATTTTTTCCATTATAATCCAGTTTCATTAATGTGAAAAATCTGTTCAGAAAGAAACCGTTTTTCTTCAATGATCTTAGCGAGTGGCGCTGACAACAATGCCAAATGGTAGATATTGGAACTACCATGAAAAACGCCAATATTGCACTCTTAAAGGCCGCTAAATAAGTCACAGATGTTTTCATATTTCATTCTCTAGGATTTATGATGATTATATTAACACATACTGTAAATGAACATATTTTAATATGATTTTATAGACTTTTATTCGTATTTATTGTACAGTAACATGATTTTATGTGCTTTTAATGCTTTTCTAGTGATATTACGACTTCAATATTTCTGGTGGAAAGTTAAATAAAATGATTTAAACTTGATTTTGAGTTTTCCATATATTTTCTTTTGATAAATGATGTATAATCAAGAATGACTTAACTTGAAACAATGTAACCCGAGGTATACCTGCATTTAATTCTGGGATCATCAGGGGATAAGTGTGTTAAACCAGACCTTTTTATATTTCAACATTGTTTTGATTTGTAATCATCATTTATTCATTTGTGTTCTTATTTCATCAGGGGGACATCAGAGGACTAGTATGTCAGAAAAGCATGTTTAAGTGTTAGACTCCTACCAGTAATCACTGATGCTTTCTATATCAGTGTTTGGACAAAGAGTGACTTGTGGAGGAGGTGCTTTTTAAAGTGTGATTTTCAAAGCAGGAAATAGAGTATTGTTTACAAATATATCATGACATGTACAAATGGAACATTGCCGAAAGAGAATCTATGAGAAGAAATCTAATTCATTATTTAATATTTCCCAATGTTGTCTCTTATGAATTTTTTTTTAATCTCCATTAATTGTTAATCTGAAAATAACCGACTGTGAAAAATAGAAAGTGGTAACAACTATTTTGACGTCATAATATAGCATGAAATCCTTTTTTTTCTGTTTGAAGCAAACCAACTTAAAACTAGTGTACGGCACATTTACATCCTGCCTTCAAAGGTACTGTGATGTTAAACTTAAAACTGTAGAAATACATCAACTTGTAAAGTATTTCTTACTGGCAAAAAACTTGAATATAATATGAAGCAATGGACATATGTTGAAAATTACTATCATAAAAGACAAAAGTGGTTTAAATCTCAAGCAGGATTGATGTTGTTTAAATTCAGTGATCATACTGGGAACTGGTATTTCAACGATATATGGCTGTAATCTTCATGACATTTTCAGTTTTTAAATTTTACAAAGGATATAAAATATATAATTTTTTTTAGTCTATAAAGATGCTCATATTTGAGAGGGAGTTGGTCTCCAAAGCATTCGTGGGGATGAGGGAAGGATAGTTAGATAAAAATTCTAGTCTAGACAAAATAGATAAAGAGTACCATTATAGGAGATACACATTACAGACCAGTAAATATTGTAAACACTTCTGTTCATTTTCGTAACAATGAATCAAAAGAATTGCAGAACAACCACATAAAAAAAAATCCTCGTGACATGTCAAATCAAAAGAAATATGTAAAAAATTTTAAACAAACACTAGCTTATTTTAGTTTTTTTTTAAGCCGCCACAAAACATTTAATATCATGCAAAAAAACAAAAAAAAAACAACAAAAAACAAAAACAAAACACAAAGCCTCCACAACAAAAACAAAATTAGCATTGTAATTTTTGGCTTGTATAAAGATTGATTGATCTTTAATTTTTTTTTTTACAGTTTATCAACACTTTACAGGTTATTTAAGAATTTTTTTTTTTTTTATAATGGTTTAGTGATACAAGTCTTACTAATTAACCTATAGTTGGGGGTAGAAGAGGTAGATTTATACCTTACACCTAAGTAAATATAATATAGAAACTAATGGGAATTGGAACTTGGCTCACCAATTAACAATTCCAAGCCATTATTCACTATACCACCCATACATCTAAGTTTACAACACTTGGTATTTCCAAGTGGTCATTAGTCTAGATACTGACCAAGCTTGATGATGCTTAACTTTACTGTACAGGAACTGGTTTTCAACATGATGTGGCTGTAAACCTGCTTGTGTAAAGAAAACTACATTAATATTACCTATACTTTATAATTAAACACTTGATAAGATTTTAATTTTTTAATTTAATATCAACTACAATTTCATTTTTAAAACACTTTAATCCTTTATAAATTTAAGTAAGGCTAAATTTTGTTCTGTTCCCTCCCTTCTACAAACATTATATCAAGAGAACAAAACAACCATCACTGAGTAAAAAGAATTCTTACCACCCTTTTATATACATTATTAAAAAATGGCATTTACAAAATTAGCAGTAATATTTAATTTGCAAAGCAATTTTTAAAAGCATATTTTAATTTATCTTGTGTTACTTATTTATAATTCAAATATTTTAAAATTTGAATATATAATCAATGTTTCTGCTGATAAGATTTTATTTTTAAATCAGTGTTTGTATAGAGAGAATTTATACCTATCTTGTAAAAATTCAGTCATAAGTTAGAAAGCCTATGGCATTCATAATAAACATTGTTGTTGTCTGCTGTTTCAGATTATTACAAATTGGTCTAATGGAGCCGAAAGAAAGAAATTACGGAATTGTTTAAAGAAGTCAAAGTAATTTATTTAATTGATTTTTTTTTTTTAAAAACTGCCAAATCATTTAAACACATGAAAAAATAGTAAATTTGCTGAATTAATTCTTTATTATTATTATTCATATAAACATTAGGAAATTGTTTCAATGTTTCTCTCATGGTCAATTCTATGGAACTACATTTAGTGTGGGAAATTCTAGTGAGCTTAACCAAAAGAACTTTGGAAAATAGATGATTCCCTGAAAATGTCTATAAGGAAATTTTAGAGGGATAAATAACTTATTACCTTTTTCTATTTGTAGAATGGGTGTTTGGCTAGTTGTTGAAATATCAAAAAGTTATAATTTTACTAAGGATTAATAAGTTTTTTATTATTAGTAGTACTAGGAGAAAAACAAATTGACCAATATTTTATAGTCTGGTAAATTCACATTATAAACAGGATATGAAAAGCAATTTGACTCAATTTGGGTGCATTCCATCCATATTCCAATTGTAAGGAAAAAGTTCTACTCTGATAGATACTCCACTGCTGCTTTGTGGAACAGTCTCCCACATGGATGCTTCCCAAAATGCTACAATCTTAACTACTTCTGGTCAACGGTTAATTGTTTCTATATCTAAATAATTCTTACTAGTTTCTACTGTTACATTCATATTATATACCTCATCCAGTAACCCTCTATCTTGAGTGGTTCTTGAGCCTAGTATTAAGTGATCACTAGTTAAAAAGAAAAGAAAAAAAATGTATTTGCAGTAAAAATACCAGAGACCCATTTAAGGCAAATTTTGTCAGCCTAAAAAAACAGCTAGGAGTGGAAATTTTTCAGACACATTCCAAGCACATTCAACTGAATTTGCAAACAGTTTTCTGTGGAAATGGGTGGGAAATAATAATATTGAAAGAAAAATGTGTAAATATCAATGGTAATTTTTTATATATTTTTTTTTCTTCAGGATGTAGGTGATCATGGCCCTCCACTTCCCCCTATCCCTTGTAGCTCTCAATGTTTTATTACTTTCCTACTTCCCTCAGGCCATGTTCTGTCATCCACTTGCTTAAGCCCATTAGGTATGTCATGTGTTGCTTTCCCTTGACTCTTTCCCTCTATTTGACCTGTGGATATCAGATTCTCCAAGCCCTCCTTTCTCATTACATGTCCCAGAAATTTCAGCGGCCACTTCCTGATGTTAAGTATAAGCATCCTCCTTGTTTACATCCTCTTCAAAACCTCATCCTTGCTCACACGCTCAGCCCATTATATCCTTAGCATCTTTCTGTAGAACCATACCTCCATTGCCTCAAGTCTCTTCATCTTTGAGAAGACCATCGAATATTCACTCTCATAATGTCACGTAGCAGTTCAGTGCCAATCATATAAGGTGACCAAATAAAAGTGTGAAGTTACACAATGGGTACTGCAGTGAGAAATTGTTTTTTTCCAAATTACTATAGATTAAGCACTCCAAATGATCACACACAATATATATATATATATATATATATATATATATATATATATATATATATAATACACACATACATTCTCTCTCTATACATACACCAGGCATAACAGGAAAATTGTCCATCCCACAAAATGTTTAATATCTAAAAAAACCACTAAACTCATTGAGTTTCTTTTTACAAGTTTTTCAGATACAACATTTAGCCATCTTGACACCATTTTTTGTAAGAATCACTGAAAAATCCTTTGAGTTATTCAGCTAGAAAAAGAATAGGTTAAAATCATTTTGTGTCAGCCCCAATATCAACTGAGAACTAAATACATTATTATTTTTCAAAGTAGAGTCCAATAGTGTTATAAAAACCTTGGAGAATTCCAATAAGATATATGGTTCAAAGCTCTAACTGGACAATTTTGCTGTTACAGCTGGTATATATATGTAAAATTTTATCAAAACTAAAAGTGGGGTCCAGTGTGCTACATAAATTGACTGTAAATTGATTCCCTTACAGAAGCCAAAACAAATATGCTCATACTTAATTTCTTAAAATGTAAAAGAATAAAATATTTTTTTGAAATTCATAATCTGGTGTGTTTAATCGACAGTAATATATGAAAAAAATAAAAAATTTTTAGGAATTTAAAAATTAAAAAAAAAAAAAAATTTTTTTTTTTTTTTACATTTTAAGAATTTGAATTTCTTTTTAATTGATTTCTTTCCAGCATGTCAACCTTTTGCAAGATATTTAAAGCTATAAAACATTTTTAGATAGTAAATATTAGATAATGATTTACTGCTACAAATTCTATTAATTATCCTATTAATTAACCCATAGCTGAGAGAAGAAGTGGATTCATTTGCCAAAGGTATTTGCATGTAAGTGAATATAACAAAACCAACTGAATTTGGAATTCAGTTCTCAGCATTCAAATTCCAAGCCGTTATCATTACACCGACTAGTATTCCCAAGCAGTTACCCATCTAGTTTCTAACCAGGCTCAACATTGCTTAACTTTGGTGGTCATACAAAAACCGGGGTTTCATTGTGATATAGCTATAAGCCTACATTTTTAGAAATAAGATGTAATGAGCATATTTTGTTTCAGCTTCCATAGGATATAAATTTACAATGAATCTACATAGGAAACTTGCCCCCCCACCCCATTAATCTTAAAAAAAAAAAAAAAAATTTTTTTAAATTATAATCTTTTGGTATTTATGATCTGGAATGCTTAAGCTACAGCAATATGGAAAAAAATCATTTCTAGTTACAGTACCTATTGTCTAACACCAACAAAAATTGATTTGAAATCACATTAAAATGTTGGCAGTTTTTTTGTTTTTTATTATTTAATGAAACAAATAGATGCAGAATAAAAATATCAGAATCTTAATAATGCAGCACCAAATCTTTTTTTCCTAGTATTTGATGAGTAAGAACATCATATCTGTTCTTCCAATGGGAGGCAAAAAAGGTCACATTTTTCTGAATGTTATGGTAACATTCCATTTAAGATTTTAAAGTTTCTAAATTTAAAAGGAAAAATCTTATTTATGAAGAAATTAAAATTTCATTAAGTGCATGGAAATGATAATAAAATGATATTTACCCTTGTGCCACAATCATTTAGTGTGGATGAAATGTGGATGGAAACTATCATTGGACTGACATAGTAGTGCTTTTTTTTCCTTTTTTTTTTTTTTAAATATCAAGTATCAAATACTTAAGTGTACAAAGTCTTCTATTCATACAGGAGGTATATGAAGGAAAAAAAAAGAAATGTCTGGTACATGTTAGAGCGAGAGGTGGGGAAGAAAAAGAAGGGCCGCTGTATTAAGCAACAAACATGTACAGATAAGAGAAGGAATATGAAGAAACTTCCTAAAAATTGACACTACTGTAATAATTTGAAATTCTCTAGAACAGTTATAAAAATGTACTTAGGAAATTATATATATATATACACACACACACACACACACACACAGCCTGACTGATAAATTGTGACCATTTTGTATTTTTAATTTTGCACATGTGCATTATTGGTTTTTGTCAACTGCACAGTATAGTAAGGTCAGTTGGTCACAGTCTGTGAGAAAAAAACTACTGTTATGCAATTCACTCTGCCGGAAATGTGGAAGCATACTCTCTTGGCATTTGCATCAGAAGCTCCAATACGAACATTTCAGAGTGTCTGGGTGTCAATCTGAGGACAGTGCAAAGGGTTTGGAAAGAGTTGGATGAGTTTAATGTTGATCACAAAGGCGTTTGAAGTGATCACTTGTGATGGCGACGTTATGCCTCTATCAAGTGCCTTATGGAGGTAGTACTGCTCTGGGTCAAGAAGGTGGCTGCTGGGAAACCCTGTCTGGTAACAGGACACTGTACCATACCACACAAGCAGGAAAACCCAGTCATGGCTTTCAGACAGATTTCTATGACCACATAACCCATTACATCTGGTCACCTAACTCCCCAGACTGCAACCCTCTTGATTATTATGTGTGGGGCACAGTTGTGCAAAAGACCAACAAAACTCCATGTAAAGATGAACTGAAAGCAAGGTTTATAGCAGCATTCTTGACCCAGGGCAGCTCTGCTCTGGCAAGGTACTTGATGTAGGCATCAGTGTTGAATCTGAGGACCTGTGAGAAGATGAATGGAGGCATAACGTTGTCATCACTAGTGATAACTCCAAACACTTTCGTAATCACCATTAGATTCATCCAACTCTCTGGGTCAAATAGGAGGGTCTATGTGCAGTGAAGAGTTGGTGAAAGAACTGCAACCCTCTGTATCAAACCAACTGTAAAGCATGGAGGAAGCTGTTATGATGTGGGAGCTTTTGCCAATTGCAAAGTTGGGGATTTGCATTAGGTGAAGGGTAAATTGAATCAGACCAGCTATCACAGCATGCTGCAGCATCATACGATCCCATATGGAGTGCTGTTTGTGGGTCAAAGATTTGTACTCATGCAAAATAATTACCCAAAGTATACTAATGAACTCTGCCAGAGGTACATTAAAAGCAAAGAGGAACAGCACGTCCTTCAACTGATGTCTTGGCTGGTGCAATCAGCGGACTTAAATCCCATTGAACTGGTGTGGGATGAACTTGACTGCAAATTCAGAACTAAACAATCCACAAATGTGGCTCGTCTCTGGCAACTCTTGCAGGAAAGCTGGGTAGAACTATCTTCAGTCTACTTCCCATCTTTGCTGGAAAGAATGCCAAGAATCTGTGAAGCAGTGATAACAGACAAAGGGGGATCATTTTGATGAATCAAAAGTTTAAGTTTTTTTGTAATTTTTTAGTTTAATTTGTATTTAATGTGGCTCAAGAAGACCTGTATTTAGTCTAATAAATAAAACCATTATGGTGCTTAACTGGTTTCATTGAAAATAACATTTTTACGATGAGAAATAAAAATGTTTGAGGGTGGCCACTACTTTTGACTGGTAACAAGTCTTGCTTAAATGCCTAAGGAAATTTCCTTACTTCCTGATTTCCAGTGATGATTTTTGTGTAAAATAATTTTTAATGCTTTAATATAAATGCAATACTGTGAAAATAAAAAAAAATATAAATAAACTGAAAAAGTCTAAGCCTGCATCAGAAATAAAACTGAAAATTACTGTCTAAAATGAAAAATAATTTATTTCAACTTCAGTTAAGTCCATTTTTCATCTTATTTGAGAAAAATCAAATTTCTTGAGAAAAGTTGGGTTTTGTGATGAGACATAGCAAAAATCTGGGGGGGGGGACGGCAATCAAATTTTGATGTGATGCACAGGACACTTCTTATTTTAGAATTTGGAAAATGAAGCTATTTTTTTCTCTCAAAATTCTGATTGTTACTGATCATAAATATTGAATTAAATTTCAGTTTTTACTTATAGAAATTTTACTGCAAGGTGAATACAATTTTTTCATTCTATTTTTAATGCATGATTTTTCATATCCAACAGGAGAATCATAATATGATTTCTACTTAAGTTTATGGACAATAAAATATAAACTAGTGTTCAGTCTATAGAAATCATTTAAAATGCTCAACTGGACAATACCCAAAATAATTATGTTAAATAGGAAATAAGTTTCTTATACAATTCAATCATTTTCCCGGTTCTCAGAAGAAAAAAAGTCATCATAATGTTTGGTCATATTTTGGAAAGTTGGCCCAAGAACTTTTCAGTAACACTCATCCGGTTTAATGTATACACATTTTGAAATGTGCTCAGAAGATGCTGCAAAGTGTTGCAATAGTAATTTTAGGATTTCCACTTATTTCAAAAGCAAATTCAATAAATTTAAGTTTTTTAAATAACAAAAACGTACATATCCCTATTCTATGTGCCAGTAATACACAATTTACTAACCATTGACAATCTCTTCTTTCCTTCGTTTCAATGTAAAACACATTCACTACACACAGAATGAAACAAATTTTAAGTTAAAAATTGAAAAATTAAGTTTATCATTTACTCCCAACTACTCCATTCTTCCTCTTTCCTATACCATGTCTTTTCAAGATGAGCAGTCATAGCTCTTCACAGCTTCCTGTTTTATTGTTATAAGTAACTCTTGCCATTATTTTTATAGCAGTTGTTCTGCCGTCTTTCAAGTAGATTTGCCAAGTGATTCAATCACTGTTTCCACTGGCTTTGCATTTTTAATATGCCCTGTGAGTTAAATTCTCCAAGCCTTCTTTCCTCATGTGTGCCAGAAATTTCAGCTGACTCTTACTGATTGTTAGCAGCAGTTTTCTTCTATCTTCTGCTCTTTATAGAGCTTTTTCATTCCTCAGATGCTTTGCCAATGGTATTCTCAGCATTTGTTGGTAGAATTATATCTCTTTGTTTAAAAAAAAAAAAAAAACTCAGTCTAACCAACTTTCCAAAGTCATTATTTTGATGACCAAACATCAGTTTATTTTCTTGTATCTTTTCTTTTTTTTTAAAGATTAAAAAATCTTGAGAAGTGACACATCTTAAACTGTCAGGTAAATATGTAGAACATGTATGTTTCATGGGTCAAGGTCATCTCCTCCCCAATCCAAGTAATGGGTATTCCAGCCTTTTGGAACATTTTGAGAACATGTTGGGTGGCTTGATTTGACAGTCAGAGGAGGCCTTTTTCTACAAATGTTAAGGAGTCAGTGGGACCATTAAATTTGTGTGCAGGGTATTTAGAGGGGAAAAAAGAAAAAGAAACCCCAGGTCTGATTTTATAAAGATTCTAAGACTCAGATTTTAAATTATTTAGATATTACCAAAATCCTACCCCACAGAATACACATTATTCCAATGACAAGATGATTTATGTCCAGGTATGTAACGTATGAATTTGTTATTCAAAGGAAAGAGAAAACGGAAAAGAGGAAAGAGAAAACGGAAAAGAGAAAAGAGAAAACGGAAAAGAGGAAAGAGAAAACGGAAAAGAGGAAAGAGAAAACGGAAAAGAGGAAAGAGAAAACGGAAAAGAGGAAAGAGAAAACGGAAAAGAGGAAAGAGAAAACGGAAAAGAGGAAAGAAAAGAAAAAGGTCTTTAATAATGGCTAATGATAGCTGAAAGTACTGACATTGGAAAATTTATGCCCAAATATATACTGAAAACCAAGAAAATGATCAGAAATGTAGAAAAGAAACAAAAGAAGATTTAAAAAATAATTCTGAAAGAGCATTTGTTTATCTTTAACAAAACTTATGTTATTTTAGTGGAAACACGTTTGAATCGATGGTTGGTTGGTTGTTTAGAGGCATATCACCTTCTAGAGGTTATTTAATGTTGAAATCTAAACTTTATGTATGCAACTTTATTTATTTTTTTTTAGATAAGGGTTTTAGCAATACAAGTCTTATAATTAACCCATAACTTTCAAATGTTTGCATTTTATTAAAAAATCTAATTATCACCCCCCCCCCCCAAAAAAAAACACAGAGTCAAAAGTGTATACAGTAATAACGATGTCAAAGGAATAACCATCCTTTTGATACAATTTTTTTTTTTTGTGGGCATGAATGTTAAACATTGTCAAAGAGTCTTCTCGTACATACTGCTAAGAGGTGTTTCTGACTGAACCTTTTGTGACATGTACCAAACTTGTAAATAAAGACAGCCTTTTGTAACATTTACTAGTTTTCCTTTTCAGGGTTGGAGAGAAGGCATGTAACACATTTCTATACTTTGATATCATGTTTTCTTTCTAGAAAATAAAAACTTTCTTCTTCCATCTTTTCCTTAGCTGTCATTATTGTTTTTATTACAAATGTTTAAATAATTCTTTTTTAATCAATTCACCCAAGCAAGGCAATAAAGCCATTGAGATGCAAGGGGCTAAAGGGAGTGAAAGAGAATGAAGAGACTTTAGAAGCAACCAGAAACCCAATCTTAAACAGGAAACATGGGATAAACCTCTATACCCGTTTCAAAGACTGGGGAGGAGTGTGGCCCGGACAATAGGCACACCTATCTACTCCTATTGAAATTTAATAGAAGCTCTCAACTTGGCATCTATGCTGATGACACAACCATTTACTCCTGCCTAGATAGTAAGGCTTATCAGTCCAAAGTCAAAATGGCAGCCGATGTCATAAATGGCCAAGTCCGTCATTAACTGGGGCAAAAGATGGCTTGTCAATTTTAACACTCTAAAATTAAACTTCTCTCCATTAATCATCCGAGAGACCCCTCTCTGCCTTCCATTGGCATGGTTGATGCTAACCGCCAGGAAAAGTGACTCATTGTACCTTTTTGAGCTAATGTTCTCAGCTGACATGAAGTGGAAAGACTATATTGAATACATTGTTAGGTCAGCTGCTAATAAAGTTGTTTCATTGTGTTGTGCGAGAAAATTTTTATCTCCAGAATCTATCTTACATATCTACGTCTACCATTCATCCATGCTTAGAATATTGCTGCCACATATGGTCCAGTGCCCCTGCTATTTACCTTGAGCTCTGTCATAAGATCCAAAGAAGAATCTGCAATATTATTGGTCCTGATCTAGTGGCTGAGCTTCAGTCACTTACCCAACACCATAAGGATGTCCCTGTGTCTTTTCTATAAATACTTTCATGGTAATTGTTTGGATTAGCTCTTCATTATGGTACCTAGACTTTTTGAATTTAAGCGTAGTACTAAACTGGTGTCGAGATCTTGTTAATTTACAGTTGGGCTGGCTAAATGTAGCTGTAGGTCTTATGCTAACAGTTTCTTTTCTTGCACTTCACTTGTGGAACTCCCCTCTGGCTCCTATCAAGTAGATGTTTATAAAACAAAGTTCTAATATATTGAAAGGTGAAGAGGGTATATGTGTTACATGACTTGATGGTAAATAAATAGATGCACAGAGTTGCTGTTGCATATTTTTAAATAAATGCGAGAAAGAAACAAGTATTTATAATAAAAAATATGCTCATTATTTTGAAAAAGACTACATCTGTTTTAAGTATTAACTATGAAGCCCAGTGGAACAATAAACCTTTTAAAGTCTTTAAATACAAATTAAAATTATCAATTGATAATATTGTTACCTCATCATTTTATAGCATTAGAATTTTTTGCAACATGCCGATGTGTTAAAATCCTCAGTATTTAGTAGTGTTGAAGTTATTAAGATTTTTTATTGGGATTTACAAACTATGTTTTGTTCAATTTAACAAACCAATCAATGAAATTTGATTAAGCTGACTTATTTGGAAAAATACTTTCGCAAAAACCCTACTTTGTGGTTTAATAATTTCTTTAATTTAATTTTATAGGACTTCATGGTAAATAATATATTTTTTAAGAAAATTTCATTTTTTTTTTCGTTTTAACAGCAAAGAATAAATTTTTAGGATTTCTTACTCGAGATTGCAATGTACAACTGGCCATGCATAAATATTTCTTTCTGGAGGAGCCAAATTCCAACTTTTTGAAGCGTTTGGTCTTGTGATTTTTTTTATTGTTCTCGCAAATGCAGAGCAAACAGGAAACTGGATTCTTGTGTGTGTGTGTGTATATATATATATATATATATATATATATATAAAAACTTAAAGAAAATATATGCAAAAAATATTGCATTTTATTGTTATTTTAATCATTAAATTGTTTTTAAAATAGGAGTATTTTGTATGTTAAACAATAAAACTTTAAATTTAAAAAAAATGAAAATTTATTGTACTAAGCTACGCACCCTAGTAAAACCAACTGTACTTTTGTACTCCTTTACCTGTTTGCACTTCTTCCCAAAATTTGGTTTTCATCGGTCAATGTATGGCTATTTTAGAAGGTGTGATGGATGGACTAAAAGAAGTCACAGAATTTTATATTTAATTTTATTTTTTAAGTTTTAAAAAGACAACTTTAGCCTTAAAAACAAAATAAAAAAGACAAAAATCTGATATATAGATAGATGAACTGCTTTTAAAAGAAACCAAACAGGTTTATGCATGGCTTAGTGGTTAATAGGCAAGCTCTTTTGCATCTTGCTGGTGTGTGTATGAGTGGAAGGAGGGGGGGGCTGGTTGGGAATATGAAAGAAACATTAATTGTTACAACATTATTATAATTTGGTTTTATGTCAAACTAAAAATTGCATAAAGCAGAATTTTGTTGCCATTGAAGCTAAATATTTAAAAAAAAAAAAAAAAAAAAGATGCCAGTACTTTTACATTCCTAATACAAAAGAAAATAATTTATTTTAACGGGTAAAAATATTAAGAAATTAATTAAATGAGGTGTTCTTTTAATAAAGTCATGCTTTCGAAAAAAAAGAAGAATTAAAAATACACTTAAGATTAGAAGAGTATTTAAATTTGATAAAGCCCAAAGATTTTTTATTTTTTTTTTTTACAAATTAGAAATAACAGAAGCGGAAGAAGTGGTCTAAACTGTAAACAACAGTTTGTTTGTTTTTTTTACTAAAATCTGTAGGGGAAAATTTCGAAAAAAAAAAAAAAACGGATATAAGAGAGTTGTCGGGACCGGAGAAGAAGTCTCTTATATCCGGGTTTGGTCTATTATATATATACATTAACACAGGCTCTAATTTGGGACCAGAGAAAATCTCTCTTATATCCGGGTTACACTGTATTTGTTGGTATTTGACTACATGAAAAGACCAGATAATTATCACAAAAACCAAATTCAGTATTACTATTATCCTTACGTTTTACAAGCTGGTATATAGTTTAATTTTATTTTCCTTGGAGGAAAAAAAAAGAAAAAAAAAGAAAATATAAAAAAAAAGTTTTTATTTCTATTTTCTTAACGTCAGAGACCTTAAAGACAGTTTAACAAATGCTATATTGGTGAGCAAAGAAAATTTAATTTTCAGACTAAGAGGAAAAAGAAAAAGAGAGGAAGAGGAAAAAGAAACAAAATAAAAAATTAAAAATATAAGACAACTGTTGAACATCTTTTTTTTAATTTATTTATTTTTGTAAAGACCTAGTTTACTCACGCAGCAAATAAACTTTAAGATGAAAATTACGTACCTTAACCTTTTTAGAAGTGTTCCAAACCCAGACCCTTACACCTGGCGCATGGTAGGGCTAGTCATTTTACCCACTATGAAAATAATAAATAAAATAAAAAATCCACGGTTAGTGCGAGGTGCATTTTCGTAATATCGAAATACACATGTAATCATGCGCAAAAATGGCGGTTTACTAAAAATCACAAAATAACAGATTTTTTTCATTTTGTTTAAGGTTAAAATTGTCTTAATTTAAAAATAAAATGCAGGTTAGGTATGTTTTTAAAATTAATTGAAATTATTTGCCGCCTAATTTTTTTATAATTTAAAAAAGAATTTAATTTAAAACCACTCCCTTTCTTTCTTTCTTTTTTTACTTTTTAGTTTTAATACTTTATTTTTTTTTAATTATTATTATTTGGCCTTTTTTTAAAAGCATTTAATTTTCCTATTTATCGCCTTTTGTTTTGGGAACGTACATCTTTTGATTTTTGATTAGTTCTCCACAATATTGTTTTAAAATAGTTTATTTAAAATTAACGTTTTTGACAGCATTTTTAAACTTCAGTCATTTTAGGACGTTGTGTAGAGACAATAGGACAGGTATTTTTTTTCTTTATACAAGAGAACAAGACTAAGAGTAGAAAATTATTCAAATTCAGAATGAAATCATTGCTCTGTAAATAAGATGACATTTTTATGAAGACAATTTTTTTTAATTTAAAAATAGTCATTTTCTTTTAGTACAGGTTTTCGTTTTTTCTTGGGGAGGCGAGGACATAACCTTTTAAAAAAGGCGGATTTTAAATTATTTTATAGATTAGAAAAAAAAATTAACACAAAATTAAATTTAATTCTTTATAAAAAAAAGGTATTTGATTTAAACCGAAAACACAACAATGTAGTAGTTTATTATTTAGTTTTTTTTATTTCATCAAGTGTAAGAAATTGATTTGTTTTTAATTTAATTTTTAAAAACAGTAGAAAAATGAAGTTGAAACACTATTTTTTTTTTTTTTTTACTTTCAGTCCTTTAAATATTTATTATTTTATTAGGAACAAACAAAAAGGTTTCTTTAAAATTTCCTTATCAGTTACACAACACATTACTTTTTTTTTACTGTTTTACTTAAAATTTTGCCAAGTTTTTTACCTTTTTATTTAGGTACAAAGAAAGTCACACGCTCCGAAAATTCGGATATTTTTAACTAGCAAACAACAAAATATCATTAAAAAATATCAAAAATAAAATAAATTGAGGTTTGTACAAAAAACACGAGACAGCTGGTAAGTTATAAATTCATTCTACAATAATAAAAATACGAGGTGGCCTTAAACTGGGTGTCCATTTTACTACATAAAATGCATTCGAAAACTAACCCTCACTTAATGACAACTTGGTGGTTCTTGGCGGCAATCGCGACTAGCAAAACATAGAAACGGTCCTTTCTAATATATATATATACATATTTTTCTTTTACTTACACTGCCAAAGAGAAGCATTGACGTCTTAAATCGCCCGTCAGGAGGAAGTTTTCTTAAACTATGGCTGTCCATGACAGCCAAACAAAACAAAATAACGGCCTTATCAGGTGCCAGCCTCCGTTTATATTCGATTCCGTTTTATCCTATCTGTTGTATTTTTTTTTTACCTTCTGCTAATTGCGCATGCGCAGTAGCTGGCTTAGCTAGGAAAAACAAAATTTTGAAACGCTTTCTTTGCGACTAAAAATAGAATAAAATATAAATTTAAAATCATTATTCGTATGAATTTTTTTTTCATCTTTCAAAGCAGTGCCATAGTTAAAAAAAAAAAAGTTCTCGATTCTCCCGATAATGTTAACGTTTAAAGACCGCTGACTAATAAGGCCAAATAAATATGAAGAGAAGATACTGTTATTAGCAATTGACTCAAGATGAATGAGTTGATTTGAGATAAAAATGACATAATTCTTTATCTAACTTTTTCTTTATAGCTTATTCTTAATAAACCGGTCTGAAAAAGATTACTTTCTGTGCATCCCAATCAATGATCTCTCTTTTTCTTAGTCAATTCATATCTATCTATTTATTTATCTATCTATCTGAGAGCCACTCAGGGTAGGTGGTTGATGTAAGGAATAAAGAGAAGAACTAAGGAGTGCATATTATGACAATGTAGGGATACAAAAGGGTATTATCTCCCTTACATGGAAATAAAGTTACAAGGGTCACGTTACAGTCAGTGAGTGACGCCCAGGGATAGAGTGATGAAGGGCAGTTGTGATGTAAATCCCAGAGAAGAAGAACATCCCTAGGTTACAGTGGGCTCTGTGGGTGTTGGGCAAACACAAATGTGCCTGAGCGAGCATCTGCAATAGGGATTGGCTAGCCACCCTAATAGATAGGTATCCTCGAATACAAGTGGGCAGCTATTATATATATATATATATATATATATAATATATATATATATATATATATATATATATATATATATATATATATATATTAATAATATTCTGGATTCATAGACAGTCTTTAAATGTATCCATGAAATATGCTTTAGGGCAAAGGTCTGTAAAAAATGAAAAAATTTTGATACATCCTAATATATATGCTGGACTCTCCTATTGAGTTCGATGCATGAGATTCTGATAACCATGAACTAATTATCTGCATGCTTATGACGGGCATGACTTTTGAGAGCAACTCAAGAATTGCACAAAGAACAGTACAGGAGAATAAATTATATCCAAGTGCAGCAGGAACACTGTCAGCTGTCTTATTTTGCTTTTGTGTTTCAGATAGTCAACTGATGTTTACTTCTTGATGGTGCATTATTCTTGAATGGCAGCTAGAACGATACTCTGCTCTCTTCATAGCTACCTCTTCAAAGTTCTTGAATGGAATGTTGATGCAAGAAAGGTTGCTTTTCAGTTTATCTTTATACCTGAGCCAATGTCTACGAACATTTCTATGACCACTATGGAGTTCATAGTAGAAAAGAATTTTTGGTATGTGATCATCACTTATCCTTGCCACATGGCCTGCCCAATGTAGTCGTGATTGCATTATGAAGGTTTCAATGGTACCAATCTTGCATTTCTCAAAAAGGTCAACATTTGACACTCGATCATCAAACGTTAGGCCACAGATTGTACAGAGACAACCTTTACGGAAAACATCTAATCGCTTAATGTGTAATCTATAAGGTGTCCAAGTTTCAGAGCCATACAAAAGAGTTGACAAAACGACAGCTTTGTAAACTTGGATTTTAGTGCAAAGCTTTATTCCCCTTTCATCCCACAACCTATGAACCAGCAAACCAAAGGAAGCGCTGACTTTTGCAATGCGATTAACAATCTAGTCATCAAGTGATGCTCCTGAGGTATTTGAAAGATTCCATATACTTGAGATTCTTATATATATATATATATATATATATATATATATATATATATATATATATATATATATATATATGTATAGAGAGAGCGAGAGAATTAATATAAGTAAAAGGTTTGTCACTTAGCTGATTGATGTTATTTTCAGCATCCCGACTTCCTCCAGAGTTTTGGGAACGGTCCCATTCATCCACTCATCAGTGGATATCAGCAATTATGATAACATAGTTTTAAGGTATGCTGTATTTATGGGTTAACATGATCAAAATCAAGCATAAAATATTGCACAATAATTATTTTCTGGTTAGGATTTGGTTTCTGATTCCTTCCAAAGTCTACTTCAACTCTTTACTTCTAACATCTCCAACTAATTATTCACTAATTAAATCTTGACCTTTTCAAGTCTAGAGTTAGCCGTTATCTTTTCTGCAGAGCACCAAGAATTTTACTTCTTGACCTTTCTTATGCTTATACAACACAACATAGTAACCCTCTACCTTGAACTTTCTATTGGGTGAACATTAATAAAAAAAAAACTATAAGTGCGGGTGGTAACAAAAATACTCAGTGTAAAATAACAGAGATAAAATTTACACATATACATATACATTTTTTTTCTCAATTGGTGGGGAAAGAAAATTTATTATTAATAGTATACGGACAAACCTCTCATCAACGGACTAATAGGGGGAGGGGTTGGTCCATTAAAGCTGATTGTCCGTAGATGGAAGAAGCTCTAATTTGTCACTGATATTTAGGTTTGTATGCTTCATTTTTACATTTTCCTTCTGCTTCGATGCCATGATGAGGGCAGAACAATTAGTATATTAATCAAAATAACAAAAATAATAGATTTCTCATAGCTACTTTCTCAAGCATGTGCTAATGTATCATACTTTCTGTCTTTGTTTACAATTGAAAGGCCTGCCACTGCCACCAAGTGGTCACTTTGAGAACTAACACAAATTGTTCTGCTAAGCCTGGAAATTTTGACGCCGACGATTTGGAAGTTTTTTCCTCCAGATTTTTTTTATTTTGCCTGCAGATTTTTTTTATTTTGCCTGCAGATTTTTTTTATTTTGCCTGCAGATTTTGTCCATTGTATCCGAAGTCTGTTGATGGAGGGGTCCATAGACGAGCAGTTTGTCTGTATATATATATATATATATATATATATATATATATATATATATATATATATATGATAAAATAGTTAGGTCACTTTATGAGTGGTGCTGGTACTATAAAACCAAATGCTATATACCACATGACTTTCCCTAGGCAATAATGTGTCTAGACAACAGGCAGAATTAAAGCAAAACCTGTCAAAACGTGAATGAATCTTTTCCATGGATCAATGACAATCTAGGACAGGCATGGATATATAGAATTACCTGGGTTGTTGTTCAGGTATATTGTAAGCCCACTCAGTGTGTAGGATCCTTTAGCTTTCATTCAGGTATCCAACTAGAGGAAAAACTCTGATGTAACATACAGCTTGATAGCATCCAATTACATTAACTGTTATTCTATTTGGTTACATGCTATTCTTGCTTTATGTTAGTGGGATTGACCTGGTTCTCTTAATGGGTACATACTATTCTTACTTTGAGAGAATGGGATTGACCTGCATATCTTTTTGTGTACATGCTATTCTTGCTTTGTGAGAGTGGTATTGACTTGGTTCTCTTTTAGGGAACATGCTATTCTTGATTTGAGAGAGTGGTACTGAACTAGTTCTCCTTTTGAGTCATGCTATTCTTGTATTATGAGAGTGGGATTGACCAGGTTCTCTTTTGGGATACGGCTATTCTTGCTTTGAGAGAGTAAGATTAACCGGGTTCTTTTTTTGGTTACATGCAATTCTTGCTTTATATTAGTGGGATTGATCTGGTTCTCTATTTTGGTACATACTATTCTTAATTTGAGAAATTGGTATTGACCTGATTCTCTTTTTGGTTACATGCTATTTTTGCTTTGTGAGAGTGGAAATGTAAACAGTTCTCATTTTGGTTACACATGCTATTCTTACTTTGAGGGTGTGGGATTGACCTGGTTCTCATTTTGGCTACATTCTATTCTTGCTTTCAGAATGTGGGATTAACATGGTCCTCTTTTTGGTCGCATGCTATTCTTGTCTTTCAGAGAGTGGGACTGACCTATGTTTACATCTTTCAACACTTTAAAAATTTCATACACAGGCATTACTTGATATCATAAGTCACAAGTAAATCTTGAAATGATATCTTCTGATGATCATACTCAACAACAAAGTGACATCTATCATATAATAAATTAATTCACTAATCCTAAGTCTAAGTTTCGTGGCTACCATCTTAAGTCCATTATTTGGCATATTTTCTTAGTGAATTAAAGTTATTCAAACACAGATTATACTTTATCTATTTTTTATAGATATAAGATTTTATTGGAATAATTCTGCAAATTGTGTAAGTTAATGTCTAAGACAAATTTTTCAATTTTTTGTGTACTTGGGCAGATGAGATTGTTCATTGATAGTTGTACATGAAGTCAAGAAGTCCCAAGTCATCATGACCGTGGATTTGAGCATTCGGGCCTTTTGTTCAAACTGTTGATCATTCCAGATGGTGAGCTCTTTCCCAGAAACTGTAACTAAAGCCCACTAAGCATAGTTGCAGAACAAAACCCACCTGGGATTGTTGCAGGAATAAACCATAGGAATTGGCTTGCTGCCCTAGCAGACAGGCATACAAGTAATCATACAGACAGCCATTATATATATATATATATATATATATATATATATATATATATGAAGACAAAAGGAATACTTAGCTGATGCATTTCATTCCTTGATGGACTTTATCAAGGCAAATATAATGATTGTATTTTGTAGCAAGTATTTATATATAAAATCCTTACATTTACCTTCGTGAAGTTGTTTTTATTCATTTTGTACTTATATATGTATATATATATGTATGTATGTATGTATGTATGTATGTGTGTGTGTGTGTGTGTGTGTGCGTGTATGTGTATATTTAGGCAGCAATACTTCTTTCATGCACATTTCATTGAATACAACAGACAAGGTGCTTTCATTTAGTTCATGATATCATATATATATATATATATATTTATATATATTGACTATTAATATTATATATGTATATATATATATATATATATATATATTATATATGTATATATATATAATATTAGTAGTCAATATATATATATATATATATATATATATATATATATATCCAAGAGGATAAAATCCAGGTAAAGCTCTATGTCAAAGACAGAGCAAGAATATAATATAAAAACCTCAAACACTAATATTTCATGGTTATAATTTATTATATTGGAATCATAATCACAACCCAATATAACAGACCTACAAATTCAAATAGAAAACAGAAATAAAATTATTCCTTAGTACTGTTTTTTTTTGCTTTCTATTTAAATTTGTAGGTCTGTTATATTGAGTTGTGATTATGATTACAATGTAATAAATTATAACCATGAAATATTAGTATTTGAGCCTTTCCTGGCTATTGAGATCTACCTGGATTCTATCCTCTTGGTATTATATATATTTATTGACTACTAATATCATATATATATATATATATATATATATATATATATATATATATATATATATATTGACCACTAATATTAGCAACATATATATATATATATATTGACCACTAATATTATCTATCTATCTATCTATATATATATATATAAGGATATATAATTTTGTATAATTTTATATATCAGCAAACAGTATTTATAAAAATATGACAAATGCATCACAAAAACAATTTCCAGTTTACATATTTTTCTAATTATATATATATATACACACACACACACACACACACACACACACACATATTTTTCTAATTATATATATATATATATACACACACATACACACACATATATATATATATGCATATATATTTTTTATATGCACGTTTCATTGAATACGGCAGACAAAGTGCTTTCATTTAGTTTTTTATACAATTTTATACAAAAGAACAATCAGACATTTTGTATGATTTATCATCTGAAAAGAAAAGAATTATGAAATCACATGAGAAATTGTATAAAAAACTAAATGAAAGCACCTTGTCCGTCATATTCAATGGAATGTGCATGAAAGAAGGATTGCTGCCTAAACACACACACACACACACACACACACACACACACACACACATATTTAAAAAAAAATAGAAATTGAGACCATATACCAAAACATTGTTAAACTCCAGGATGAACAACTAATAGAGACAACACCAGAATATAAAGACTTACTTAAGGCCGAGGCATTCAAGGATTGGCATGATAAAAGCAGAAAATCCTCAAAAATACTTACTAAACAACTGAAAATTGCCGCACAAGAACTATGCAACCATCCTGACATAATCGTAAAAAAAGCTGATAAGACCAACATTTTCGTCATCCTAAACAAATTGGATTACAACAAAAAACTTGACCACATACTCCATGATCATATAAAATTTTAAAAACTCAACAAGAACCCGACCAACTAACTAAAATCAAAGCTTAAACTCATTAATGCTAATAATGCTGAACAAAACTCTTTAAAACTCCCTAAAATTGTTGGTGATTATAGACCTGGTTACATATACGGCACTATAAAAACACATAAACCTAACTATTCTCTCCGTCCTATCATATCGCAAATTCCAACTCCTGTATATCAACTAACAAAATACATTAACCAACTCATTACTCCCTACCTTCCTAGTAAATATAGTGTTATGTCAACATTAGAAGTAATCCAAATCCTAAAAAGTGAAAAACCCGACAACGAAATCATAGCTTCACTTGATGTTGAAAACTTATTTACCAATGTCTCTGTTAGTGAAACTATTGACATAATTATAAGGAATATATACAGTAACTCATCTTTACCCCCCTTGAAATTAATCTGAATATATTATGGAAACTACTATTAGCTTGTACTACTGAAGTCCCTTTCTTAGATCATAATTATATATATATATACGTGATGGTGTCTCCATGGGTTCAGTACTGGGTTCGACATTTAGCAATTTCTACATGTCAAACCTCGAAAATAAGATATTTACAGATTTTAAAAAAACATCCATCTACCTAAGATATGTTGATGATATCCTTATGTTAGTTAAAAATACAGATGAAATAATTCACCTTCAAAAACGTTTCCAAAATAATTCTGTCCTTAAATTCACATATGAACTCAATACTGATAATAAAATTCCCTTCCTTGACATATTGATAAACACAAATAATAATAAATTTACTATTTCGCCATACAAAAAACCTACCAGCACAAATTCATGTACACTTAACTACAAGAGCGAATGTCCATATTACTACAAAATAGCAATTATAAAAATACATTGTGCAGAAACTAATTCATCCACAAAACAGATTTTTTACAGTGAACTAAAGAATATAAAACAAACACTTATTAATAATAACTTTCCAAACTATATAGTTGATGAGCAAATGAGATGCTTTCTTAGAAGTCTCAATACTAAGCAAATAGAACATAATACTGCTTCAACTAATCTCAAACATTAATCTCCTATATCGTAATCAAATGCATACTAATTATAAACAAGATGAAAATATACTAAAAAAATTAGTAAATACTAATATATCTACAACAGATCCTAGCAAAAAAATTAAGTTAATCATATACTACACTAAATCTAGGATATCCAACTCAGTTATTTGCAATGATTCTTCTCCCCTGGTTAGCAATTTGCAAAAAACCAACATAGTTTACAAATTCAAGTGCCCTTTGGGAGATTGTATCTCCAATGGATTAAATAATATTTATGTTGGTTACACCACAAACTCGCTTTCACAATGCTTGACACTACATTTGAATGATAACTCTAAAATTTTTAGGCATTTAAAACAACATCCCTGGCTGCATACACAATTCCGAAAAATCCTTGTTGAAAACACAACTGTACTTAAACATGAAAACAATAAACAAAAACTAAAAATTCTTGAAGCTATATACATAAAACAGTTGAAACCTCACCTGAACAAAATAAACTATGAAATCTCCACAAATATTCTTAAATGCCTATACAGAAGCCATTGGTTTATACCAATGGCTTCCCGTACTTAATACTTCTCGAATTCACTCTCGCATGGTCATGTGTGATGTCATGAGCTGCGGTGAGATTTTTGCTTCCAGCATCTCGTATGCATGACTTTGTTGTTGCTTGGAAATCTTCCATGTAAACATAAACAGACTATCATTACTTTTTTGTCCGTGTATTGTTTAATATATTGTAATGTAATTGTCATCTTTGATAATGGCTTATGTCAGCCGAAAGCTTAGATAGGATTAAAAAATATGTATCAATATTGTGATTTTTTTTCTTCTTTCAATGATAATGTTATTAAGCTTATCAGACGCTATGAAAAGAATTTACATAAAATAAATAGACAAAACTTGTCTATATTATTTAATGAAACATGCATTAATGAAAAACTGCTGCCTAAATTCACACAATATATATATATATATATATATATATATATATATATATATATGTATGTATGTATGTATGTATGTATGTATAAAATGGAAGAAAAATGCACAAGAAAATAAAAAATACAAAGGAAGTGAATCTTTAAAACTGGGTGGAATATCGAATAATTGTTCTAAATTAACTTTTAGTGCTTAAAATTATTTGTGACGCATCTGCTTTTAACAAAAAGAAAATCCAATAAAAATAAAACAGCCCACATAGGAGTTATTAACTGACTAGCTTAAATGCCTGTCGACACCAGTTAAGAGGTCAAACCTTGGATCACAACTGGTTATAATGAGAATAAAATTATTCCTTAGTACTGTTATAGTGAACATTTCTCTTTTTACAATGATATTCACTCTGTACAAGACCCAAGAGCAACTCAAGTTAGAGCCTTACAGAGTAAGAGACACTGTTTTGGGGGTCAGATTATGGTTAACACTAGACTTGAATGGGTTAAGATTATAGTGATTGAGGAAGCATCCACTTGGAAGTTGGTTCCACAGAGCAGCAGTTCATGGGAAGAAGTTGCTTGAGTGGAACTTACATCTCACTATTGTGCTAGTCCCACTTTACTTTGGGACTGACACGAACAAGAAGAATACTTTATCAACATGTAATAGAGATATATATTTACACATAAACATGAATACAACGACTAGCATAAACACTATATAGAGAGAGCAAGTGGACTTACCCATCTGGTGGAATGAAATAGGGCTAGATAGCTTGTACCTTTAAAACCCTTGTCAACTGGTACTGTTGGTGGTGGAGAGAATTTCATGTGTGTTAATTTGGAGCAGGTCTGGTCATATCTCTGGTGGTGGTCAGCTTTTTCTAATCCCACATGATTTTATTAACCAATGGGAGACCACCTAATATCATGTGACCAATCTCTATATCTAGGAGCAAATGAATTTTACAAACCCAACATTATCAATCGAATATGAAGGGAATTTCACTACAATGTGCATTGTATGATGGGTCTTAGACATGACGGTTAGAATTGGTGGAACTAAGGAACGTAGTTTGTCTGAGCACTCTCCATAGAAGTAGCGATAGAGAGGCTTGCAATATTTTGTCTGTGGGAAAGGGGTTGTAGGGTGGAAAATAATTCATCACCCACAGGGATGGGTTCAGACTCTATCATGACTGGAAACTGAAGACTGGGTAGCTCTTCCCGATATATGGTACCATTTTTGGTCTGATCTGGATCTTACAAAAGTAGAGCATAGTAGGAGGAGTCAGTTATTTACTGGAGCTGTATGGGGAACCAACCATTTTTCCAGTATCTTTAGTGATAGATCATATATACGAGTTCTGGATTGAGTTTAAGTCCCAAAAGGTGCTCAAGACACAAAGCTTTTCTGAGAGGGTGCCTGTTCATTGTGATAGTTTTTTTCATTTTTTATTATCTCATCCCAAGCAAGGTAATAAAGTCACTAAGACACAAAGGGTTACTGAGTGTGAAAGAATTAGAAAAAGTAAAACATTATTAAGGCTCGAGAACAATAAAAGACGAGGAATCAAGAAGATAGTAAATAACGATTAACATTGCATTTAAATTTTTGAAGAGCAAAAAAATTAGCAATGGCAGTTAGGGTATCAGCAGTGGGCCAAGCTGATCAAAATCTGTACTGCTTGTTGCTCAAGAGGTTGTCTCTATTGAAGTGATCAACAACCTTCTTGCTGATTATAGCTTCAAAAACTTTGCTGATGACACTGAGAAAGGTTGATGGATCTATACTTTGATGGAGATGAGCTATGTTTCTATCATTATGTGAAACTCATGGTAATATATATATATATATATATATATATATAAAGTCCCACATAACATCTTATAGCAATCTTATTGACAACTAAAGATTTGCTATTAAAATATTAAATAGAGATAAAATGTCTATTGTTTATAACAATATCTATCCATCTATCTATCTATATTATTCATGTGAATTAAAGATTTTCATTTTCAGCTAAGAAACTTGTTCACTATAGTACCTATACTTTATGAATTTAAATGCAGTACTAGACTGGTGGCAAGGTCTCATCATTTTACAGTTGAAATGTCTAGATGTAACCGTAAGTTCTATGCTAATAGTTTATTCTATCACACTTCTCACTTGTGGAACTATCTTCCAGCTTCTTGCTTCTGAGTCAAACTTTGATCTTCAAAAATTTGAAAGAAATGTCAGTCGTTATTTTCTGTCTTAATTCTTATACTTTTGTTGTCCTCTCTCCTTAGTAATGTTTTCTTTTTGTCATATTCTCTAACACTCAGTAACCTCTTGCATCTTAGTGGCCTTATTGCCTTACTTGGGGTGAAATGATTAAAAAGAAAATTACCAAATGAGTATACAGTGTCAAGTGAAAAGCATTCTTTTAATACACAGTTTGTTTTATTTTTTTTTTTTTTTTTTTGCCAGGAACTAATTTAAATTTTGCCAAGACATTTTTAAAATTAAATATGTTCTCTGGGTCCAATAACTATACGTATATCAAATTTGAGGGTCCTACATGAAAGGGTTTGTTCATGTATAGTTAACAGACATGCAAACATACAAATTATATATATATATATATATATATATATATATATATATATATATATATATATATACATACACACACACACACACACACACAAAGAGAAAAAAATCAACCTCACACCAATAACTTGTGCATAAATTAATTTTTAATATAAAAATAATGAAAATCAGTAAATCTGAAGTCAATTTCTGAAGCCTCCTGATGAGTGGATGGAACAATTGCAAAAAAACAAGTTGAAGTGCTGAATATAATATCAATTAGCTAATTGACAAATTTTATTTGTATTTTTATATATATTTGTATTTATTTGTATTTCAGGGTACTACTGGCCAGTAGTACCCTGAAGATCCATTAGGTGAAACTTTGGTAGGTATGTTCAAATATATTTTTATTTACAAATTGCATTCATATTGTCAACTGAATATTATGTCAAGTTGACAATATGAATACAATAATGTTTTCTAAATTCTAATTGCTAAGGACATTTTGTTTGTTGTTAATAGTTACTTTGTTTTTAATAAATTCATTTCGTTTTTGCCTTGAAAAAGTCCACATTGGACGAAACGCGTTGCGCGTTGGCTAATAATACAATTTTCCTATTGTCTTTTACCTTTATACATAATGGCTTTTCCTACAGCTTAACTCTGAGAAATTTTTCATATATATATATATATATATATATATATATATATATAAACACTTATGAACTTGTCAGCTCTTTTAATCAGGATTCAGTATCTATTTTAGTAAAAGTTTGATGGAAGCTACTAAAAAATACTAAGAGATTTTTTTGTGAATAAGACATAAAAACTACACTCACACACTTTCTCTTTCTTTCTGTCTCTAAGTGTGTCAAGAGTACAGAGGATGTCACTTGTATTTTTCATGTGACTGACCTGAAATAAAAGGGCTTATGCCATAATCAGATTTAGATGGATTATTAGGCTGAGCTTAAAATGAGGCCACGCTCATTAAGCAATCGCTAAGAATCAAATTCATTCTTGTTATCAATTGTGTCTGAGCTGCACAATAAGTAGATAGTAAATATTTCAAGATGAATGTGTGTTATGAGTTATATTGTAAATGTTTGTAACAACGCATTGCTTTGTTTCATTCAAGTTGGTACTGATATGGTAAGGGAGAGAATTCAGCACAGTATTTTAAACACGTTCATTTCCCTTAGTTTTTCATAATAATTTGATTCTTTATATATCTAACTTATCAAAGTCACGGTTATTTATTTAAGAGTTCACTCCCCTTGGCATCTTTTTTTTTTTTTAGTTATTTTCTTGTGTATTATTCCTCTGTTGTTTTTTTTACGCACACGCAGAAACACACACACACATACCAGACATGTTTAACAAAATAACAAGAACAATTAACATTTTATTTAACGTTTTACTGGCAAACCATTTTGTTGAGAACGCGTTTGAGAATACGTTAATTAATTAGTGAAGTATGCATCTTCTTCAGGCTAGAAGGAAAAGAAAACGATTCGAGTCTGGTATAAAAATAAAATAAATTGTTTTTTTCTATCTCTGTCAGAGTATGGATTGAAAGCAAAAAGATTCTTGATTTTTTCTGATGCTTTCCTTGACTACAGGATGCGTGATAGAAGGATATAGAATCCGAACAAAAGTGAAGAATTCAGCTTCGGATCGTCTTTTCATTCTGACCTGAAAACCCGGACCCCTAATTAAATACATAATGAACGTAAAACGCGTTGTCAAAAAAAAAGAAGAAGAGTTTTCCATCTTTGTCTGATTTTTTCACCTTTTTTCGGATTCTATATAACACGTATATATATATATATATATATATATATATATATATATATATATATATATATATATATATATATATATATGCACTTGTTGGGATTGCTATGAATTTAGTGTGTAATCAGAAGGGTTTTAGGTTTGTGATAATAAACGTGAAAAGCATGTTCTTCATATTAATCACAACAATTTTAGCGTAGACATACAAAAGGAATAAATCTCAAAGGCAATATTGAACGAAGAAACGAAGGTAGTCGTGAATTCAATTAGAAACAAACATTGAATATTTATGTACAAATAAATTATAATACAATTTTGTAAAAAGTTGTGTTTCAGTCGAAATAACTGAATTGTTGAACAAATTTTAAAGTATTGTAGTTGCGAGATTTTTTTGCTGAATTTTGTATGTTTTTGTTTTGGCAGAGTTATTCACCTTGGACCGTGTTTTTTTATATATATTTGCTTTAGTAATAATTTCTGTTTGGTAGTGTAGAATAACACTTTTTTAGAAACGTACAAAGATTTCAGAGAGAGAAAGAGAAAGAGGTTGAAGGTGGAGTCAGGTGTTGACGCGCGAAAATTCCTTTAAGTCAAGATGTAGACATGCGTGGATCTCTGTAGAAATCTCTCTGAGAGTGAATTGCTGACTAGTGAATTGGACTAAGATTCGTCCTTTTATTTACTCTGCGAAGATCAGATCGGCTCCCAGCGCATTGGCGCCAACATTTATCCTGGGGCATCTCGACCAATAATAAGCCGAGTTTCGCAATGTGTGGTGTTGATTGGTCGAAACTAGCTCTTATGGAAAATTCTACCTTTAAACGGGTTGAGTGGAAAAATACGGACGATTCTACACACTATTTACATTATTCGGACTATTGTCCTCATCTTTATCGCCATATTTATGTTTCGGCCGTTGTACGCTCCGGCCTTCTTCAGGTGGTTAGAATATCGAACTGGATCTAACTAACGCCTTTATCCACTGTGCCATGTGTCTTCAAGGATAAAGGCGTTAGTTAGATTCAGTGACAGGACCCAAAGTGAGTTCAATACCCGGTTAAGGCAGTGGAGAACTTTCAGAGGGGAATTAACAGGAGATAACTGACAACTGACATCCAATTAACATGGCACGTAGAACTAGAACAGTCTACCCCAGTGAGCAAAATAAAGAGTTCTGTTCGACATTCCAACCACCTGAAGAAGGCTGGAGCGTACAACAGCCGAAACGTTATAATAAATATGGCGACAAAGATGAGTACAATAGTCCGAATAATGCAAATAGTGTGTTGCGGACACCCCGGAGGGGGGAGCGATGGCCCGGACGCCCCCCGTGTCCGTAGATGAACGATGTCACAGGGAGCCCGCCACATTTTTACTTTGTGATCTGACCAGGTGAAACAATATGGACAACAGAACGAAGATGTGTATGAATTAAGCAGGGGTTTATTACATGAAGGAGAATAGGATGTACGTTGGCAATGCCGGCGGTTGGTCGTTGCCGACGAGGACGCTCCGGTTGAAGGTTGATGAGTGGATGCCCCAGTCGGGTCGACGGTTGATGAAGTGCGGCTGTTGAAGTGCGGCTGCTCTGGGCGTGTCGACGGTTGCAGGGTGATGATTGCGATCGTCCCGGTCGGAGGTTGTTGATGAGTGCGGTCGTCCCGGTCGGAGGTTGTTGATGAGTGCGGTTGCTCCGGTCGGAGGTCGTTGATGAGTGCGGTTGCTCCGGTCGGAGGTCGTTGATGAGTGCGATTGCTCCGGTCGGAGGTTGTTGATTGCGTGGCTGCTCCGGTCGTGTCGACGGTTGGAGGTTGTTGATTGCGTGGCTGCTCCGGTCGTGTCGATGGTTGGAGGTTGTTGATTGCGTGGCTGCTCCGGTCGTGTCGACGGTTGGAGGTTGATGATTGCGTGGCTGCTCCGGTCGTGTCGACGGTTGGAGGTTGATGATTGCGTGGTTGCTCCGGTCGTGCCGACGGTTGGAGGTTGAAGTGAGTGCCGAAGAACCTTCCGTAAATAATTACTATATATAGTGTACGGGAAAGGTCTGTTGGTCGTCGCAGGTGGGCTTTGGTCGTCAGGTTTGGTTAGGACTGTTGGTTGGCTGGTCTGGTTATGGCTGCTGGTCGGCTGGTGATCGCTGCTGGTCGTGGCTGGCGTTGCGGGTCTGCCGGGTCGAGTCCAATCGAAACCTCCCGTAATAATTACTAACAATAGTGTGTACAGGGAAAGGTTGTGACGACGTGCGGGCGGCCAGTAGGAGTGGCATGCCGAGAGTCAGAAGTGTAGAGTGAGTGTGTGTGTGTGTGTGTGTGTGTTCCAACTCACGTCCAGTTGGCAGACGAAAAAAAATGAGAGCGTAACTTAATACACAGCCCGGGGCGGCATCCTGGCGTCGAGGCCAGGTGCCTGTGCACCGACTGTGTCAGAGGCGACCGGTCAGTACCGTGGATTTACTTGACCTCCCACAGGGCCAGGTTGTGACACAAGGTCGGGGTTTAATGTGGGAAGGGAGGGGGGTTTGACCCGAGTGTTTCTACCCGAGTCGCTGGTCTTAGCTTGTCCAAGCTGGTCAGAGCTGGTCATAGCTAGTCAGAGCTGGTCATAGCTGGTCATAGCTAGACGTAGCCGCGATACTACCAGTGCAGGGACGAATCCCTGCGACCGGCCTGTATCAGAGATCGAATCTCAGCCAAAAGGCGATTGGCCAGCGAGTAATCTGAGAACAGATACTACACCGTGATCTTAGCCAAAAGGCCGAAAACCGACCGGTCAGTACCGACCACGACCGGTCAGCACCGACCGCGACCGGTCAGGACCGTGGATTTGCTTGACTCCCCACACGGTCAGGTTGTGACACAAGGTCGGTGTTTAACGTGGGAAGGGAGGGGGGATGACCCGAGTGTTTCCACTCAGGTCGCTGGTCTTTGCTGGTCATAGATTGTCCAAGCTGGTCAGAGCTGGTCAAAGCTGGTCAGAGCTAGACGTAGCCGCGATACTACCAGCGCAGGGACGAATCCCTGCGACCGGCCTGTATTAGTGATCGAATCTCAGCCAAAAGGCGATCATCCAGCGAGTTATCTGAGAACAGATACTAGACCGTGATCTTAGCCAAAAGGCCGAGAACCGACCGGTAAGTACCGACCACGACCGGTCAGCACCGACCGCGACCGGTCAGGACCGTGGATTTACTTGACCTCCCACAGGGCCAGGTTGTGACACAAGGTCGGGGTTTAATGTGGGAAGGGAGGGGGGTTGACCCGAGTGTTTTCACCTGGGTCCCTGTTTTTTAGCTGGTCTTAGCTTGTCCAAGCTGGTCATAGGTGGTCTTTAGCTGGTCACAGCTTGTCCAAGCTGGTCACAGCTGGTCATAGCTAGTTAGACGTAGCCGCGATACTACCAGCGCAGGGACGAATCCCTGCGACCGGCCTGTATCAGAGATCGAATCTCAGCCAAGAGGCGATCGTCCAGCGAGTAATCTGAGAACAGATACTACACCGTGATCTTCGCAAAAAGGCCGTGGATTTACTTGACCTCCCACACGGTCAGGTTGTGACACAAGGTCGGGGTTTAATGTGGTAAGGTAGGGGGGTTGACCCGAGTGTTTTCACCCGGGTCGCTGGTCTTAGCTGGTCATGGCTTGTCCAAGCTGGTCAGAGCTGGTCATAGCTAGTCATAGCTAGTTAGACGTAGCCGCGATACTACCAGCGGAGGGACGAATCCCTGCGACCAGCCTGTATCAGAGATCGAATCTCAGCCAAAAGGCGATCGTCCAGCGAGTAATCTGAGAACAGATACTACACCGTGATCTTAGCCGAGAAGCGACCGGCAGGTACCGACCGCGACCGGTCAGCACCGTGGATTTACTTGACCCCCCCACAGGGCCAGGTTGTGACACAAGGTCGGGGTTTAATGTGGGAAGGGAGGGGGATTGACCCGCGTTTTCACCGGTTTTTTCGCCCTGATCTTAACTTTAAGCTGGTGCTTAAAGAAAGCGACCAGTTGAGAAGAGGAGAACCTCTCGTTTCCGTGAAATTCCTTCTGTCGCGTCGTCCACACAACCATTCGCATGATGCCAAGCAAACACAAGAGTACATACAGCTGGTCCTTTGGCATATGCGGCACCACATTGGAACAAATGGTGCTGGCATCAAGGACAAAGAACTTTCCGCCCAAGATGCGAACCCTGTAGCCTTCAATCAGCCGACACAGCGGGTGTACGACACTACAGTGAAGGAAGGCGTGCGCAATGGACTCCTGCCAGTCACCGCAGCGCACGCACATTGGCGTGGCCACTAGCCCCGCTGCGTAAAGCTTCTTGCCGACCCAGAGAGCCCCTCGCAACACCTGCCAGGTGAGTGATGCCTCGTCGTTATTGAGGCATTTCAACCCGGGCGCCCACGGCACTACGGAGCGAAACTCCTCGTTCGTAAGACCGAGCTCGTCCCGGAGTTAGTCTTTAGCCCCCACCCTAACTAGAACCCGATATAACGGCTTCTGAGACAACGCCTCGGTGTCGGAGAGGCGATCCTTCACCTCTAAGAGGCAGCGCAGCGCATTTCGACATTCCACATAGAACGGGCATTCGACTTCAGTTGTTCTGTCTACCTCTACCTGTCCCGCATGCACACTTTCCAAAGACGGGAAGGCTCGGCGAGCGTCTTCCTCCCAGAAAATGCACTCCTCATCCTCGCCATCTTCGTACTACATCCTTTGCAGGAACGTCAATCGCAGCGTGTGTTGACGAGTCTCGATGCAGGGCATACCTAGACCGCCTTCTGTAGGATGGAGGCAGCAGACCTCGCGACGCACCAGATGAGCCTTATCTCTCCATAGGAAGTCGAAAAGGACTCTAACGAGAACGACTCGTTCGGTGGACGGGAGTGGCAGAACGGAGAGACGGTAAAGGAGAATCGGGTAGATGTGCGAAATGCACACTTCCGCCCTCCCCTTCAAGGATAGATTCCTTCGAGTCCACAGGCGAGCTGCTTCCTCGACCCTCTTCCGAACCTCCGACCAGTTGGTGTCCAGCTGAAGTCCGGGCCCGAACCAGATACCGAGTATCTTGACGGGGCCGTCCGTCCAGCTGAATGGCCCGGGGAGAGGAACACCCTCCCACTCGCCCAACCGCAAGCCGACAGACTTATCGCGATTGATCTTGGCCCCCGCTACCATCTCATACCTACAGATCTCCTTGCCAACCTCGTGGATTTCGGTGGTGTTTTTAACAAACACCGACACGTCGTCGGCATAGGCGGAATACCTGGCAGCGTTGGTGGCGCCAGGCACCGAGATTCCGCGAAGGACCGGATTCTCCTTCAACTTGCGTAGGAAGGGCTCCAACGCAAGGACATAGAGCATAGGCGAAAGTGGACAACCTTGACGAATAGAGCGAGACAAAGAGAAAGGCTCCGACCTCACCCAGTTTACCTCGACCAGAGCCTCAGAGGACTTGTACAAGAGCCGGACCCAGGAGCGAAAGTGCGGCCCAAAGCCGGCAGATGCGAGAACAGCCTCGAGGAAGCGGTGGTCCACCCTATCGAATGCCTTGGACTGATCCAAATTGATCAGCGCGGCTTCTCCGTCGACTTTTTCTATGATCTGGCGTATCATGTGAAGGTTGTCCTGAATAGTCCTGCCCTTCACAGCACAAGTCTGTTCGGGGCCAATCAGGCTAGACAAGGACAAGCTGCAAACGATTGGCCAAGACCCTCGCCAAAACCTTGACGTGTGCATTTAGCATAGTCAAGGGGCGGAAATTATCTATCCCATCCCCTCCGTTTTTGTTCTTGCATAACAACTTGATGACGCCCCTGGTGAAGTGTCGGGGTATATTCCCATTCTTCAGCCAGTGGTTAAACATCAGTGTCAGCAGGTATACAAAAACGGGCGACAGCCTCAAGTACAACTCGCAGGGAAGTCCATCTATCCCCGGGGCCTTGTCTCGACCGGCCAGCTTAAGCGCATCCCAGACTTCCTCCTCCGTTATGGCCCCCTCGCACATATCCGCTTCGACCGGCTCGAGACGAGCAAAGTCGGCCAGATAGGCGTCGAACTGAGCGGAACTCAGTCCGGGTTCCCCGGTGAAGAGGTCCCGGAAATAAGACCGGAAGGCCTCGCAGATGCCTCCGTTTGTGGTCGCTTGTCGTCCGTCCGATGTCGTGACACTGGGAAGATATCGATCCGAAGCGCTGCGCAACTCCTCCTGCCGCAGTTCAGCGGCCATGTTCGTCGCCTCGGCAGACATTCTCTTTAGTCTAGACCTAACTACCAGAGCTTGGTCCTTCTTGATAAGCGAGGAGGCCAGCTCGGCCCTAGCTACTGCGACCTCCACACTATCTCCCGATTGGATGGCACCCTCTAATCTAGCTTCGGCTGCCGTTTGCGCTGCTAATCTATCTTTGTTGAGCCATCGACTATAATCAGCTGCAAACGACCTAATGACTGACTTAAGATGGCCCCACCACTTATTCCCAACCACACTCCCCGTCATTTCCCTCTGTATGGTTAGTACTAACTGGTCACGGAAATCTTTCAACTCGAGCAGAGATGTGTTGAACTTCCAGTAACCGTTCAATCTAGGCTTAGGCTTATCTAAGTTTACTCGCACCCGGACGAGCCGATGGTCCGAGAAAACTATCGAATGGAAACTTGGGCACCCTAAGAGCCCTACGTCGACTCTCCTCACTAAAACCCGGTCGATATAGCTCGAACGAACTACCGTATCCGGGCCGCCCCTATTGGTCCAAGTCCATGCTGCCTCCCCAGGATGCTCATTTCTGAACTTATCGACTAAATCAAATCTGTCGAGAAATTCGCGAAATGGTTTGACATCTGGGTTGTAAGTACCCGATCTCTCCCCGCTACGATCTAAGTCGGGATCAAGGACGGCGTTCCAATCACCCGCTAAAACTACCTGGCGAGACGTCGTCAAAAACGGCTCGATCCGCCGAAAAAAGGCAGCCCGCTCCGCCTGGTCGTTGGGCGCATAAACCCCGATGAAGCGAAGAGACTTTCTCTTTATGGTGACATCCAGGACGCAAAGTCTGCCCTCCGGATCTGAGAACACAAGGTTACACGTCGCCGTCAAGGACCTGCTGACTAGCCAAGAGATCCCTCTGGAGCGGCTATCAAAAAAAGCTGAGTAGAGGCGGAACCTCTTCGCCAGCACATCTTCATAGTCGCTGGCAATAAGATGGGTTTCTTGCACACAACACACGTTCACGCCAAGGCGTTGAAGCTCGCGTGAAAGTCTCGCCCTACGAGACTCCGACCTCAGGCCTCGGCCATTCACTGTAGCTAACCAAAGAGCCATTGAAAGACACTTACCTTAGGGTTGAGCCTCGCCTTGAAACATCGTCTGAGTTGGGATGCCGACGGCTTCTCCCATGGATCCAGTGCCCATCTCAGTGTTGATGGAGCCGTCTTGGGATATACCACCGACATCTCAGGGAAAGGTTAGTTTTAAAGTCCTATAAAGGGATGGGTGTACCAAAACCGGGACCCTCCCAGAACAGAACTGTTTCAAATGGGAAATCCTTTCACTGTCCGTGATGATCATCGGTGTGTCGTGTCTTTTGGCCTCCTCTATCATGCGCCACGCCTGCCGCGATCCCGCACCGATTCGCACGACCGTGAGGACCATCTTGGCGTTCGGGAAGTTCGCGGGATCCTCAAGATCCCTCTCCCTACAATTCTTCATGGAGAGAAGGGCTCTCAGACCCGCAATCCTCATGCCAAACGTCTTGGCCCTCTCCGTGCTCTCGGCGGTCACCCGGCAGACGTTCTTCCACGTGTTGTAGGGTGTTTTCGCCTTCCGCCTCTTGCCGTCGACATCCTCAACAGTCTCGGTGCAGCATAGTCTCTTTTTGTAGGGGTTTCCCCCTTGTGCACCGGGGTTTTGTCCCTCTTCAGCGGGGAGCTCGAACGGGCTCTTGGAGGCTGTGTTAAGTTCGGAGTGACTCACGACAGAAAGTGGCGTTAATGAAATGTCAAGAATCTCACTAAAAATTGAGTGGAGATTTCTATGTGAAACTATCGGTGTAAAAACGCTTGGAGGTGTATTACGATTAGGTTCGTAACAACCGTGAACGAAAGAGGTAATCAGTTCATCTCCAAACGAAATTACAAGCGTGCAGGGATCATGGTGGAAAGGTCAAGGTTGAAAAATGCCGTTCTCTACCGCCTTTAGTGATATAAATACATATATTCATACATATATACATACATATATGTATACATACATATATATATACATACATATATATGTATACATACATATATATACATACATACATACACACACATATATATATATATATATATATATATATATATATATATATATATATATATATATATATATATAATAATAATAATAATAATAATAATAATAAAGTTAATGATCAGAGTTGAATTAGACCAGGAAATCAATTGACCGAAATCGCCTGAAGATACCGAAAGGTTTAACGCCAACGTAGTGGAATCGGCTGATATTCTAAGTTTTATATATATATATATATATATATATATATATATATATATATATATATATATAATAATAATAATAATAATAATAATAAAGTTAATGATCAGAGTTGAATTAGACCAGGAAATCAATTGACCGAAATCGCCTGAAGATACCGAAAGGTTTAACGCCAACGTAGTGGAATCGGCTGATATTCTAAGTTTTATATATATATATATATATATATATATATATATATTAAGTATTATTTGAAGGAAAACAAACCTTTTTTAAACACAAATGTTTGTTTTACTTATCTGTGAGTAAGTACAGTAGATTTTTAGCATCCCGCTACCACCTTTTTTTTTATCAACATCAATTTTTGTACAAAAAGTGGATCACAGAGCTTATTCAGCTTAATAAATATTTTCAGAAAATCTCAACTTCTAATTGGTCACTTAATATTTAATAACATCGACCTAGTTCTTGACCTGACCAAAAAATAATTTCGCCAAAATCTCTCAAGCCTCTGTGAGCCTAACACGTGACCAAAATTAGCAATAAAATATGAAACGTCTTTCGTCTTCGACAGTGAACCGATCGGAATCCTTTGAACTCGTTACACAGTTCCAGGCTTTACGTTAAAGTTCCTTAACATGATTCCAGCCTGAAAGAACACTCACTCACACAGCAATATTTTATCACGAACAATCAACTCAAGTTTTCCACATTCAACTCGATACACGAATCTTTTTCATATGCTTTCAAACTCAACATTAATTATTGCAATTAACATAAACATGACTTGTTAAAAACCACTTATTCCAACTACAGAATATTCTCTTCGAACAACTGAAAACAAATCAAAGAGCAACAATTCCGTAAACCTTAAAGTCAGTCGTAAACAATATTTCTCCATTTTAAGTACAAACTTGAACAGTTTATTTTTTTCCTTAAATTACAATAATACCCAAACACATTTTCTCATTATTGTACAGACCATTCAACAACTTATAATCTATCAAACCAGAACTTTGACAACATTTCAGTCTAAACATCAAAGGACGTTTGAACTTTTTAAAACCACTTCTTTACTCCTGTTGTTTGTATCACTTGTTTATATAAATATTTTATTCATTGTTGTGCAAAAACTGTTGTTTCTCATGTTGTCCTTATTGTATGTTTGTTAAATACTAAAATTTAATGTGAGAGGAAATTGTTAATTTCATCACGCAGCCTAATTTACTCAACAATTTTTCATCAATATAATTTAATTCATTAACACAACCTCCACAGATTTATATAAACAAATCTCTTAGTAGAAAGATATAAACAAAGTGAGATAGATAGATAGATAGATAGATAGATGTGATCAAACTGAGATAGATAGATAAATAGATATGGAGAGATTGATATGGACTGATTGCGATATATATATATATATATATATATATATATATATATATATATATATATATATATATATGTATATATTCAATCTATGTGGAGAGCCAAACCCTATTTCCTTCGTATTCTATTGAGAAGTGATCTCGACTAGATCAGTATCTTCCCACGAACCGCTACTTTGTGAAACCAAATCCCGAGAGGGTGGTTTCCCCGATCAATCTTTATTTATTTAAGTCTAGTGCTAGTCGTTATCTTTCCCACATATCCATCTAAACAACACAGGCAATGCAGAGAAACTCACATATACTACATTTTATATATATATATATATATATATATATATATATATATATATATGCACATTTTACTGAATACTACAGACAAAATGCTTTAATTTAGTTTTTTTAATAGAATTTGTCATGTGATCTAATAATTTTTTTCTATTCGGATGATAAATTATATAAAGACTGTTCAATTGTTCTTTTTATCCGAGCGCTTTCGGCTATACATTTAGACATTTTCAAGGTTGAAATATATTAACTGTTAACAAGAAATAGTTTGTTGTATGTATGTATTTATATTATGTTTTCCTTTTCAAAACACGGTCAAGATATTGTGTCCATGTTCATAGTTGAATATATATATATATATATATATATATATATATATATATATATATATATATATATATACAAAGAATTAATAGATATTTATTATTAATCCGCTATCTTTTATTATTTCAGTAGATAAAATACACACTGTTTAAATAAACAGGGCGTCTACACAAATAACATTTGAAGCAATAATACACTACAAGTAAAAGTTTTGAAGCCACCTTGTATTTCTTAAAAATATCTTAAAATGAGATATTTTATAAAGTAAAAGATAAGATTTCAGTTACTACAGTATATTTGCTTTTATTAAAACAAAAATTAAGCACGTAACTATAAAAAATGATCATACAACAGCATCATATTCTGTTTTCGTCGACAAAATCCCAACCTGTGTATTTGCTTTTATTTTTCAGTCTTTCTCCAGGCTCCTCTTCCTATTAAAAACTTGGATTTCGTCTGTTCACCATATATTTTTCTAAATTATGAATATTTTGTATGAGAAACATAATATTTTTTCACCGTTAACCCACCAGTAGACATTTTGAGATTACCAAAATGGCTGGAGATGTGATTCAGATCAAGGGAATCACGAAAAAAGAACAATATCCTTCGCTTTTACAAAGACATACCAAACCATCAGGTTTACACATAATTGGAAAAAAATTCACCTTTCAAGAAAACAACGATGCAAAACACTCTTCTAAATTATACCAGGTGTTCTGGATTTTATAGATTATATGGCTGTACAATATAGAATTTTAATCTGGAGAGAAATTCAGGAAAAATGCAGAAAGTCATTTTAGAGCATAAAAAGTACGTCATTATAGATCTTTAAATGTCTATCAATTTAAATTTCTCATATTTTCTTGTATTTGTAATCACTTATTGTTGTATAATAATGGCTAAGTTCCAAAAATCAAACACTGGTGGAAAAATATTTTTGGACGAGGATAATTACAGCTACCACTATCACAAGAAAAACGCTGATGAAACAAAAGCATACCGGTGATGTGTACAGAGATCCTGTAACATTGTTAATCTGTCATGGCATTTTAAACAAAAATAAACTTTTAATTTTTTTATTCCTTTTTGAAAAGATTATGATTACTACCTATACTTTTTTCAAAACTTATGGTAATTGTCTTTAAAAGCTTCAAAAAATTACGCAATTATCCAGGACGCTTTTGTCTAGGGATGCAAATGTCCGGGGACGCAATTGTAAGGGACGCAACTGTTCTAGAACCGATTTACTCACGCCAAGAAGAGTAATGGAGGGGGAAACACGCGAGTTATTTTTTTAATAAAACAGAATAATGAATTTATTTACGAATTTACATGCATGATTTAGTGTCTTTAGCTTGTTTCAGGACAATCAATCGGAAATTTTGGAGTCTATAGTTTCAATGAATTATCATGAAGTTAAAATGTTCATTCAACAGATTTAATGATCTGACATATTCAAAATTGTTTAAGAAAGTTCGTTGTTCCCAGAAGTGATATATGGTTTCATACGTTCAAAAGTAGATGAAGAGAGTTTGAAAACCTTTCTTCGAATATTAATATATATATATATATATATATATATATATATATATATATATATATATATATATATATGTAATGCCATGTTTCATTGTATGGTTTAGACATGTTCTGTCTACTTATTTTCGATAAGATCCTTTCATACTCGCGGATAAGTTTGTTGGTTTCATTATTTAAGGACGAGAGAAAACCGCCGTATTTATACATATTTGTTTTATTTTCAAGTACTTTCGACATATCCCTGTCATCATCAGGGTATTATTTATTATGATATAAATATTGTATTCATCATTGTCAGAGACAGATTGTTGTGTTATCTTTAAGTTAAATTTCTTACAAATGGAATGAGGAACGCTGCATCAGTGCATGACCTCTGAAACCGTTTAAAAGGAGGTAACTAAGTATGGGTTGGAGAGTTTTTTACGGAATGGGGCCTAATTTCGGGAAAAATTTCTGATAAAACCCCACAGATTTCGATTTTTAAAGAGCAGAGATGCGGCTGTCGCCAAACCGAACACAAACTTTTTCTTTGCTCACAGGGTGTGCTGAAAAAAAAAACATGTCCGTGACGTCAAACGAATCACCTACAACAACAGCAACAGGCACGGTCAGTCGGCGACTTCAAATGAATCGTCTGCAACAACAACAACAACAAAGACGGACAGTGAATCTTCGCTGACGATACAAATCTTTTTTTCAATAATAGCCTTTTTTGTGAACCAATTATTTAAAAGTATTTTCTAACCTAGAGTTTATTTTCGTGTACCAACTATCCAAAGGTTTTAAATCAACTAAAAACTATTTTTAATCCTTTTTTAATTCTTTTGAATTCGTGAACATATTTTTGTAAATACAGAAGATTTGGTTTGTTTTCCGGTATATCAACCTCAATGGATTATTTAATGCCGACAAGATTTTTATTGTTGATAGTATTTTTTCCAAAAATGTATTGCTGGTAATATTTTCCTTCAAAAATGTATTGCTGGTATTGAAACATAGTTTTACACTTTCATAGTGTTTTGACCCAAGTTTGAGGTTTAACTATTTGCCCGTAGAAATTCAGAAAAAATGCAGAAAGTCATTTTAGAGCATAAAATAGTACGCCATTATGGATCTTTAAAAGTCTATTAATTTAAATTTCTCATATTTTCTTGTATTTGTATTCACTTATTCTTGTATAAACATTAAAATTCTATTCATGTGTGTTTGGTTTCATATGAACTCTTTGACCAAATTTGAAAAACAAGAGTGACTTTTACGTATTATTTGAAGGAAAACAGATCTTTTTAAACACAAATGTTTGTTTGTTTTACTTTTCTGTGAGTAAGTACAGTATGTTTATATAAATAAACTTCTTAGTAGAAAGATATAAACAAAGTGATATAGATAGAGAGATAGATAGGTGTGACCAGACTGAGATAGATAGATAGATATGTATAGATTGAGATAGATAGATAGATATGGGGAGATTGAGTTAGATAGATAGATAGATATGGGGAGATTGAGAAAGAGAGATAGATATGGACAGATTGATATATAATGTAGATATGGACATATTGTGATATATATAGATATGGACAGATCGTGATATATATAGATATAGGCAGATTGTGATATATATATATATATATATATATATATATATATATATATATATATATATTAAAATAATAAGAAAGATGTGTAAGATTTATAATCCAGTGTTCTTAGCAATTATTTTTATTTAAAAAAAACAGTGCTCGATACAGTTGAGCAAAATATAATTATTTTCTTTTTAAAAAATATGATTCCATCGCGACATAGAAATTTCTGTTTCAAAACTGATACTAAAGTTGTAAATTATAGAAATTAAACTTAAAATCCAGTTTCGTTTTATTGTCAAGCGATGTTACGAATAACTTTCTAAGAAATTTACTTAATTTATAAGCGCAGACAATCTTAATATTTTGAGTTGTTATGGTTAAGTATAATTCAGTCTATTTTGATTAGGGGTGATTGGGTTTTAATTTTCCTATCCAAATTATGTATCGAATACATGTTACTTACAAAGTCAGTAATAATTACGTGAATATGGTGGAAAACATTAATAATACTAGTAAAAACATCACAGATAAATTGAATATTAGTGATAGGATAGGTAAACATATTAAAAAAGAGTGCTATATAACCATAAAGGATCACAAATCCGATTTCGAAGCTAATCCGACTACAAGAAATATCAAGCTAACCAGATCTGAAATCGGCAGATTTATTAAGAAAATCATAGAAAGTTTCAACCAAGAAATAAAGGATTACCTAGGATTAAAACATTGGATCAATACCAAAGAAGTTACTAATTGGTTTACTAATATCAAGGAGAAACCAAACTGTACACTAATACAATTTGATATTGAAAATTACTACCAATCGATATCAAAGGAACTTTTCACGAATGCTATGGATTTTGCTACCCAATACTCTGACATAACAGATGTAGAGAAAAATATTATTATGAATGCGAAAAAATCGGTACGCATTCATAATGACGAGCAATGGATTAAAAACTCTAATGAACACTTCGACATCGAAATGAGATCATTGAACTCTGCAGAGTCCTCTGACCTTATCGGTCTTTTTATATTATATAATCTTACTGTATATCGTGGAATTAGTATAAATGGCATTGGATTGCACAGAGATGGTCGTACGGAATTCTACGAACTTTAAAATTGATAAAATTAGAAAACTATTACACAGAGAATTTAAATGCCTAAACTTGAAAATTACTGTAAATACTAAATTGAAAAAAAGTTAACTTGATGTAACATTATATATATATATATATATATATATATATATATATATATATATATATATATATATATATATAAGATAAAAATGAAGATAGAGATAAAAATGTAGATAGATAAGAAGAGAAGGATATAAATGAATAGATTTTCACTATTCAATCTATGTAGGGAGCCAAACTCCAATTTCCTTCGTATTCCTTTAGCGAGAAGTAAGTTCCACTTGAACAGCTTCTTCCCACGAGCCATTAGTTTGTGGAACTGGCTCCCGAGAGGGTGGTTTCCGATCATTACAATCTTAACGTGCTAGTCGTTATCTTTTCCACATATCCCCCTAAACAGCACTTACTACTTTTAACGCTCACACAACAAACTCATTCAATAAACATCTACCTCGAGTGGCACTTGGGCCTTGTACAGAGTGAACACTAGTAAATAAAACCGATCTATTTACTTATCCATATACCCGTGTACAAGCGTGGATCAGTTAGTCTGTAATCGGAAATGGCACAAATTTGATTTGGAAATTTCACTGTATAATGTTCACTCTATGTGATTAATATTCACTACTTAATTAAGTGCATTGACAAAGAACGAGATTATACTGAAAAATAAATGTTTGTTTTGCAAAAAAATTTTTTTTTTTCTTCGTTAGTCTAAAGATTTATAAATGTTTTGAGATTGCACACGCAGGCTGACACGTACATACATATATATCAGCAAGGAACAAGCATAATTTCTTATTCAAATTACAAGGCATATATATGTTGATTGGTGATATTATGTATGATCCTAGTCTTAGGTTTATTGTTGAAAATTGTGAGATTAGCATTATCTCAATGCACTTTCTGATTGGCGAATCCTTTTTCTCTCTTGATCAGACTGGCCAGGACCGTCTTAATAGCATTATGGGCCCCTGGGCTAACCAGTGTTCTGGGCCACCTACGACTACCACTCACAGGAAGAAAAAGTAAATGGTTGATAATATTAAACATATTTATTTCATTGTAACATCAACAAAACTGGTGTTAAAACATTAAAAACATGCTGTACAGCAGCAACTAATCAACATGATAAACATTTGAAAAACAAACAAGGCTTGAAAAACACAATAATACTCAGTAAGCTACATAAATAGCACAGTATGAAATTACTACGAACTTATTATTATAAGAAGCATCTGTGGCATTTCTTTTCAAAGATTTTTTATAAGTTTCAATCTTGAAAAAGAACGTTCTTCTGTACAGTTGGTCACCATCATGCACCAGAACACTCTGAGTGCAAATTCAACATTCGGGAATACAGATTTCAAATTCTCCGAAATTTCGCCCCAGCCCCTCAACCTCCGACGTCTTACTCTCTGGGTTGAGGTGTCTACTCAGTTTTAACCGAACTTAAGGGAATTACCGTATGTCCCCTGAGCATCCGTAGATTATTCGACCGGTCCACGGGTTTAATCCCGCTTCCTGCCCACGTTGTGTTTGGTTTGATCCAGAAAGCAGAAGCGATGTTCATGATGTCCATCCATTCACGGTCGACTGAAGATGTTGAGACAACTGGAGAGTCTGTGCTAAGAAATTTAGAATGCACCAATATATATATATATATATATATATATATATATATATATATATATATATATATATATATATATATTTGCAGAAAGCCGGACAAACAACTATTCAAAGGTTGAATTGTTAATGTCTTTTATATAGCATAAAAGAATAGCATAGAAAAGAAACGGATTACAGAAAAGAAAATAACTGACGTAAAAACTCATACACTGGATTCTAGAGAGAGAGAGAGAGAGAGAGAGAGAGAGAGAGACAGAGAGAGAGAGAGAGAGAGAGAGACAGAGAGAGAGAGAGAGTGGGTTGTGATTAGCTTGTTGTGAAATCGTGTCAGAACGATATACGCATATACCCGCTTTAACTGAAATAAAACGAAGTATTGATCATTCAGAACCATTCTCGCTCCAAAAACCAAAATTTTAATTCGGAACCAAATGTCTGCTCTATATTTTGTCATTCAAACAAACTCGACAGACCAACTTGGACGTCAACACCGGCAACAAGCGGAGAGACGCGACACAAACCAGCCTTCATGTCAACACTGACAACAACACTGACAACAGCAGCCACCAGCAATGTCTATTTCACTACTAATTTCACCATTCTCTCTCCCTGTTGCCTTAGCAACAGATGAAATTTACTAGTTTTGTATGTATGTAAATAAATTATACATTTATTTGCCTATACCCAAATGTATTCTTTGTGCTTGAATTTACGTTTGCCGAGGCGGAGAAGGAATTAACCTCCACGGCAATAACAACGATAACAACAAGGTTTTGTCTTCCAGGTAACCCACTTCCGCCCCCGCAACAGTTTTTACTGAGAAGTATCTTTTCTGCTCATTCATCATATCTATTAAGACGTACACTTCGTTTTTGTCCCATTTTTACCCATCACAGTAATCTTTATCTGGACACATATTCCTTGTTTTGAATTCATTTTCACTAAATTTGTCTCAAGTTTCCTGAAGATAGGTTTTTATTGCGAGTAGTATATACGTTGGTGTTTGAGTTGAGAAACACGTGTCTCCTAGTGTATTTACCCTGCAACAAAATCGCGGACTCGGAATGAGAGTCCGGATAATAAAATACAAAGGAACTAAAACCAATATACAGGGTGTTCCAAAAGTCTTGGGAACATTTTGACATTGAATATCTCGAAAACTATTAAGGATATAAAAATGAACATATTCTGAAAGATTTTAATCTCAAATTTTAGATGGAATGTTCAAAGATGTTCAATGTGAGCACCGTTGGTCACATGACACACATCAAATCCGTCATCTTCCAACTTCTTTTGCATTGCAATGCAAAAGTCACGACGAGCTGGTTTATCAGTGTCCTGCAACTGTTGGGTTAACTGTAGCTTGTAAGGTGTCATGTGCAGTCGTCTTTTTAAGACACGCTAATCAGTTGTTGTAGGAAGCTGAAGTTCCTTACTGGCTCTTCTGATCGATTTACGGGGTCTCCGTTCAAAGGCAGTTCGAACTCGCTCAACCGTATCATCTAAAGTTGAGGGTCGTCCCGTTCTCTTAGCTGGGCGCAAACACCCATTATTCATGATTTACCATGCCATCGCAATATGGACTTCCTTTCTGGTGCCTCTTTTCGGAATTTTGAGCGAAATGAACAAGTGTCCATGATTCAGTTTTTGCAAATTCAAGGACTCAAAACGCCTTTTCTGAGTGAACGTAATTGCTGGCTCTGAAAAAATATGAAAAAATCATTAGCATTACAAAAAACTTAATGAATTGTTATGGTCCAGGTTCCTTGTACCACGGTGATGGTCCAAGGTAGAACCAATGAAGAATAACTCGAACACAGGTATGGAATAACACAGATATATTACAAACAGAATATGTACAACAGAAGTAGAAGTGTTAGTAATAACAATCAGGTTAGGTTAGAGAGAACTATGTTGTCTCGCAGTATCACTATTCCGATGTCTTACAGTAATCGTCTGACACGACTCTGTCTCTGACTGACTGACTCACACTGACTCACTGCCTCTGACTCTCACTACTGCTTCCTCTTGAGGCGCAGTATTTATAGTGTACGGGATAGTCCATTACTATTATGGGTAAGTTCCCATAACATGAATTTAACTTTAAAATAGTACCAGTTTCATCTTGCTACCATTCATTGTTCAACAGATATGAGGGCTTGAAATGTGCCCAAGACTTCTGGGGCACCCTATACACACACACACACACACACACACACACACACACACACACACACACACACACACACACACATATATATATATATATACAATCAAACGATAATGTATTATTAACAAGACAAAAAGTTACGCAGTTGCAAGCGGCAAAGACAATGATATTGTATGTATGTGGCAAAACAATGAGCAGGCATGAAAACATTAAAAGACTAGTGAACGTGTTACTATGTGTAAAATGTGTGTAGAAGTCCTAGAGAAAATGCAGTAAAATAAAATGGTGTGTGTGTGTGTGTGTGTGTGTGTGTGTGTGTGTGTGTGTGTTCCCCAGTGAGGAAAGCGTTTTTCCTCGTTTGATCTACATCTTACCGTCCCTGGGTGAAATAGGTTAAGGACAACGATAGAACATATTACAACGTATTTATAGGCTTAGTGAGCATCCCCTAGCGGCGTTTCTTTAGGAAAGTGAGTGGGCTAACTTCACATTTTCATAGACTAGTGACAGAACTAATTTTTTAGAATCTCGCGTAGAACTTGTTTTTTTTTTCTGACTGACTGACACGATGTTCAGCAACACGCCCACGTGTGTCGAATGTGGCACAAGGCCGGTTTAATATGGGCTTACCGAGCCCGTAGGCGCGGCCAAAAAATGCCCGTAGAACCAGTATAAACGAGATCGGGTTGGTCAACCTCCCGGAACGAGGCTCTGCCCTTCGGCGGAGCCTCGTCCGGGTTCCTCTCTGTCCAGAGGCAGAGAGTTCGACCGTCTAGCCGAGTGGTCCAAAAGGACTGACTGACACTACTGCTTCCTCTTGAAGCGCAGTATTTATGGTGTACGGGATAGTCCATTACTATTATGGATAAGTTCCCATAACAGTGCTCCACTCAAAACATTACGTTTCATTTCTGCTAAAAGGGTTATTGGCCTGGAAATATATATCTTAAATATTTAGTATTTAGCCCCACACCAGGATGTAGGGTTATATTATAGAAGTGTGCTAGCAACAAGGCCTAAATATTTAAACATTTTGCTTCCATAATGAACATGTCCTTCCTCTAATTGTATGAACAGTATTTATTCTTAATACAAACTCTCTACTGTGTGTTGATTCACAAAACTACCAGACAAGACCTAGATCTAGCTTAGTGGCATAGCTAAGGTGTCTGGGACTGATCTAGCCTCATCTATGTAGAGGCTATAAGACAATATTCAACACTTTTTCAACTTGTACAATTAAAAAGATTATCCATTCATATATTCACAAACTATCAATACCTGGTAATTAGTACTGAATCATAAATTCATAATCTTGATTTTTCAGAGTGTTGTGCATTTAATTAAAAAAAACAATTCAGGTTGCAAATAAAATTTTTTCATGAGTTTTCATAAAATTAAGTTCGAGGGGGGTAACAGATATAAAAAAAAATATTTATACCATGACTTTCAAAGAGACAAACATTTCTAAAATAAGTTCATTAATTTCTGAATAAGTTCTGAAGATTTAATTAAATTCCAACAAGTACTTAATTTTTACAAGAAATTCCAAATTAATGTGTCTTTCAACTGAAAAAAAAACCGCTAAAAAAGCCTAAATTGGACATACCTAAAAATAACCACTATATGCTTACCGTACAAGTGTTCAATGTTGTTATTAGTATGGGGTGTACCAGCTAGCCACAATTTAAGGGCTATTTCTTGTTAGAAAGAATAATACGCTTTAGCCTTCCAATAACCGGACACCGATACTAATATTGGCATTAGTGTAGCGACTGATACACTAACACCGAATGAGGATACAGAAAGACGAAATACGGGACCGTACCCAACAAGACATTTAAAAATGCAAACAAATTATATACACATATTAAAAAGGTTTACATGTCCCAAACACAAGATTGTTCATATAGTCCAAAGGACCGAGGGTGTTTAACGAGAACAGAGAAATGCCATACCAACTTTAGGGCCGTTGACTGTCCATAGATGAGTTAACAGGACTTACTTCTTTCTCCACGCTAGGCTGGGTACCAGCAGACCAATTTCCACGTGTGTGGACTCCGTTGGTCGCAAGTAAAAAAGGGCAGAGCTTCCTAAAAACGGAAGTGACAAAAAGGGTAGAAGGGACAGAAGATTTCTCGTCTCTAAGGGGCTGAACTTCCGTTAGCTCGACCCAAGGGAAACAACTGTAGTCTCCCTACATTGTGATTGAATTTCAGGTTCAATCACTAATAATCCATGCATAGCCGTATACATGGGTTCATATACGATGTAATTGTAAATATATTCAATAATTATGTCATTGTTATTAATAGTATTACAACAGGTGTAATGTTACTTCTGCTTTTTTCATATTTGAATTAATGTTTAAATCCAAATATGTAGCTTGTAATAATTTTAATTAATAAGTGAAATTCTTCATCCAAATTAGACGAAGAAAGATATTTTTCAACAGGTAACATTTTTAAACAAAGTTTTATCAAAAAATATCTGAAGAGAAATATGAATTACTTTCTTTGTCGTTGTTGAGAAATAAACAACGAATGAGAAAATTATTTGTTTCATTAAAACTAGGTATGTCCAATTTTGACCTTTTTAGCGTTTTTTTAGTTGTTTTTTTGTCAGTTGAAAGTCACATTAATTTCGAAATTCTTGTAAAAATTAATTACTTGTTGGATTTTAATGAAAACTTCAGAACTTATTCAGAAATGAATGAACTTATTTTAGAAATGTTTGTCTCTTTGAAAGTCATGGTATAAATATTTTTTTTTTATATCTGTTTCCCCCCTCGAACTTAATTCTATGAAAACACAAAAAAAAATTTATTTGCAACCTGAATTGTTTTTTTTAATTAAATGCACAAAACTCTGAAAAATCTAAATCATCGATTTTTTTGTTAAAAAAGTGTCCGAAATTGTCCAAACTTTTACCTCAATTGTAAAAATACAAAACCCAATAAAACTAAGACAATATTTAATTAAGAAAGTTTTTAATGGCTTTTCTGAATAATATATAGGAAGGTAATTATTATCTGAAAGAAAAAATTTTTTTTGATGAACAATGAATTTTTACATTAATTTTCTTTTTTTTTTCAATTTTAAGTACACAATATGACAAAAGGTTGTTATATATTTATACATTAAGTTCTTTCTGCAACCTTATGGAAATGATATATTATGTTCTCTACTTTTTAAAGATCATAAATTTGAAAGCTTATTAAAATCTGACAACCATAATTATTTTAAAAATATTTTTTAATATTCCAAAATTGTATTTAAAATCGTCTACAACGAAAGTACGGATGCACATTGTTGAAATAATGTCACATGAGTAGTTTCCTTTGATAGAAGCAAGTTTTTTTTTTACTTCAGAAATGGCTTTGATTCGTTCAGTAACAAGAAAACAACGCTTGTCAAGATTTCTGAATATCGTCGTATTATTTTCAATTTTGTTCTTTTTCTATTCAAATATAATCGAATAGTGGGATAAAAGAAAATATCGACTATTTACAATTACAAAAAAAAAAAACGCCCTTGGAAGTCCACCCAAATTTTCAAGTTTGAAATCGAATGTATAAATTCATTGTACATTACTTTGCAATTATTATCCACACGACAAATTATCAATTAAAACGATTTTTGGAGTTTAAATTTTCTGGAGTTAGCTCGCTACTACTCAAACTAAAAAATACTTGTTGAGTCAAAACAAAACCAACATAGCATGTTAATTTTATTAATAAATAAAATAAAACTCGTATTAAAATTACTGCCATATAATTATTAATAAATAGAAAAAAATCTGCCTTAATAAAAAAGAAATAAAATTTCATTTCATTAAGTTAACCCGTTTCAATTAATGGTGTTTCATGTAATTTTTATATTCTCAGAAAAATATTTCATGACTGAAATAATAAACCTCAATTTAAAAAAATGAATTTTTTTTACTGTTTTATTTTTACTTGTAAAATTTGATTTTCTTTCATAATTTAAATGTTATTTTCAGTGCAGAATTCTTCCTCAAACGTAAGGTAAAAAAAAAAAAAATTTGAAAGTGAATTTTTAAAAAAAAAATTTACTAACCAGATTCACTTAAAATTAGAACGAATTATATCACTTCTGTGCTACCATCCAATAAATTTCCGTGCAGTAAGTTGTGAATATATTGACGTACATCAATTAACGCCTGTCAATTGCTTAAAAAAGGAACGACTACGGTTGGAAATATCTCTCTTAAAAAATTTTCTGCTAAAAATGTAAGTAATGTTTCTTTCAAATTACATTAAGTATACTTTAATCATTCTAAATTTCCTAAGATAACAAAAGAAAAAGGTGTAATTGATTTTTCATGATTTTTTAACTAACAAACTATGATCTTTCCGACAGAAATGTCGATAAGTTCGATTTTACGAAATTTTTTGACTCGAAAAAAAACAAGATTTTTTAATAAAATTTTTAACATTTATAGGAAGGATTAAAAAATCTGAAAAAATATTCAGAAAATACTTTGGTCTTTCCTCTTTAATAACAACATAAATATTTAAACGTTAAAAATTGTTTTATCAATTTGGGGACCTTTTGTCGTCAAGGTATACCACTTTTTAGCGAAATATTGGAGTTGGACATACCTAATTAAAACGGCTGAATTGCTGTTTTTGTTTTGAAATGAACATGAAAGATTAGGACGAGTCTCCATTTTGTCACAGTTACAACAAAAAGGAGAGAGAGGCGGTGAAAGAAAAGGAGAATAAAGAAATACTATAAACTCTAGAGATTTTTTATAGCAATAAAAATAATTTATTTACAAAAGTATAAATATAAATATTAAACATTCAAAGCAATATTGATTCAGTCTAAGGGGAAATAAAAGAATTAAATCAAACCAGAGAAAAAAAAAAGATAATATTGTCACTAACAGAAAGTCAACAGTAGTCTTGGTCAAAAATATTAAAAAATCGACATGAAAGTTTTGCCGGTGAGTCTGTAGTAGGACAGTGCGAAGACTGATCGTCTGGAGTTAGGGACAGTTCATTGATCTTTTCCGTGACAGCGAAATTGTTTGCAAGTGAACTGAACTAGTGAGACATCCCTTGCATTTATATAGCTTATATATACATATATATATATATGTATGTGTGTGTGTATATATATATATATATATATATATATATATATATATATATATATATAGTGTAACCCGGATATAAGAGACCCGGATGTAAGAGACCCGGATATAAGAGAAACCCGGATATGAGAGAGATTTTCTCTGGTCCCAAATTAGAGCCATACTTACCTAAACAAAATAGTCAAAACCCGGGTATAAGATTAACCCGGATATAAGAGACTTCTTCTCCGGTCCCGACAACTCTCTTATATCCGGGTTACACTGTATGCCCTGAAGATAGTTTTATATAAATAACAAATACCCTGAAAGTAGTTTTATATAAAATTTGACTAACCTTATTACGTTAGTCATGTAATACTCACTCGAATTTTTAAGTAGTGAAATTAAGATTTCACATAAAAAATAATGTTTTGTACAAAAAAACATGATCACGACTTATAATATATATATATATATATATATATATATATATATGTATATATATATATGCAACATCAAACACTACTTCTACATCAGATGTGAGAAACTGGAAGGAGAAGGTACATCAACTAAAATGAAAAAGTATTAACTAAAATGAAAAATGAAAATTAAAATGGACAAATATCAATTAAATGAAAAAATATATAAAAAAATTTCAATTAAAATGAAAAAATATCAACAATGAAGTGCATCGTCTTTGCTCAGGAGAGATCAATACTGTATTTGCATTTTTAGATGAAGAATCGTCAATAATTATTAATTTTGAGTAAAATTTATTTAAATCTTAATTTTTATTGCTTTTTTATGGTAAATACAAGGGACCATCAAATACAAATATGCTTATTAGCTTAAATATAAATTACTGTAGTGTAGGTAGAAGAAGCATCGTCAACCATTATTTATTTTGGTTGTATTTCTGTCATCTGAATTTTAATTGCATTTAATCACAACTAGCCATCAGATATATTCAATAGAGAAAAGCGCACGCAGTGTTATTTGAATTTCCTAGATGAAACATCTTTGACTGTTATTAATTTTGAATTTTATTTATTTCATTTGAATGTTGCTTTTCATCGCAACTACTCACTCGTCATAGTTTAAGGGAGATAACTCCAATAATATTATATTAATTTCTTAGACGATGCATCCAAACTTCGATTACTGTTTTTTCGCCCCAACACGAGCTTAAATTAAATACGGTGTTAGCGACAAAAACTTAGATTACAGCCTGATTACTGACCTCTCATGATTAAACGAGCAGTATCTTCTTCCCAATTTGTATTCCATAGTTCATATAAACACTATTGTTTTGACATATTGTATTAATAAATCTGACGCAGTTCACCCAGATCATTTCCCTCATCTATAAACAAAATTCTATATTACTATGATTATTATTATTTCAAGGGTGAACATTGCTCCTCGCCACATCAGCACCGTGTCATCTCCATATATCATGTTGTTAAAATCGTTGCTAACAATAATGAATTCTAGTAGAACTTCTAATTCTTTCAGAATTACCTCGCTGTATAAATTAAAAAGGTCTGGTGAGAAGGCGCATCCTTGTCTTACACCACTTTTTATTTTTTTGCATTTACTGAACTCATTGCTTATCTGCATGCAGGCGGTTTGCTTCCAGTATAGATTCTGGATTATTCTAATATCCTTTGCACATATGTCAATATTACTTAGCTTTTCCAGCAGTGATGTACTTGTGGCAAGTATTTCTTTATCTTGTTATAAAATCATTAAACATAAATGCAAGCAAACAAATGATGAATGAGTCAAGGAAAAATACGCAGAGATAGAAATGTTACAACACTTAGTCAAAGCCGGCTTGTATAAAAAGAAAAAAAAATGATAAAAACGTCCTAAAGAAGTCTTTTGATTTCATACAGTGGTTGATATTGGTTTAATCTAAAGCCATTTTAAAAGGGTAGAATCTACACGAAATTTGCCCACTCTGATATTAATACTTACACTGTTCCATTGTTATGCTAGGAAAGTTGGTTCGCGGTGTGATATTTTTTCGTCAGAATCCATCTTGCACATTTGTAAACCTACCATTCGTCCGTGCATTGAACATTGCTGCCATATCTGCTCTGGTGTTCCTGCTGCGCATCTTGGGATTCTTGACTAAATCCAAAGAAGGATCTGTAATTTAATCGATGCTGACCAGGCATCTCGACTTCTGTCACTTTCTCAGCGACGTGACGTTGCTTCCCTCTATCTTTTCTACAAATATTTTCATGGCAACTGCTCTGATCAGCCTTTTTCCTTACTGCCTAGACAGCTTGAATTTAAGCATACTACTGGATTGGCAATTAGGTCTCGCCGTTTTACTGTTGAACTAGGGAGATGCAACCGTATGTTTTATTCCAATAGTTTCTTTTCTCGCACTTTTCGGCTGTGGAGCTCTATATCGATTTCTTGCTTCCCTTCCACCAATAATCATCAAAAATTAAAATGCAACGCCAATCGCCATCTTCTGTCTTTCTGATTCCTATTCCTTTAATGTCCTTTACCTCGGTTCTTTTCACTAGTTTTCTCATTCTCTTTCACTTCCTGTAACCTTTTGCATCATTGCTTAGGGTGAAATAATTTAAAATATACCATTATTTACTGGCTGTGTTGGCTCACTAAGAGAAAAATAGCAAATTGACATTAAACTTTTGAAGATCACTGTGTTGGCTCACTAAGAGAAAAATAGCAAATTGACATTAAACCTTTGAAGATCACTGTGTTGGCTCACTAAGAGAAAAATAGCAAATTGACAATAAACTTTTGAAGATCACTGTGTTGGCTCACTAAGAGAAAAATAGCAAATTGACATTAAACTTTTGAAGATCACTGTGTTGGCTCACTAAGAGAAAAATAGCAAATTGACATTAAACTTTTGAAGATCATTGTGTTGGCTCACTAAGAGAAAAATAGCAAATTGACATTAAACTTTTGAAGATCAATGTAGACTTGGAGGCAAGAGGCTGGAAGAGAGTTACACAACTGAGAAGTGCGAGAGAAGAAACTGTTAACATAAAAATTATGGTTTCATCCAGCCATTTCAATTGTAAAATGATGAGATCTTGCCGCCAATCTAGTACTGTGTTTAAATTCATAAAGTCTGGGTACTATAGATGAAAGCTCATCAGAACAATTACCATGAAAGTCTATAGAAAAGGCACAGGGAAGCTACATTACGGCGGTGAGAAAGTGACTGAAGCCGAAATATCAGGTCAGGACCATAACATTGAAACTTCTTAGAATTTTATCGAGAATCTGTAGACATATAGTAGGAGAACCGGATCAGATGTGGTAGAAATAATAAAAGCAAAGGTGAATGGTAGACTAATAAATATGTAAGATAGTTTCTGCTGGCAAAATTTTTCTGGCACAACACAGCGATGCAACTTTCTTGGATGCAGACCTAGCAATGTCTTTCGACGTCATGTCAGCCGAGAACGGCAGCCCACAGGCACCCATAGTGCAGGACGACCGGTTAGACGTCGTTTGTGGTTTTCTCACTGTACATAACACCCCATGATATACGACCATCCTTCATTTGATGAATATTATAGGAAATGATGCATTTTCCCGTCAAGGAAAGTTCGAGAAAAATGGAATCGACTTTGGCGCAATTCTTAATATATAAAAAAAAACGCCTATTCACGTTTTCTAAAAAAAATAAAAAACTCGACCACATTTTTGCACCAACCGGGTGTACAAAAAATAATCGGTCGCGTCGTAAGAAATTTCTGGAGCTAACGCTCGTGCGCGTGATCCCATCAGAACATTTAAAAAATAAAAATATTTTCAAACTGCTTCAGAACAGTTTACTTGTCCGGCAAGATGAAATACGACTGTCTCTCACGGCAAGCCCGCTCCTTTGACCGCTGAATGAACAGTATCAAATCACGATTCTCAATTTGGCAATAATGCTTTTAACGCCTCGCCGCTGATTCTCCATAACTCTCAGAAACTTTAAAGAAAAACAAAATACGAATGATTAAATTGTTATCAGATAGTTCCACAAGTCTTGTGTTGTAAAAAGAAAAGGAAGTAAAAAGCTTCTTTATTTTGTAGCACACATGTCAATCGTTTTCAGTTGACATTAGTACCACTACAAATAGGACCCAACTATCGTCGAGATGTCAATTTAAGAATGTCGTTCGCTCTCACAGCAGGGTTGGTGAGTTTGGGAACGGGAGTAGGGAGATCAAAAATAAAAACAAAACATGAGTGTAGGAACCTCCATAGAAACGTAATACCTAAGATTGAAAATAAATTTTAAAAAATGAAAAATATTTCATGAAGCTTTTATTTTAGTCCTAATTGCCAGCTAATAGATTAAATTTAATATTTTCAATAAGCAAAATACTTTTATTGCATTTCTAAACTAATTTAAATTGACCGGAAGAAGTTTTTGTTTTGATATCGCCATTTTAAGCCATCTGTCATCGCAATGTAATTCACTTTAAAAAAAAATCTTTCAAAAAGAAAACATACTTTTCTGAAAATTCATTTGAAGAAGATTAACTGATTTGAAGTTTAATTAATCTAATTTGAAACAAATATTACTTTTAGTTTAAAATATCGGAGAAATGCATTTTTAACACGAAGATAGATGCATATTTTAGGTATTGGCAGGCTGACAGCGTGACTGACAGATGAAAGATTTTTTTCTACGGGGCACATATCGGTAAAAATTCTTGATCAATATAAAGTGAGCGCCATTTTTATATAATTTTTAACTACCCAGTAATCTTAAAAATTTCGAAAAATATTCTGAGTAATCTAATGTTTAATTGGATTTTAGGTACTTTGGCATTAAATTTACTATAGTTAGAGTTTATATTTGCTGATAATGTCGTGTATGGACGTCCGTATTTACAAAAATTTCGGTCATTTACACACACGCACACACACACACACATACAAAAAAAATCAAAATATTTTTAAATATTGGGGATCGATGAATTGCAATAACCTTTTCCATTTATGGTGATTTTCTAAGCGGATCTTATATGTGGTTCAAGGCTGAAGGCTTTTCCATTTATGATTAGTAAATATAGTTTTTCCTTAATAACAATATTACCTAACTTGTACAAATTAATACAGAAATTTAAATGATTAAAAACTTCATAAATTATTCTATTAAAATTTAAAGAAAAAATGAAAACAATTCTTGTAAAAATTCGTTATTCATCATTTTTTTTTCTTAAGACAATAGTGTCCATAATATATCTTATTCACAAAAACAATTAAAAGCTTTTTTAATTAAATATTGTTTTAATTTTATATTTTATGATTCAGAGAAGATTTTCGGTAACTATTCAACAAAAAAACTGATTTAAATTCTCCAGGGAGTTCTGCGTAAAACTAATATAAATATTAAAAACGGGACAAAAATTAATTTTTCGAAATTTCATACAATTAAATAAGTGGTTGTAGTGATGGTGGGTAACAGATGTAAAAAAAAAAAAATGTTTTTACCAAAATCTTCTAAAGAAAGATTTCGAAAATAATTTTATTCATTTGTGTATAAGTCCTGAAAGTTTCATCAAGATCCAACAATTATCTGATTTTTGCAAGAAAAACAACATTTTTAACCAGAATTTTTAAGGTTCGAAAAAAGAATAAAAATATAATTTAATAATCATAAATTTCTTTGGTCTTTTCTCTTAATAATAACATAGATTTTGACGGTAAAACATTGCTTTTATTAAATTTGAGGCATTTTTTCATAATGGCATGCTTATTTTTAGCGAATCTGTGGCGGTACCTACATGAGAGCAATCAGAAAGAGAGGCGAAAACGACAGTAGAAAGAAACGAGACTTGAACAAAGAGGGTATCGAAAGTGAAAGGATGAGGAGATCGACAAACGAGAGTAACCAGAGTCGAGAATGAGACTTAAAAGGAAGAAGGAAACGTGAGTGAAAGGATGAGGAGATTGAGAACGAAATACGAGAGCGATCCGATAGAGGAATACAAAACGAAAAGGAAGAAAGAAAAGACAGTTAAATAAAGAGGGTATCAAGAGTGAAAGCATGAGGAGGTCGAAAGTGAAAGGATGAGAGTGAAAGCATGAGGAGGTCGAGAGTGAAAGCATGAGGAGGTCGAGAGTGAAAGAAATACGAGAGTAATCAGAGTCGAGAATGAGACTAAATAAAAGAAACGACAGTTAAACAAAGACCTGAATAAAAGTTCGAACTCGAATATGAGAGTGAAAAAATATCGAAAACGGAAAAGAAATAAATATGGGAACAAGAATGAAGTCTTCAAAACAGATTGAATTAAAGACTAGAATTAGAATGAAACAATGAAATAGGCATTGAAAAATAGAAAAATGAATGTGAGATCGAGGCAAACAAGTCCGATGAAAACAATGGGCGATTCCAGTCGAGTTCGATATATTCGCTTACGTGCAAATACCTTTGGGACAGGAATGAATCCATTTTTTACCCCCACACTAGTCATGGGTAAATAGCAGAACTGACTCAGTTCTATAGCCTTGAGTGACACCTGAATTGAAAACCTTCAACTATGGGTTAAATAATAGTTCAGTCTGGGCTCTGTAGCCTTGGTTGGCAATCAGTCTAGGAGAAACCGTATGTAGCCTTCATGAGGCGCATATTAAGGAAAAAATAGTGTAGTTCACACTGAATATGATTCCGATTATCATTCTTTCAGAATAGTGGTAATGATAACATTTACTGTTTTCTTATAAGTTTTCAAGTCCACTTTTATTGCACTTGCCAGTATTGACGGGAATTTCCTTTCTAACCATTTGTTCGAAGTGGTGTGGAATGTCAACATCTAGACTATGTCATCATTATCTCTTCGAATTATATGTGATACCTATTTTAGTATTAAGTGATATGGTTTCTGTTATTTGGTACAATTCTTTGTGATTGTGTAGCGCCAGTCCACAAGGTTCGAAGAAGGATGGTCCTCATTAAAACCGACAGGCTTAATTCACTCCAAACAATTTTAACTATTGACCTGAAACGCAGTGGTCTACAACTAACAGTTTAGATATTCTGTACGATGCATGATATCCATATGAGAGTCTTGATCTGACAAGGCTATTTAAGAATTTGACTGGAGTTCATAGTTTAATGTTTTGGTTTTGTAGCAACTTGTAGTATTGGGCGAAACTATTCCTAGCGTAGCCTATTCTATATCCAATTTCTTTAATTCCTATACTAAAGAGTGACAAACTAGAATGAAATGAGTATGAGAAAAAAAGTGAAGCTAAGACGAAAAGAAAACTGTAGTCACTCAAAACTCGACCGAACTGTGTCGAAAACAGGCTCCAGAAATTTTATTAAAAAAAAAAAAAAATTAAAAGAGAAAAAATCTCTTACGTTCATATAATAAACATTCATTAATTCTCTTCCAGCCTCGTATTGGGTGAACATTAGTATAAAAGAATTTCCTTTAGCCATGACATTCCGAGGGAAATGAATGTAAGATTTTTTACTAAGAGATCAAATAAATAAATACATCAATTTTATATATTTTTAAAATATATTTGTTCTTATCGTTGAAATAACGCTGTTTCAATATGTAATAATGTCAATTGTAGTATTAAATCCAAAAGAGAGATTAACGAAAGGCTTTCCATTCGAAATAGCTCAAATAGGTATTAGTCGCACTAATTGAGTTAGCGGAAAAATTATTTTCATAGTAAAGGGCAAGGTGAAAATACTTAATTACTAAAAACATTTAATTACAGTAAAATGAATTAATGCCTGAAATTGTCTGGGCTTGAACTTGTACTTTTGAATAAATTTAATTTTTATTATTGAAGTTTAATGTTCTGCCAGTAATTTGGCTATTTCAATGTATTCTACTTGAGCACTTAACGGTAATTAATACAAACTCTGTCCAATAATAACTTATTTCGATACTTTATTTTTTAAAATCAGTATCACCCCACGCAAAGCAGTAAAGCCACTAAGACATAAGGGGTTACAGGATGTGGAAGAATTAGAAACAGAAATAATAATAAAGTTGGCTGAATAGCATAAAGCCGGAAGGAAGTTCTACAAGGGAGAAGTGCGAGAAAAGAAACTGTTAGTATAGAATTTACGGTTACATCTTAACCAGTCCAACTGTAAATTGATGGCATCTCGGCGCCAGTCTAGTACTGTGCTTAAATTCAAATGGTCTAGCTGCAATAGCGAAAAAACAATATTTATTTTGTAAAATTTACAAAAAAGTGACACTCAGGCCAAAAGGAGGTATTTGGGGAAAATATGGTCGTCTTCTGTCTTATAATTAAATTTAGCTGGCCACAATCACTGACCCAAACATACAACAATATTCCTTACACCAAAACACATTCTTACATACCATTCTTACTACAGTCACCATAATACCACTGAGTCTCTATGAAGTCCTAACTAGTTCCCATATGTACAATTCTTGTCTGTAGAGGAGGGGAATAAAACACTAATTTAAAAATCTAAACCCCAGCGATTATTTACAATATGAGATAAGCTATTTACAAGAAACTAAATAAAATAGTGTTACAAATATCCCCTCCATAATCCTTAACTATGACGGAAACACCAGTTAACTGAACGAAATTAATGCAGGACGTAAATAATGAAAACTCATTCATGCAACCACTCACTCAAACACATACTCATTTAAACACAACAAATACGAAAATCACACCCAAAATTCAAATGGTCTGTGCCGCATCCAGTGAATTGATATTTCTGGTCACCTAATGAGGAAAGGGAGGAGAATTAAACTCAAGAAAGTTGAGGCAGAAATAAAAGAGGCCAATGAGCTTATAGCCCTAGCGAAGTAAACTTTGAAAGAAAAAACTAAAGTCAAAAACCAACCCTAAACTAACCTAGTTTTGGACTGGGTTGCCAAGGTTCAATCCAGTTATAACAATATCCTTATTCCTTAACCGACATAAAAGTGCCACTCTAAATCGGCCCTTCTTACTCGACACAAACGAGCGAAACTCACCCACCTTTTGACAAATTCTGATCGAGGGAGCCGCCGCTTCCGGTCTTAATCTTGACTTTAGGCTGATACTTAAAGAACAGGTTCAGTTGGGAAGAAGTGAACTTCTCGCCCACATAGAATTCCTTCTGACGTCTCCTCCATATCCCGACTCAGCCTTCGATAACAACGGTACCACATCGCTACAGACAGAACTGGCCTTGAGGACGAAAAGCTTTACGCGCAGCATGCGAACAATGATATCTTCAATAAACTTGCCCAACAGGACTGCGACCGTGTAACGAAAGAAGGTATGATCCAGCAGCTCCACTTACCTATCACAGCGAACTCAGTTTGGACACTTTTTCAAGCCCGCCGAACAAAGTTTTTTGCCGACCCAGAGGGACATTCGAATTACTAACCAGGTGAGTGATGCATCCCTCATTATTGAAGCATTTCAACCCGGCCGCTCAAGGCCATGTTGAGCGGACCCACTGATTCGTAAGACCGAGCTCATATACCAGTTCATCTTGCGCGCATCTCCTAACTAACACAGGACAACGCCTGGATGTTGTAGAGTCCATCCGTCGCCCGTAAGAGATATTTCAGATCCATTCGTCGTTCATGATAGCAGGAGAACTCGCCTTGCGGTAAACGGTGGTGGGGGCAACTCCTCGCACGAATGTACACTTCTCAGGGATGGGAAGTTCTTACGGGTGTCTTCCTTCCAGAAATCGTCCTTATCATTCGATTGCTGACATTCGATGTAGAAACGCGATGTTGACGAGCCTCAGCGCAAGGCATACCCAGACCGTCTTCAGAAGGAGAACAAGAGCCTTACTAATGAAATTAGTGCGGCAGATGGAAGTGGAAGTAACCACAGACGAACTGCGACCTTGGCCTTCTCCCGCATCTCCAACCAATTTATTTCCAAGAGGAGATCGGGACAGAACCAAACGCCGAGTATCTTGACCGGCCAGTCCGTCCAGAGGAAAGGAGCAGGAAGAGAAATTCCCTTCCACGCACCCAACCCAAAATTAAATGCCTGTCTCACTTAATAGCGCCACAAAATTGCGTCATCGCTGAGCAAGACTTGATCTGGTCTGAAACGGTCCAATTATGGTACCATAGCGAAAAGTGATATTTATTCGTAAATAAAGGCCAAAATAGGGAAGATATTTATTTTGTAAAAATACAAAATTGTGGCACAAGGCCGAATTGGAAGTGGGGAAAGGCTGGTCTTTCACTAGCAATCCTGCACACACATACCACATATTCACAAGGGACCTACAAAACACCCCATGATGTAAAAATTTGTAATGTTCATATATATATATATGTATATATATAAATTTCATGAAACATGAAATGATGGGGAGGGGAGATGAACCCAGACAAGAAACTCAAAATGTAAACCAAAGATAAAACAAAAACAAAGCAATGTTAGTAGGAACCGTCCACCCCTCACAATGATAAGAGTGGCCGCTGTATTCTGTCAATAGACAGAACCAAGAAGCACACTCACTAATGGAATTGGATGATACTGAGGGTCAAGGCTGTCAAATGCCCTGGACTGATCCAAATTGATCAGCGAGGCTCGCTTGTCGTTTTTTACACTCTCTATGATCGTGCGGATCAGATGCAGCACAAGTCCCCTCACAGGTCGCAACAAGCTCGAGACAGCTGACTGCAACCTCTCTGTCAGGATCTTGGCCAAATCTTTAACTCCGTGTTTAATAGAGTTATGAGCCTGTAATCATCTAAATCCCGCCCAACACCCTTGCCCTTTTTCAACAACGTGATCACACCCATGGAAATCCTGTTGGGGATGCCCCCCCCCCCCTGCCGGAACCAGTTGTTGAACACCACTGTCAAAATCGGGACAAAGATGTGCGACAGCCTCAAATACATTTCGCAGGGCAGACCATCAAGTTCCGGAGACTTGCCTCTGCCGACCTTCTTCAATGCCAACTAGACTTCGCCCTCCGTGGTCTCACCCTCGCAGTTAGCCGCTTCAGTCGGCGAAAGCAGAGGGAAATCATTAGTGATTTTCCAAGAGTAGCTTAGATGCGGCACAAGGCCGAAAGTAGGGGGCACACAGTGAGGATCGAACTCACTACTCAGTTGTAATTGTTCTAGCGAGGCAAACTTGCTAACCATTACACTGCCTCGATGTGTCCAAGGTCAAAATGGGGAATGGGGAAAAGGACGGTCTTCTGTCGTAACATTAAACTTAGGTAGCCATAATCACTGACCCAAACATACCACAATATTCCTAAACCAAAATAGCGCATTCTTACTTACCTTTCTTAATACATCCATCATAATACCTCAATGTCTCTATGAAGGAAGTCCGAACTAGTACAATTCATTGTCTGTGAGGGGAAGGGGATAAAACAACAATTTAAAAAGTTTAATCACAATGTGTATTTACAATAAGAAAAACCTACTTACAAGAAACCAAACAAAATAATATTAGTAATACAACCACCACCCACCCCACAATCCTTAATTGTGGTAGAAACATCAGTTAGTTGGATGAAATTAATGCGGGACTTTAATAATATAAAACACTCATTCGTCCAACCGCTCACTCTAAACACACACTCATACAAACAACAACAAATACGAAAATCACATTCGAAAAAAGGCGTCCCACATCCACAAGAGAACTGACGTCACTGACCACCTAATGAGGGAGGGTATGGGGAATTAAACCAAAGAAAAATTGGGACAGAAATAAAAGGAGTCAATGAGCATACATCCCCTAGCTAAGTTAATTCGAAGGAAGAAACTAAAGACAAAAAACTCCTAAACTAACCTAATTTCGGGCGGGGTTGCCAATGTTCAATACAGTTAGGGCAATATTCTATTGCGTAACCGGCATCAATGTGCCACTCTAAGTCGGCCTCTCTTACTCGACACAAATGCGCAAGGCTTACTCGCCTTTTGCTAAATTCTGATGGAGGGACCACCGTCTTTCCGTCCAAATTTTGACTTTAGACTGATGCTTAAAGTACAAGATCAATTGGGAAGTGAACTTCTCGACCCCATAGAATTCCTTCTGACGTGTCGTCCAAATGACGACTCTCATAACACCTAGTAAGCACAAGAACACAGTGTTCAGCCTTCATCATCGGCGGAACATTGCTACAAACAGAACTGGCCTCAAGGACAAAGAACTTTCCTTGCAGCATGCGGACGATGAGGCCTTCAACAAACTTGCACAACGGCGCTACCACCCTGCAATGAAAGAAGGCGTGACACAGAGTCCCGAATTCTACATCACAGCGTCGGTAGTTTGGGGATTTCTCCAAGCTCGCTAAACAAAGTCTTTTGGCGACACGGGGGGGGGGCACGAATCACCAGCCAGGTGAGTGATACCTCATCGTTATTGAGGCATTTCAACCCGGGCGTCCAAGGCCATATTGAGCGAGCCTCCTGCTTCGTAAGACCGAGCTCGTCAATCAGCTCATCACAAACGGACCCCCTGACTTGATATAATGCCCTGCGAGATAACGACAAGACGCTGGAGAGGCCATCCGACGCCCATAAGAGGCGTTTCAAATCAAGACGACATTCACGCTAGGAGCATTCTGTTTGGGGTAAACGGCGGGCCTCCTCCTCGAGTGCACACTTCTCAGGGTTGGAAAGTTCTTACGGGCGTCTTCCTTCCAGAAGGTGCCATCCTCATCCAATTCGCGATACATGCGGTCTAGGAACGCGATGCGAAGCATATATTGACAAATCTCAATGCTAGGCATACCGAGACCGCCTTCAGATGGATGAAGGCAACAAATCTCTTGAGATACCATAGCGGCCTTTTCTCTCCACAAGAAAGAGAACAAGAGCCTTACTAATGACATTAGTGCGGCACACGGAAGTGAAAGTACAGAGAGTCGGTAAAAGAGAATCGGGTAGATGTGTGAAACACATACTTCCGCCCCCCCACTTCAAGGAAAGATTCCTCTGAGACCACAGATTAACTGCGATCTCGGCCTTCTCTTGTACCTCCGACCAATTCATTTCCAACTGGATATCAGAACCGAACCAGACGCCGAGTATCTTGACCGGCCCATCCGTCCAGAGGAAAGATCCGGGAAGAGAAACTCTCCTCCACGCACCCAACCGCAAGTCAACAGACTTATCACGGTTGATCTTGGCACTTGTCACCATCTCATAACCACTGATCTCTTTGTTGACTTCGTCAATCTCGGCTCTGCTCGACACAAGAACCGAAACATCATCAGCATAGGCAGAATACCTGGCCGAGGAGGTAGCACCATGTAGGGAAATTCCGCGTAGGACCGGATTCGTCTTTAATTTCAAAGGAAAGGTTTCAACGCAAGAACATAAAGCAAAGGCGAAAGCCGACAACCTTGACGAATGGAGCGAGACTATACGAAAGGCTCCGATCGTACCCCATTCACCTCAACTAGCGCACCGTGAGTCGCATACAGAAGTCGGATCCAGGCGTGAAAGTACGGCCCCGAAATCGGCCGCCAAAAGGACAGCCTTCAGGAATCGATGATCAACCCTGTCGAAGGTCTTGGACTGATCTAAACTGATCAGCGCGGCTTCAGTGTTGACTTGCTCGATGATCAAGCGTACCATATGAAGTCTGTTCGGAGCCAATCAGACTAGACAGGACAGCCTGCAATCGGTCGCAATTTTAGCCAAAATCTTTAACTCTGTATTTAACATAGTTAAAGGCCGAACGTTACCTATCCCATCCCCATCGTTCTTGTCCTTGCGTATCAACCCGTGGTAAAGCGTTCAGGTGTAAACCTCTGCTTCATCCAGTTGTTGTAAATCAGTTCCAACAAAGGAACAAAAACGGGCGACTGCCTCAAGTAAACTTCGTAGGGAAGACCATCTAATCCAGGAGATTTATCCAGGCCAACCTGTTTCAGTGCTTCCTAGATTTCCGACTATGTGATGGGACCCTCGCACCCAGCCGCTTCAGCTGACTCAAGACAGGGGAAGTCGGCTAAATAGGCGTCGGACTGAGCATGACTCAGACCGGGCTCCCTGGTGAAAGGTTCCTGAAAGTACTCACGAAAAGCTTCACATGCTCGCTTTTGAAGTCACGGTCCGCTTATCCGGCAATGTGACACACGCGATATGTCGCCGAGACGCATTTCGAGACTCCACTACACGCAATTCCTCGGCCATATTCGTCGCCTCAGAGGACATTCTTTTTAACCTAGCCCTAACTACCAGAGCTTGATCTTTCTTGATAAGCAAGAAGGCTAACTCTGACTTAGCTAAGGCTATTTCCCCACTGTCACGGGATTTCACTGCCCGATATACCTTTTCCTCATTAGCCGTTTGCGCCGCTAATCTATCGAGAATAAACTATGTAATAGAAACTTGGACACCCTAAGAGCCCTACATCAACTCTCCTAAGACTCGGACGAGGTAGCTAGAACGTACCTCAGCAGCCGACCCGCCACTATTTGTCCAAGTTCAAATTACCTTCCGAGGGTGCTCCTCATTCCGGTACTTATCGACAAAATCAAACTTGTCGATAAAGTCTCGAAATGGTTTCACGTCTCGGTTGTCAGTATACGATGTATATCGAGGTCAAGGACAGCATTCCAATACCCCGCTAAAACTACCCGACGAGATGTCGTCAAAAACGGCTTGATCTGCCGAAACAAAGCAGACTGCTCAGAATGGACATTGGGCGCATAAATCCCTATGAGACGAAGAGCCTTATTCTTTATGGTAACATCCAGCACGTAAAGTCTGCCCGCCGGATCTGCGAAGACAAGAGTACACACAGCCTTCAAAGACTTGCTCACCAGCCAAGAGACACCTCTCGAACGGCCATCAAAACATGATGAATAGAGGGAGAACCCTCTAGACAGAATGTCACCATAGTCATGAGTAGAAAACCGTTCCCATCTCAGTTTTGATGGTGCCGTCGGGAGACAAGCCGCCAATGGCCAGAGGGAAGGTTAGCTTTAAAGCTTTGTACAGGGAGGAGTGTACAAAAAGCGGAACCTCCCTGAGCAATATTATTGTAATTTTTTTTTACAGTTTCGTTGTCGAAACAGGCCATGGGCGGAAACATTCCAAGCATCTCGTTTGCCTCCGCGACCATGGCCCAAATCTGTTGACCAGCCTCACCACCTCGAACAATAGTTAAGACCCTTTTCGCTTTAGGGAAATTTCTAGTGTCCTCCACATCCAGATTGTTAATTTTCCTGAAATTAACAAGTGATTTTATGTTCTTTATTTTTTTGGATTGCAGCATCTCCTTGTCTTCCAGTTGTTTGGACACCCGGCACATATCTTCCCCTGTGTTAAAGACGGGTTTAGACTTTTTCTTGTGTGATGAAGAATCTATGGTTTCCGGTGAGGGACTTCTTTGCCTTTTGGGATTGTCGGTCTTTTTAGGTGTACCGGCGAGAGTTTTGACAGGGGGGGGGGGCTAAGGGATAGTGGAGGAGGAAGGATGGTCCTTGGAAGGTGAAACCGTGATGAGGACCTTTTTTAAGGTTGTCATTTTAGAGGGAGAGGGAAATGGGGATCTCAGGACTGGAGGAGGGGCTATGGTGTGTTATTTTGTTGAATCTTCGAAGAGGAAGACGGTACCGAGATAAAGATAACTGATGTTAGTTGGACCCGTCCAACCCTCAAAAAAAAGAGGCCGCTGTATTCTGCCCTTGGACAAAATAAAGAGGCTCTCTCGCTAAGGGATAGGGAAAGGATAAGACAAATACGGCCTTGGGGAAAGAAAAAGACTGACTCAGTCGAGATGAAAAAAGGGATCCGTTCATTTGAGGAAATTTTCATGCGGCCCTAAACCGGGAGATCAGTCATACTTCACTTGTTTATAACTTTTTTCCAGTAAAAGAAATCTTTTCAAAAGTGGTATATAATTGTGTGCATTTTTCGGTTTAGTCCATGTTTACAGGGGTTTTTCATTTGGTCAGATAGTAAAAATTACAGCTTTCACCATGTGCGTGGTATGTCGTCTGACAATTTACAGCGTCCAAAATCGAGTGTGCACAAGAAGACTGGATTTCTAATTATTCCTTTCTATAGAATCCACATAATATCGGTGTCAAATTGCCGAGAATTTCGTGCGTTATCCATAATTACAAAACTTTTGTCTCCATCTTGAATAGTGTCGGGGCTAAATTCAACGGTATGTGGTCTTCTGTTCGTTCATTTGAAGAAATTTTCATGCGGCCCTAAACTGGGAGATCAGACATACTTCACTTGTTTATAACTTTTTTCCAGTAAAAGAAAACTTTTCAAAATTGGTATGAAATTGTGTGCATTTTTTCGTTTAGTCAATGTTTACAGCGATTTTTCATTTGGTCAGATAGTAAAAATTACAGCTTTCACCATGTGCGTGGTATGTCGTCTGACAATTTACAGCGTCCGAAATCGAGTGTGCACAAGAAGACTGCATTTCTAATTATTCCTTTCCATAGAATCCACATAATATCGGTGTCAAATTGTCGAGAATTTCGTGCGTTATGCATAATTAGAAAACTTTTGTCTCCATCTTGAATAGAGTCGGGGCTAAATTCAACGGTATGTGCTCTTGTGTTCGTTCATTTGAGGAAATTTTCATTTCGCTTTAAACTGGGATATCAGTCATACTTCACTTGTTTATAACTTTTTTCCAGTAAAAGTAAACTTTTCAAAATTGTTATCAAATTGTGTGCATTTTCCGTTTAGTCAATGTTTACAGGGATTTTTCATTTGGTCAGATAGTAAAAATTACACCTTTCACCATGTGCGTGGTATGTCGTCTGACAATTTACAGCGTCCGAAATCGTGTGTGCACAAGAAGACTGCATTTCTAATTATTCCTTTCTATAGAATCCACATAATATCGGTGTCAAATTGTCGAGAATTTCGTGCGTTATTCATAATTACAAAACTTTTGTCTCCATCTTGAATAGAGTCGGGGCTAAATTCAACGGTATGTGGTCTTGTGTTCGTTCATTTGAGAAAATTTTCATTTCGCTTTAAACTGGGATATCAGTCATACTTCACTTGTTTATAACTTTTTTCCAGTAAAAGAAATCTATTCAAAATTGGTATCAAATTGTGTGCATTTTTTCGTTTAGTCAATGTTTACAGGGATTTTTCATTTGGTCAGATAGTAAAAATTACAGCTTTCACCATGTGCACGGTATGTTGTCTGACAATTTACAGCGTCCGAAATCCAGTGTGCACAAGAAGACTGCATTTCTAATTATTCCTTTCTATAGAATCCACATAATATCGGTCTCAAATTGTCGAAAGTTTCGTGCGTTATCCATAATTACAAAACTTTTGTCTCCATCTTGAATAGAGTCGGGGCTAAATTCAACGGTATGTGGTCTTGTGTTCGTTCATTTGAGGAAATTTTCATGCGGCCCTAAACTGGGAGATCAGTCATACTTCACTTGTTTATAACTTTTTTCCAGTAAAAGAAATCTATTCAAAATTGGTATCAAATTGTGTGCATTTTTTCGTTTAGTCAATGTTTACAGGGATTTTTCATTTGGTCAGATAGTAAAAATTACAGCTTTCACCATGTGCGTGGTATGTTGTCTGACAATTTACAGCGTCCGAAATCGAGTGTGCACAAGATGACTGCATTTCTAATTATTCCTTTCTATGGAATCCACATAATATCGGTGTCAAATTGTCGAGAATTTCGTGCGTTATTCATAATTACAAAACTTTTGTCTCCATCTTGAATAGAGTCGGGGCTAAATTCAACGGTATGTGCTCTTGTGTTCGTTCATTTGAGGAAATTTTCATTTCGCTTTAAACTGGGATATCAGTCATACTTCACTTGTTTATAACTTTTTTCCAGTAAAAGAAATCTATTCAAAATTGGTATCAAATTGTGTGCATTTTTTCGTTTAATCAATGTTTACAGGGATTTTTCATTTGGTCAGATAGTAAAAATTACAGCTTTCACCATGTGCGTGGTATGTCGTCTGACAATTTACAGCGTCCGAAATCGAGTGTGCACAAGAAGACTGCATTTCTAATTATTCATTTCTATAGAATCCACATAATATCGGTGTCAAACTTTCGAAAATTTCGTGCGTTATCAATAATTACAAAACTTTTGTCTCCATCTTGAATAGAGTCGGGGCTAAATTCAACGGTATGTGGTCTTGTGTTCGTTCATTTGAGGAAATTTGCATGCGGCCCTAAACTGGGAGATCAGTCATACTTCACTTGTTTATAACTTTTTTCCAGTAAAAGAAATCTTTTCAAAATTGGTATCAAATTGTGTGCATTTTTTCGTTTAGTCCATGTTTACAGGGATTTTTAATTTGGTCAGATTGTAAAAATTACAGCTTTCACCATGTGCGTGGTATGTCGTCTGACAATTTACAGCGTCCGAAATCCAATGTGCACAAGAAGACTGCATTTCTAATTATTCCTTTCTATAGAATCCACATAATATCGGTGTCAAATTGTCGTGAATTACGTGCGTTATGCATAATTACAAAACTTTCGCCTCCATCTCGAATAGAGTCGGGGCTAAATTCAACGGTATGTGGTCTTGTGTTCGTTCATTTGAGGAAATTTTCATGCGGCCCTAAACTGGGAGATCAGTCATACTTCACTTGTTTATAACTTTTTTCCAGTAAAAGAAATCTATTCAAAATTGGTATCAAATTGTGTGCATTTTTTCGTTTAGTCAATGTTTACAGGGATTTTTCATTTGGTCAGATAGTAAAAATTACAGCTTTCACCATGTGCGTGGTATGTTGTCTGACAATTTACAGCGTCCGAAATCGAGTGTGCACAAGATGACTGCATTTCTAATTATTCCTTTCTATGGAATCCACATAATATCGGTGTCAAATTGTCGAGAATTTCGTGCGTTATTCATAATTACAAAACTTTTGTCTCCATCTTGAATAGAGTCGGGGCTAAATTCAACAGTATGTGCTCTTGTGTTCGTTCATTTGAGAAAATTTTCATTTCGCTTTAAACTGGCATATCAGTCATACTTCACTTGTTTATAACTTTTTTCCAGTAAAAGAAATCTATTCAAAATTGGTATCAAATTGTGTGCATTTTTTCGTTTAATCAATGTTTACAGGGATTTTTCATTTGGTCAGATAGTAAAAATTACAGCTTTCACCATGTGCACGGTATGTTGTCTGACAATTTACAGCGTCCGAAATCCAGTGTGCACAAGAAGACTGCATTTCTAATTATTCCTTTCTATAGAATCCACATAATATCGGTCTCAAATTGTCGAAAATTTCGTGCGTTATCCATAATTACAAAACTTTTGTCTCCATCTTGAATAGAGTCGGGGCTAAATTCAACGGTATGTGCTCTTGTGTTCGTTCATTTGAGGAAAATTTCATTTCGCTTTAAACTGGGATATCAGTCATATTTCACTTGTTTATAACTTTTTTCCAGTAAAAGAAAACATTTCAAAATTGGTATCAAATTGTGTACATTTTTTCGTTTAGTCCATGTTTACAGGGATTTTTCATTTGGTCAGATAGTAAAAATTACAGCTTTCACCATGTGCGCGGTATGTTGTATGACAATTTACAGCGTCCGAAATCCAGTGTGCACAAGAAGACTGCATTTCTAATTATTCATTTCTATAGAATCCACATAATATCGGTGTCAAATTGTCAAAAGTTTCGTGCGTTATCCATAATTACCAAACTTCTGTCTCCATCTTGAACAGAGTCGGGGCTAAATTCAACGGTATGTGGTCTTGTGTTCGTTCATTTGAGGAAATTTTCATGCGGCCCTAAACTTGGAGATCAGTCATACTTCACTTGTTTATAACTTATTTGAGTAAAAGAAATCTTTTCAAAATTGATATCAAATTGTGTTCATTTTTTCCTTTAGTCCATGTTTACAGGGATTTTCATTTGGTCTGATAGTCAAAATTACAGCTTTCACCATGTGCGTGGTATGTCGTCTGACAATTTACAGCGACCGAAATCCAGTGTGCACAAGAAGTCTGCATTTCTAATTATTCCTTTCTATAGAATCCACATAATATCGGTGTCAAATTGTCGAGAATTTCGTGCGTTATGCATAATTACAAAACTTTCGTCTCCATCTTGAATAGAGTCTGGGCTAAATTCAACGGTATGTGCTCTTGTGTTCGTTCATTTGAGGAAATTTTCATTCGCCTTTAAACTGGGAGATCAGTCATACTTCACTTGTTTATAACCTTTTTCCAGTAAAAGAAAACATTTCAAAATTGGTATCAAATTGTGTGCATTTTTTCGTTTAGTCAATGTTTACAGGGATTTTTCATTTGGTCAGATAGTAAAAATTACAGCTTTCACCATGTGCGCGGTATGTTGTATGACACATTTACCGCGTCCGAAATCCAGTGTGCACAAGAAGACTGCATTTCTAATTATTCCTTTCTATAGAATTCACATAATATCGGTGTCAAATTGTCGAATGTTTAGTGCGTTATCCATAATTACCAAACTTCTGTCTCCATCTTGAACAGAGTGGGGCTAAATTCAACGGTATGTGGTCTTGTGTTCGATCATTTGAGGAAATTTTCATGCGGCCCTAAACTGGGAGATCAGTCATACTTCACTTGTTTATAACTTTTTTCCAGTAAAAGAAATCTTTTCATAATTGATATCAAATTGTGTTCATTTTTTCCTTTAGTCCATGTTTACAGGGATTTTTCATTTGGTCAGATAGTAAAATTACAGCTTTCACCATGTGCGTGGTATGTCGTCTGACAATTTACAGCGTCCGAAATACAGTGTGCACAAGAAGACTGCATTTCTAATTATTCCTTTCTATAGAATCCAGATAATATCGGTGTCAAATTGTCGAGAATTTCGTGCGTTATGCATAATTACAAAACTTTCGTCTCCATCTCGAATAGAGTCGGGGCTAAATTCAACGGTATGTGGTCTTGTGTTTGTTCATCTGAGGAAATTTTCATTCGGCTTTAAACTGGGAGATCAGTCATATTCACTTGTTTATAACTTTTTTCCAGTAAAAGAAAACATTTCAAAATTGGTATCAAATTGTGTACATTTTTTAGTTTAGTCCATGTTTACAGGGATTTTTCATTTGGTCAGATAGTAAAAATTACAGCATTCTCCATGTACGTGGTATGTCGTCTGACAATTTACAGCGTCCGAAATCCAGTGTGCACAAGAAGACTGAATTTCTAATTATTCCTTTCTATAGAATCCACATAATATCGGTGTCAAATTGTCGTGAATTACGTGCGTTATGCATAATTACAAAACTTTTGTCTTCATCTTAAATAGAGTTAGGGCTAACTTCAACGGTATGTGCTCTTGTGTTCGTTCATTTGAGGAAATTTTCATTCGGCTTTAAACTGGGAGATCAGTCATACTTCACTTGTTTATAACTTATTTCCAGTAAAAGAAATCTTTTCAAAATTGATATCAAATTGTGTTCATTTTTTCCTTTAGTCCATGTTTACAGGGATTTTTCATTTGGTCTGATAGTAAAAATTACAGCTTTCAACATGTGCGTGGTATGTCGTCTGACAATTTACAGCGACCGAAATCCAGTGTGCACAAGAAGACTGCATTTCTAATTATTCCTTTCTATAGAATCCACATAATATCGGTGTCAAATTGTCGAGAATTTCGTGCGTTCTGCATAATTACAAAACTTTCGTCTCCATCTTGAATAGAGTCGGGGCTAAATTCAACGGTATGTGCTCTTGTGTTCGTTCATTTGAGGAAATTTTCATTCGCCTTTAAACTGGGAGATCAGTCATATTTCACTTGTTTATAACTTTTTTCCAGTAAAAGAAAACATTTCAAAATTGGTATCAAATTGTGTGCATTTTTTCGTTTAGTCAATGTTTACAGGGATTTTTCATTTGGTCAGATAGTAAAAATTACAGCTTTCACCATGTGCGTGGTATGTTGTCTGACAATTTACAGCGTCCGAAATCCAGTATGCACAAGAAGACTGCATTTCTAATTATTCCTTTCTATAGAATCCACATAATATCGGTGTCAAATTGTCGAGAATTTCGTGCGTTATGCATAATTACAAAACTTTTGTCTCCATCTTGAATAGAGTCGGGGCTAAATTCAACGGTATGTGCTCTTGTGTTCGTTCATTTGAGGAAATTTTCATTCGGCTTTAAACTGGGAGATCAGTCATACTTCACTTGTTTATAACTTTTTTCTAGTAAAAGAAAACATTTCAAAATTGGTATCAAATTGTGTACATTTTTTCGTTTAGTCCATGTTTACAGGGATTTTTCATTTGGTCAGATAGTAAAAATTACAGCTTTCACCATGTGCGCGGTATGTTGTATGACAATATACAGCGTCCGAAATCCAGTGTGCACAAGAAGACTGCATTTCTAATTATTCATTTCTATAGAATCCACATAATATTGGTGTCAAATTGTCGAAAATTTTGCGCGTTATCCATAATTACAAAACTTTTGTCTCCACCTTGAATAGAGTCGGGGCTAAATTCAACGGTATGTGGTCTTGTGTTCGTTCATTTGAGGAAATTTTCATGCGGCCCTAAACTGGGAGATCAGTCATAATTCACTTGTTTATAACTTTTTTCCAGTAAAAGAAATCTTTTCAAAATTGTTATATAATTGTTTGCATTTTTTCGATTAGTCCATGTTTACAGGCATTTTTAATTTGGTCAGATAGTAAAAATTACAGATTTCACCATGTGCGTGGTATGTCGTCTGATAATTTACAACGTCCGAAATCCAGTGTGCACAAGAAGACTGCATTTCTAATTATTCCTTTCTATAGAATCCACATAATATCGGTGTCAATTTGTTGAAAATTTCGTGCGTTATCCATAATTACAAAACTTTTGTCTCCATCTTGAATAGAGTCGGGGCTAAATTCAACGGTATGTGGTCTTGTGTTCGTTCATTTGAGGAAATTTTTCATGCGGCCCTAAACTGGGAGATCAGTCATAATTCACTTGTTTATACCTTTTTTCCAGTAAAAGAAATCTTTTCAAAATTGGTATCAAATTGTGTGCATTTTTTCGTTTAGTCAATGTTTACAGGGATTTTTCATTTGGTCAGATAGTAAAAATTACAGCTTTCACCATGTGCGTGGTATGTCGTCTGACAATTTACAGCGTCCGAAATCCAATGTGCACAAGAAGACTGCATTTCTAATTATTCCTTTCTATAGAATCCACATAATATCGGTGTTAAATTGTCGAGAATTTCGTGCGTTATGCATAATTACAAAACTTTTGTCTCCATCTTGAATAGAGTCGGGGCTAAATTCAACGGTATGTGCTCTTGTGTTCGTTCATTTGAGGAAATTTTCATTCGCCTTTAAACTGGGAGATCAGTCATATTTCACTTGTTTATAACTTTTTTCCAGTAAAAGAAAACATTTCAAAATTGGTATCAAATTGTGTGCATTTTTTCGTTTAGTCAATGTTTACAGGGATTTTTCATTTGGTCAGATAGTAAAAATTACAGCTTTCACCATGTGCGTGGTATGTTGTCTGACAATTTACAGCGTCCGAAATCCAGTATGCACAAGAAGACTGCATTTCTAATTATTCCTTTCTATAGAATCCACATAATATCGGTGTCAAATTGTCGAGAATTTCGTGCGTTATGCATAATTACAAAACTTTTGTCTCCATCTTGAATAGAGTCGGGGCTAAATTCAACGGTATGTGCTCTTGTGTTCGTTCATTTGAGGAAATTTTCATTCGGCTTTAAACTGGGAGATCAGTCATACTTCACTTGTTTATAACTTTTTTCTAGTAAAAGAAAACATTTCAAAATTGGTATCAAATTGTGTACATTTTTTCGTTTAGTCCATGTTTACAGGGATTTTTCATTTGGTCAGATAGTAAAAATTACAGCTTTCACCATGTGCGCGGTATGTTGTATGACAATATACAGCGTCCGAAATCCAGTGTGCACAAGAAGACTGCATTTCTAATTATTCATTTCTATAGAATCCACATAATATTGGTGTCAAATTGTCGAAAATTTTGCGCGTTATCCATAATTACAAAACTTTTGTCTCCACCTTGAATAGAGTCGGGGCTAAATTCAACGGTATGTGGTCTTGTGTTCGTTCATTTGACGAAATTTTCATGCGGCCCTAAACTGGGAGATCAGTCATAATTCACTTGTTTATAACTTTTTTCCAGTAAAAGAAATCTTTTCAAAATTGTTATATAATTGTTTGCATTTTTTCGATTAGTCCATGTTTACAGGCATTTTTAATTTGGTCAGATAGTAAAAATTACAGATTTCACCATGTGCGTGGTATGTCGTCTGATAATTTACAACATCCGAAATCCAGTGTGCACAAGAAGACTGCATTTCTAATTATTCCTTTCTATAGAATCCACATAATATCGGTGTCAAATTGTCGAGAATTTCGTGCGTTATGCATAATTACAAAACTTTTGTCTCCATCTTGAATAGAGTCGGGGCTAAATTCAACGGTATGTGCTCTTGTGTTCGTTCATTTGAGGAAATTTTCATTCGCCTTTAAACTGGGAGATCAGTCATATTTCACTTGTTTATAACTTTTTTCCAGTAAAAGAAAACATTTCAAAATTGGTATCAAATTGTGTGCATTTTTTCGTTTAGTCAATGTTTACAGGGATTTTTCATTTGGTCAGATAGTAAAAATTACAGCTTTCACCATGTGCGTGGTATGTTGTCTGACAATTTACAGCGTCCGAAATCCAGTATGCACAAGAAGACTGCATTTCTAATTATTCCTTTCTATAGAATCCACATAATATCGGTGTCAAATTGTCGAGAATTTCTTGCGTTATGCATAATTACAAAACTTTTGTCTCCATCTTGAATAGAGTCGGGGCTAAATTCAACGGTATGTGCTCTTGTGTTCGTTCATTTGAGGAAATTTTCATTCGGCTTTAAACTGGGAGATCAGTCATACTTCACTTGTTTATAACTTTTTTCTAGTAAAAGAAAACATTTCAAAATTGGTATCAAATTGTGTACATTTTTTCGTTTAGTCAATGTTTACAGGGATTTTTCATTTGGTCAGATAGTAAAAATTACAGCTTTCACCATGTGCGCGGTATGTTGTATGACAATATACAGCGTCCGAAATCCAGTGTGCACAAGAAGACTGCATTTCTAATTATTCATTTCTATAGAATCCACATAATATTGGTGTCAAATTGTCGAAAATTTTGCGCGTTATCCATAATTACAAAACTTTTGTCTCCATCTTGAATAGAGTCGGGGCTAAATTCAACGGTATGTGGTCTTGTGTTCGTTCATTTGAGGAAATTTTCATGCGGCCCTAAACTGGGAGATCAGTCATAATTCACTTGCTTATAACTTTTTTCAGTAAAAGAAATCTTTTCAAAATTGTTATATAATTGTTTGCATTTTTTCGATTAGTCCATGTTTACAGGCATTTTTAATTTGGTCAGATAGTAAAAATTACAGATTTCACCATGTGCGTGGTATGTCGTCTGATAATTTACAACGTCCGAAATCCAGTGTTCACAAGAAGACTGCATTTCTAATTATTCCTTTCTATAGAATCCACATAATATCGGTGTCAATTTGTTGAAAATTTCGTGCGTTATCCATAATTACAAAACTTTTGTCTCCATCTTGAATAGAGTCGGGGCTAAATTCAACGGTATGTGGTCTTGTGTTCGTTCATTTGAGGAAATTTTCATGCGGCCCTAAACTGGGAGATCAGTCATACTTCACTTGTTTATAACTTTTTTCCAATAAAAGAAATCTTTTCAAAATTGTTATATAATTGTGTACATTTTTTCGTTTAGTCCATGTTTACAGGCATTTTTCATTTGGTCAGACAGTAAATATTACAGCTTTCACCATGTGCGCGGTATGTTGTATGACAATTTACAGCGTCCGAAATCCAGTGTGCACAAGAAGACTGCATTTCTAATTATTCATTTCTATAGAATCCACATAATATCGGTGTCAAACTTTCGAAAATTTCGTGCGTTATCAATAATTACAAAACTTTTGTCTCCATCTTGAATAGGGTTGGGGCTAAATTCAACGGTATGTGGTCTTGTGTTCGTTCATTTGAGGAAATTTTTCATGCGGCCCTAAACTGGGAGATCAGTCATACTTCACTTGTTTATAACTTTTTTCCAGTAAAAAAAATCTTTTCAAAATTGGTATCAAATTGTGTGCATTTTTTCGTTTAGTCAATGTTTACAGGGATTTTTCATTTGGTCAGATAGTAAAAATTACAGCTTTCACCATGTGCGTGGTATGTCGTCTGACAATTTACAGCGTCCGAAATCCAATGTGCACAAGAAGACTGCATTTCTAATTATTCCTTTCTATAGAATCCACATAATATCGGTGTCAAATTGTCGAGAATTTCGTGCGTTATGCATAATTACAAAACTTTTGTCTCCATCTTGAATAGAGTCGGGGCTAAATTCAACGGTATGTGCTCTTGTGTTCGTTCATTTGAGGAAATTTTCATTTGGCTTTAAACTGGGATATCAGTCATACTTCACTTGTTTATAACTTTTTTCCAGTAAAAGTAAACTTTTCAAAGTTGTTATCAAATTGTGTGCATTTTTTCGTTTAGTCAATGTTTACAGTGATTTTTCATTTGGTCAGATAATAAAAATTACAGCTTTCACCATGTGCGCGGTATGTTGTCTGGCAATTTACAGCGTCCGAAATCCAGTGTGCACAAGAAGACTGCATTTCTAATTATTTCTTTCTGTAGAATCCACATAATATCGGTGGCAAATTGTCGAGAAGTTCGTGCGTTATCAATAATTACCAAACTTTTGTCTCCATCTTGAATAGAGTCGGGGCTAAATTCAACGGTATGTGGTCTTGTGTTCGTTCATTTGAGAAAATTTTCATGCGGCCCTAAACTGGGAGATCAGTCATACTTCACTTTTTTATAACTAATTACCAGTAAAAGAAATCTTTTCAAAATTGATATCAAATTGTGTTCATTTTTTCCTTTAGTCCATGTTTACAGGGATTTTTCATTTGGTCAGATAGTAAAAATTACAGCTTTCACCATGTGCGTGGTATGTCGTCTGACAATTTACAGCGTCCGAAATCCAGTGTGCACAAGAAGACTGCATTTCTAATTATTCCTTTCTATAGAATTCACATAATATCGGTGTCAAATTGTCGTGAATTACGTGCGTTATGCATAATTACAAAACTTTTGTCTCCATCTTAAATAGAGTTAGGTCTAAATTCAACGGTATGTGCTCTTGTGTTCGTTCATTTGAGGAAATTTTCATTCGGCTTTAAACTGGGAGATCAGTCATACTTCACTTGTTTATAACTTTTTTCCCGTAAAAGTAAACTTTTCAAAATTGGTATCAAATTGTGTGCATTTTTTCTTTTAGTCAATGTTTACAGGGATATTTCATTTGGTCAGATAGTAAAAATTACAGCTTTCACCATGTGCGTGGTATGTCGTCTGACAATTTACAGCGTCCGAAATCCAGTGTGCACAAGAAGACTGCATTTCTAATTATTCCTTTCTATAGAATCCACATAATATCGGTGTCAAATTGCCGAGAATTTCGTGCGTTATCCACAATTACAAAACTTTTGTCTCCATCTTGAATAGTGTCGGGGCTAAATTCAACGGTATGTGGTCTTGTGTTCGTTCATTTGAGGAAATTTTCAAGCGGCCCTAAACTGGGAGATCAGTCATACTTCACTTGTTTATAACTTTTTTCCAGTAAAAGAAATCTATTCAAAATTGGTATCAAATTGTGTGCATTTTTACGTTTAGTCCATGTTTACCGGGATTTTTCATTTGGTCAGATAGTAAAAATTACAACTTTCACCATGTACGTGGTATGTCGTCTAACAATTTACAGCGTCCGAAATCGAGTGTGCACAAGAAGACTGCATTTCTAATTATTCCTTTCTATAGAATCCACATAATATCGGTGTCAAATTGTCGAAAATTTCGTGCGTTATCCATAATTACAAAACTTTTGTCTCCATCTTGAATAGAGTCGGGGCTAAATTCAACGGTATGTACTCTTGTGTTCGTTCATTTGAGGAAATTTTCATGCGGCCCTAAACTGGGAGATCAGTCATACTTCAGTTGTTTATAACTTATTTCCAGTAAAAGAAATCTTTTCAAAATTGATATCAAATTGTGTTCATGTTTTCCTTTAGTCCATGTTTACAGGGATTTTTCATTTGGTCAGATAGTAAAAATTACAGCTTTCACCATGTGCGTGGTATGTTGTCTGACAATTTGCAGCGTCCGAAATCGAGTGTGCACAAGAAAACTGCATTTCTAATTATTCCTTTCTATAGAATCCACATAATATCGGTCTCAAATTGTCGAAAATTTCGTGCGTTATCCATAATTACAAAACTTTTGTCTCCATCTTGAATAGAGTCGGGGCTAAATTCAACGGTATGTGGTCTTGTGTTCGTTCATTTGAGGAAATTTGCATGCGGCCCTAAACTGGGAGCTCAGTCATACTTCACTTGTTTATATCTTTTTTCGAGTAAAAGAAATCTATTCAAAATTGGTATCAAATTGTGTGCATTTTTTCGTTTAGACCATGTTTACCGGGATTTTTCATTTGGTCAGATAGTAAAAATTACAGCTTTCCCCATGTGCGTGGTATGTCGTCTGACAATTTACAGCGTCCGAAATCGAGTGTGCACAAGAAGACTGCATTTCTAATTATTCCTTTCTATAGAATACACATAATATCGGTGTCAAATTGCCGAGAATTTCGTGCGTTATCCATAATTACAAAACTTTTGTCTCCATCTTGAATAGAGTCGGGGCTAAATTCAACGGTATGTGGACTTGTGTTCGTTCATTTGCAGAAATATTCAAGCGGCCCTAAACTGGGAGATCAGTCATTCTTCACTTGTTTATAACTTTTTTCCAGTAAAAGAAAACTTTTCGAAATTGTTATCAAATTGTGTGCATTTTTTCGTTTAGTCAATGTTTACAGGGATTTTTCATTTGGTCAGATAGTAAAAAGTACAGCTTTCATCATGTGCGGGGTATGTTGTCTGACAATTTACAGCGTCCGAAATCCAGTGTGCACAAGAAGACTGCATTTCTAATTATTCCTTTCTATAGAATTCACATAATATCGGTGTCAAATTGTCGTGAATTACGTGCGTTATGCATAATTACAAAACTTTTGTCTCCATCTTGAATAGAGTCGGGGCTAAATTCAACGGTATGTGCTCTTGTGTTCGTTCATTTGAGGAAATTTTCATGCGGCCCTAAACTGGGAGATCAGTCATACTTCACTTGTTTATATCTTTTTTCGAGTAAAAGAAATCTATTCAAAATTGGTATCAAATTGTGTGCATTTTTTCGTTTAGACCATGTTTACCGGGATTTGTCATTTGGTCAGATAGTAAAAATTACAGCTTTCACCATGTGCGTGGTATGTCGTCTGACAATTGACAGCGTCCGAAATCGAGTGTGCACAAGAAGACTGCATTTCTAATTATTCATTTCTATAGAATCCACATAATATCGGTCTCAAATTGTCGAAAATTTCGTGCATTATCCATAATTACAAAACTTTTGTCTCCATCTTGAATAGAGTCGGGGCTAAATTCAACGGTATGTGGTCTTGTGTTCGTTCATTTGAGGAAATTTTCATGCGGCCCTAAACTGGGAGATCAGTCATAATTCACTTGTTTATAACTTTTTTCCAGTAAAAGAAATCTTTTCAAAATTGTTATATAATTGTTTGCATTTTTTCGATTAGTCCATGTTTACAGGCATTTTTAATTTGGTCAGATAGTAAAAATTACAGATTTCACCATGTGCGTGGTATGTCGTCTGATAATTTGCAACGTCCGAAATCCAGTGTGCACAAGAAGACTGCATTTCTAATTATTCCTTTCTATAGAATCCACATAATATCGGTGTCAATTTGTTGAAAATTTCGTGCGTTATCCATAATTACAAAACTTTCGTCTCCATCTTGAATAGAGTCGGGGCCAAATTCAACGGTATGTGCTCTTGTGTTCGTTCATTTGAGGAAATTTTCGTTTGGCTTTAAACTGGGATATCAGTCATACTTCACTTGTTTATAACTTTTTTCCAGTCAAAGTAAACTTTTGAAAATTGGTATCAAATTGTGTACATTTTTTAGTTTAGTCCATGTTTACAGGGATTTTTCATTTGGTCAGATAGTAAAAATTACAGCTTTCTCCATGTACGTGGTATGTCGTCTGACAATTTACAGCGTCCGAAATCCAGTGTGCACAAGAAGACTGAATTTCTAATTATTCCTTTCTATAGAATCCACATAATATCGGCGTCAAACTTTCGAAAATTTCGTGCGTTATCAATAATTACAAAACTTTTGTCTCCATCTTGAATAGAGTCGGGGCTAAATTCAGCGGTATGTCGTCTTGTGTTCGTTCATTTGAGGAAATTTTCATCCGGCCCTAAACTGGGAGATCAGTCATATTTCACTTGTTTATAACTTTTTTCCAGTAAAAGAAAACTTTTCAAAATTGGTATCAAATTGTGTGCATTTTTTCGTTTAGTCCTTGTTTACAGGGATTTTTCATTTGGTCAGATAGTAAAAATTACAGCTTTCACCATGTGCGTGGTATGTCGTCTGACAATTTACAGCGTCCGAAATCCAGTGTGCACAAGAAGACTGCATTTCCAATTTATTGCTTTCTATAGAATCCACATAATGTCGGTGTCAAATTGTCGTGAATTTCGTGCGTCATCCACAATTACAAAACTTTTGTCTCCATCTTGAATAGAGTCGGGGCTAAATTCAACGGTATGTGCTCTTGTGTTCGTTCATTTGAGGAAATTTTCCTGCGGCCCTAAACAGGGAGATCAGTCATACTTCACTTGTTTATAACTTTTTTCGAGTAAAAGAAATCTTTTCAAAATTGTTATATAATTGTGTACATTTTTTCCTTTAGTCCATGTTTACAGGCATTTTTCATTTGGTCAGATAGTAAAAATTACAGCTTTCACCATGTGCGTGGTATGTCGTCTGACAATTTACAGCGTCCGAAATCCAGTGTGCACAAGAAGACTGCATTTCTAATTATTCCTTTCTATAGAATCCACATAATATCGGTGTCAAATTGTCGAGAATTTCGTGCGTTATGCATAATTACAAAACTTTCGTCTCCATCTTGAATAGAGTCGGGGCTAAATTCAACGGTATGTGGTCTTGTGTTCGTTCATTTGAGGAAATTATCATGCGTCCCTAAACTGGGAGATCAGTCATGATTCACTTGTTTATAACTTTTTTCCAGTAAAAGAAATCTTTTCAAAATTGTTATATAATTGTTTGCATTTTTTCGTTTAGTCCATGTTTACAGGCATTTTTAATTTGGTCAGATAGTAAAAATTACAGCTTTCTCCATGTGCGTGCTATGTTGTCTGACAATTTACAGCGTCCGAAATCGAGTGTGCACAAGAAAACTGCATTTCTAATTATTCCTTTCTATAGAATCCACATAATATCGGTGGCAAATTGTCGAGAAGTTCGTGCCTTATCAATAATTACCAAACTTTTGTCTCCATCTTGAATAGAGTCGGGGCTAAATTCAACGGTATGTGCTCTTGTGTTCGTTCATTTGAGAAAATTTTCATGCGGCCCTATACTGAGAGATCAGTCATACTTCACTTTTTTATAACTTATTACCAGTAAAAGAAATCTTTTCAAAATTGATATCAAATTGTGTTCATTTTTTCCTTTAGTCCATGTTTACAGGGATTTTTCATTTGGTCAGATAGTAAAAATTACAGCTTTCACCATGTGCGGGGTATGTCGTCTGACAATTTACAGCGTCCGAAATCCAGTGTGCACAAGAAGTCTGCATTTCTAATTATTCCTTTCTATAGAATTCACATAATATCGGTGTCAAATTGTCGTGAATTACGTGCGTTATGCATAATTACAAAACTTTTGTCTCCATCTTAAATAGAGTTAGGGCTAAATTCAACGGTATGTGCTCTAGTGTTCGTTCATTTGAGGAAATTTTCATTCGGCTTTAAACTGGGAGATCAGTCATACTTCACTTGTTTATAACTTTTTTCCAGTAAAAGAAAACATTTCAAAATTGGTATCAAATTGTGTACATTTTTTCGTTTAGTCCATGTTTACAGGGATTTTTCATTTGGTCAGATAGTAAAAATTACAGCTTTCACCATGTGCGCGGTATGTTGTATGACAATATACAGCGTCCGAAATCCAGTGTGCACAAGAAGACTGCATTTCTAATTATTCAATTCTATAGAATCCACCTAATATTGGTGTCAAATTGTCGAAAATTTTGCGCGTTATCCATGATTACAAAACTTTTGTCTCCATCTTGAATAGAGTCGGGGCTTAATTCAACGGTATGTGGTCTTGTGTTCGTTCATTTGAGGAAATTTTCATGCGGCCCTAAACTGGGAGATCAGTCATAATTCACTTGTTTATAACTTTTTTCCAGTAAAAGAAATCTTTTCAAAATTGTTATATAATTGTTTGCATTTTTTCGATTAGTCCATGTTTACAGGCATTTTTAATTTGGTCAGATAGTAAAAATTACAGATTTCACCATGTGCGTGGTATGTCGTCTGATAATTTGCAACGTCCGAAATCCAGTGTGCACAAGAAGACTGCATTTCTAATTATTCCTTTCTATAGAATCCACATAATATCGGTGTCAAATTGTCGAGAATTTCGTGCGTTATGCATAATTACAAAACTTTCGTCTCCATCTTGAATAGAGTCGGGGCCAAATTCAACGGTATGTGCTCTTGTGTTCGTTCATTTGAGGAAATTTTCATTCGGCTTTAAACTGGGAGATCAGTCATATTCACTTGTTTATAACTTTTTTCCAGTAAAAGAAAACATTTCAAAATTGGTATGAAATTTTGTGAATTTTTTAGTTTAGTCAATGTTTACAGGGATTTTTCATTTGGTCAGATAGTAAAAATTACAGCTTTCACCATGTGCGCGGTATGTTGTATGACAATTTACAGCGTCCGAAATCCAGTGTGCACAAGAAGACTGCATTTCTAATTATTCATTTCTATAGAATCCACATAATATCGGCGTCAAACTTTCGAAAATTTCGTGCGTTATCAATAATTACAAAACTTTTGTCTCCATCTTGAATAGAGTCGGGGCTAAATTCAGCGGTATGTCGTCTTGTGTTCGTTCATTTGAGGAAATTTTCATCCGGCCCTAAACTGGGAGATCAGTCATACTTCACTTGTTTATAACTTTTTTCCAGTAAAAGAAAACTTTTCAAAATTGGTATCAAATTGTGTGCATTTTTTCGTTTAGTCCTTGTTTACAGGGATTTTTCATTTGGTCAGATAGTAAAAATTACAGCTTTCACCATGTGCGTGGTATGTTGTCTGACAATTTACAGCGTCCGAAATCCAGTGTGCACAAGAAGACTGCATTTCTAATTATTCCTTTCTATAGAATCCACATAATATCGGTGTCAAATTGTCGAGAGTTTCGTGCGTTATCCATAATTACAAAACTTTTGTCTCCATCTTTAATAGAGTCGGGGCTAAATTCAACGGTATGTGGTCTTGTGTTCGTTCATTTGAGAAAGTTTTCGTGCGCCCCTAAACTGGGAGATCAGTCATACTTCACTTGTTTATAACTTTTTTCCAGTAAAAGAAATCTTTTCAAAATTGGTGTCAAATTGTGTGCATTTTTTCGTTTAGTCCATGTTTACAGGAATTTTTCATTTGGTCAGATAGTAAAAATTACAGCTTTCACCATGTGCGCCGTATGTTGTCTGACAATTTAAAGCGTCCGAAATCCAGTGTGCACAAGAAGACTGCATTTCTAATTATTCCTTTCTATACAATCAACATGATATTGGTGAGAATTGTCGAGAATTTCGTGCGTTATCCATAATTACAAGACTTCTGTCTCCATCTTTTGACGACCGAACAGTTAAAATATTTTCAACCAAAAGTGCTACATATGGACACAAAGTCTTTTTAATTGTTGAATAGATTTTCTTTAAAATTTGTATATTTAATCTTATCTAATTCTAAAGATTAATTCCTTTTATCATCAATTTGATTTGGAGCAGTACTGGAGGTTTTTGTTATCCCTTTGAACCCCAGAGGGTGTTGGTATTTTACTCTTTGGCACACCTCGCCATACAGATGTTCGATTTTGGGGGCACATTTTTCCATGAACTTCTATGATATCAATATTCAAGGCTACTTTAGTTGACAAAATAACTATTGTTTGTAACATTACAAACTGATATTTTATTCATCTCACACACATTTTTGTCTTGCTGGCTTCCGTAATTTGTTTTGCAAGCAACAACACAACACTTTTGGGGCATTGCTGGAAACTAGGTAATATCTGAAATGATAGATTAAGCTTCTTAAGTACAATAATTTCTTTTACTGCTTCAATTCAGGGGTAACTTTTCAAGCCAAATTAATTATACTATTAATTCCAACTTTTATCTCACCTCTTACCAATAAATTAAAAACAGAAATTTTAGAGGGTTGCCTTAAACCTGGGAATTTGGTATATTGTTAAAGGTTTGTAAAATATTACTTAATCCTTTAATTAATTATTGAGTTAAGTATCTAAATTTCTGGCTCTTGACAACATAAGTTCAGCTATTGCCTCCCAGAGTGCTGCTTCTCCAGGCAACACCCCCCTCTCGATTTAAAAGGTGACTAGAGGTTTTGTCCGGTGCCTGAGGTCACCTGCAAAGAGAATGCCAAGGGCAGAGGGCTTTGGCTATTTTTGAGACAATGCCTCGTGGTGGGGCTGTAACACTATTTGGGTTGCTGGTAATTAATAATAATAATCATAATAATAATGACGACTTGGAATAATACAAAAATGAGATATTGATGAATAAACTAGCATGAAAAAGGTTAAAATGTCAAGAATGCTAGACTGATTATAACTGGTTGCCAGAGAATCGAGGTTTATACAATGAACCAGGTGACCAGCGAAAAGCAATGCTTGGTTTGTGTGTACAGGCCAAGTGTTGACACTCTTCGGCAAACGATGCCTGAGAGATCAACATGAGAAGAATTAGGTTAAATACCAGTTCCAAGTGAAATCATTTTACAGAGATGTCAGGATGGAAAACAATAAATTGAACACCTGCAGAATGCTGACCTTCAGCCGGACAAATTGTCGCCATCATGTGAGTTGCAAAATTTTCCTTAGGAAAGTGTCTCTTGGGTCAAAAGCGAGAAAGCCAATTGTTGTGTCAATTCACTTATGAGATGATAGCATTTGGAACCATAATTTATTTAATTAGTCTTAATTCGAATGCTGGAGGTGACAGGTGCAGAAGAGCAATCAAGGAAGGAGAAGGGGTTGCCAGGCAGAGCGATGCTTGCACCCAATGGATATGACAGGTGAATAAAATATCACTACCCCCCTCACCAGTTTTGTTTTGGGTAGACAACAAGGGACTTTTGTTGGAAATCAGAGAATTCACCGAAACCCAACCTGCATCTTGCCCTGCACCAGTTTCTAGTTGGAGTCCATAAATACAAAAGCTAATTCTGTAGTAGACAGTTGAGAGCTGAGAAGAGACAGAAGGGAAGTGGTGGAGGTCACTGAGAGATTCCACAACTCCTGCCAATCACGAGAACCTCCGCCTTCAGCCTAGAGTCAAACTTACTCTGCAAGCCAAAACTTACCAGCTTACACAAGTATTGTGTCCAATTTAGGAAAGGGTTAGGTCAAGAAATACCTGTATGCGAACACAACTACTAACAAACCATTGTATGCAGTATTCGATATAAAAATAGTAAATATTTTTTCTGCAATTTTATTGTACGACTTGGGCCAGCCCAACACGAAGATGCCTGTGACGAATCGATCTTAGCCTCCTTATAATCAAAATAATCACAACGTGGGGTAAGGCAGGTTAGGATCGAAGAGATGACTCCATTGATCAAACCAGGATTCGTCTCAAGTTGACCACGATGAAGGTGTTACCATGAACCAGAATCGACCCTGAAATGTTACAGGGCAATCCACCACAGTGCACTTTAATCTTAGCCTTCTTGTGTGAAAAATTAGTTTTGTGCTCAATTTGAATAAAGAAATCAATACTGGAAAAATGACTGAGCATCATGGTTAATATTTCGTACAATATTGAAATAAATTTTATTTTTATGTCATTCATTAAATGAAATATTTTCAAAATTGGTATTAAATTGTGGGAAAAATTTATTAATTCATCCATGTCTACAAGGATTTTTCATTTGGTTAGATAGACAAAAGTGCAGCTTTGACCATGTCCATGGTATGTCGTTTGACAATTTACAACTGGTTTGCTCAATGAGTCTGCATTTCAACTTCTTCCTTTCTATAGAATCCTCATCAAATAGGGAATTTCTTGCTTGATCCATGTCTGAAAATATTATTTTTGGAATATGTTGACCACGATGAAGGTGTTACCATGAACCAGAATTTGGATATATTTTTTTACTAACTATATCTCCACTTGTCTTCGATGTGTTGGTAAAGATTCATTTTTTTGTGACAAGTAATTTATTTTCAAATTTTCTTGATTAATTTGGTGGGTAACATTATGAATTTTGTGTTTTTTTTTTTTGTTAAAAGTGCTGTCTTCGGAATTAGATCTCCTGACTCATCTCCTATTCAATGTCAACTAACCAAGTGTGGATTGCTGATCCTTCTCACCACGGCATGCTGGATATTACTGGTTTTGATGGAAATGTTTCATGATATGGCAACCTCTGAACCTTCAGTATTAGATATTTTATACTACAATCACCGCTACACTCTAACTTCCCATTCTTCCTCTGACCATCAAAGAGGATCTCAACGTTGTCATCTACATCCCCTCGTCTACTATTATTTTATTGGCTACAATAATAAATATTCTGTTCCATTTAGCTGTTGGTTAGGTCATCTTGTTGCTTTTTTTTTTTTAAATTCTGATGAATTTAATATTTTTTGAGAACAATATTTCAAAGTGTTAAAGAAAATATTATTGTGGCGTAAAATATACACATATATTTAATAAAAGAAAAAAACAAAAATGCCACTCGTCTGAAAGCAGTGCAACATGAAAATAATTATAGTTAATTCTTTTGGTCATATCATTAATTCTGGTCGTACGCACACACATATGATCTACATGGCTGTATTTTTGTGAACGCACCATCAACCCAGTCTGTACAGATTTTTGTATGCTCAACTTTGAGTTCTGGTATAATTGAAAATTTTCTTTCATGAAAGTAACGGAAGCAAAATATTAAATATGAAAAATGTCCTGCTTCATAAATTCACTTTAAATGGGTCTTGCAGAAAATGAACATGTAAGATTTTGATCTCATACATCTGTAAAAAGTAATAAATTCGTAAGCATTTAGATAGTTTACAAGTCTATTGATTGTGAACTGATTATAAAAATTACACTTTTACATAAGGTAAAAAAAAAACCCCTAAATTAGCATATCATTCTTATTTTTTTTTTTACTACCTACGAAAGCACAAAGTCTGTTTGCTCTACTTCATTAAATCTGATTATTTTTTATATAAAATATTCACATATTAAATGCTATTAAAACAAACAGATATCTGTTGTATTTGGGTTTGTATCTATCAGCTAAGCTCCTTACAATTTCACAATTCAAAAGAAAATTTTTAAATATGAATAATAAATTTGCCAATATCAGGGAACAACTTGTTCCAAATTTATTCTGAGTTATTAATTAAAATTTAAACATGTCTGAATTCATAACTTATCAAATGTCAGAACTGGGAATCCTTGGCTTTTTTCATGATTGTCATGTCAATTTTACTCTCCTCACAAAACTTAGAGATGCTGTTGCTAGCTTATTGTTGTAACATAGTCTTGTGAAACTGGCACCAGAGAGAGAACGAAAAAGAAGCTATTTCCATTGTATTATGGTACCAGTTGTTGTTGACATGCTGGGTGATGTATATCTATTTATATGCATGTTTGAGGCTGCTCTCCCTTTGGTCAGCCATTTTTTAAAAAACATTTCTCAATAGAAATGATAAAAAAAATTTAAACCTTCATTTTAAGAAAGTTTTAAAAAGTAAGATTATTTTGGTGTTTCTTTTTAGAAATCATTTGACGTTTTTTATATACAATTGAAGTGTAGAAAATGATTCAAATAATGGAGGAAACTAAATTTGGCAATTCTTTTATGAAAGTGTATATCTGTATCTTTAAACTGCTTTCAGATATTTTAAGTAAAAGTTTAACACTTTATTTAGCATTTTGATGGTGAAAAGAAATCTATAGATAAATTACATCATTCTGAGTGACATTTTAAGTACATTCTTGATTTTAACCAGTGATTTTCAAAATATCTATTCAGCAACAAACTAATAATTTTTTTTGCTTTTATTTAAAAAAAACAAAAATTGTAAATATGCAATTCTTATTAAGTATCTAACTGGGCTCTGTCCATTAATAATGCCCCAGATTTTCAAGAATTTTATCAATCCAGTCTGATAGTTAAAACAAATTGGGGAGATTATGATCATAACAAAGAAAATTCATTTGTTGCAAATTTTTCATGCTGAATCATATTTTCAGCTTGGCTCATCAAACCTGCAAAATGTAATACAGACTTAATATTTGCAAATCCAGGAAAACCTAAGTTTGCAATACTAGTGTTTAGATTGTTATTACTGTTACAAACAATTTTAAGTAAGCAGCAATTTACCAGGATGATATATGAGAATCAGTGATTTCATTTCTTTTATTTAAAAAAAAAAGCAAATCATTGAAAGCTACTAGCATTTAATGAGTTGTTCTATGCCAAGATTATATTACACAGTCCTCCATTGATATTGGATAAGGATTCAATGTTGCTTAACTTTTCATTTTACATTCTTCAGTCTTATCAAAATGTAGGAAAACAAATTACAAACATTTACTGATCTAAATGTTATGACAAAGATAACAATAATAGTGTCAATTGGAAATGCTGACAGAAAAGCTAAAATGATCCAGATTGTAAATTTGATAAAATAAAGGCTCTGATAAATGGTACATGTTTTTGAGATTTGATTCATTAAATTCTACTTTTGTTATTAATGTTTTTACAAGTTACAGTTCAGTTGAAATGTTATAAGAGGAAATAGATTAGAAGGATTTTAGATATTTATCCCTATTTACACTTTTAATTTGATCTTCCTTAAATTACTACATTCAGAATTTCAGCACAAAGTTTTCTCTTAAAGGCAATTCTGGACACAGTAAAATTTTGTGAATATTGTTAAGTTTCTCACCTGAAAGCTTTTACTGTCATGTTAATCTAATTCCCTTCCCTACTTGTTAGTGAAAGTCATACAAAATCTTCTGATTATTACTTCATAACAATGGTGAATGTTTCTGACAAATATCCAGAAGTAAATCAGTGCTTGCGTTATTAGAATCTTTAATAATCAAATTTTTATTTATACTTGTTTAGGCTTTTGTACAGTAATTTTGGAGGGCCTGAAATCACACTTGACTTAATAAAAATTTCCTACTTTTTTGAGAAGATAAACTTTGTCCTAAATCTTGCATATTCTACCTCAAACTTGTTCATACCATTCATTCTTGATACATTACAAATATTGAGATGTAAATTCATCAACTTTTTACTCAATGGCTATTGTTTCCATTCAGGAATTTCTTGGCCTTAGAAATCTGACTTTTGAGAATGGCCAAAGTTTTAGGAAATATGGTAAACATTTATAATGTATGCAAAATAACAACTTTTTAAATATGAAAATTGCAGCAAATTAAAAAAAAATAAATATTTGAATAATTTTGTAGTATATACATTTGCAGAATACTATTTTACAAAAAAAAATTGAGTTTTCATATTATTATTGATACATATCTCATGAACAATGAGATGTAAGAGGAGAGATTACTTTTTACATAACTCATCAAATTAAAACAAATTGACTATTTACATTACAATGGCACAGGGGATAAAGGAGTTGGTTAGAGCCAGTGACAGGACCCAAGGAGTGTGAGTTCAATACTCGGTTAAGGCAGCAAAGAACTTTCAGAGGGAAATTAACAGGAGATAAATGACATCCATTGCACATGGAACTAGAACAGTCTACCCCAGTGAGCGAAATCAACCACCTGATGAAGGCCAGAGCGTACAACGGCCAAAACATTGCCATAATTATGGCGACAATAGTCCGAATAAGGTACATAATACCTCATCTCAGAAATATAGACAGATACTGAAATTGACTATTCATTAACTGATTTAATTTAGCTTTTACTTGATAATCAAAAGATACTAACTTGTCTCTTTCATTTTTATTTATAACCTGAGTGGCCAACATCTACAGAAAAACTTCATCAATCTCCTTCTGAAACAGTTTTTACTAATAAAAAGTCAACATAATTTTATGTTAGGAAGCCTTTTTATTTTCACAGATCTTTGCTTCGTAATTGAAATCTTATAAAATGATAGTATAAAAAGAAATTACATTATTTATTGCTATAGAGATAATCTGTGACTATAGTTATTAATCAATTTCAAAAATTCTACTTCTACAAAAAGAATCTGAAACCTGGTGAGAAAGTTTATCTTCATAGCAGGGCTTTATCCTCTCATTTATAAACAAGAATTTTTCAAATATTTTTAGTTCTTGACTTAAAAGTTTCCCCAATTTTATTTGCAAACAATAGAATATTGTGTGATGATAAATGCTGAAATACAGAAGAATAGTATTTCTGCTGACAGTGAACATATGTTAACAAGTAACTGATTTTTTTTTGTTTTTTATTTCTCTGCTTGGAAACCTATTTTAGTAAAGAATTTAAAAGTTGCTTCACAAAATTAAAAACCATAAATATTAAACCTTATTAATAATAATTACTATATAAACACCTTTTTGTAAAGCGAGGTTGTCACAGCTCATCTAGTTATAAGTGAACTTTAATTAAAGCTTAGGATTCCTAAGCCCGTAACCACTGAAATGAGTTATATACATCCAGTTGTTCCTTATACTCAATGCTACTAATATCTCTGTTTTTGGAAAACAAAAACTTTTATAATTATTATATCGATGTGTACAATTTTTGTACCATGCATTTTAAAACTTAAACACCGACTTGAATTAAGTTATTTTTACCAAAGAAACCAGAGCTTATCAACTGACTTTAAAAATTGTTTTCTTTAACTTGGCAACAAGTGAATTCTTAAGCAATTCCTTATTTAAATAAAGGATATAAACATCAAAGAGTGATTATGCCTAAAAGCCATTTGGATGACTGGAAGTGCTTAATATAAATTCATTCACCTTAAGATGAAAATCAAAGTGAGCCTTGCTCAGTACTGAGAGGATATATCTTGATAGCTATTGGTGACCCAGATCTTTTAATGCACCTGTCCAAATCATCCTTCTGAATATTGGCTACTAGATGCTGATTCCTACCTTTGACCTCAGCATCATAAATTCAAATTAGAAATAATACATTGGGAATGTAGGACATCCTTTCAGATTTATCTCCCCATTGCTTGGACAGAATTAGAATGCCTGTTTCTCCCAAGATTCCATTCTTGGACCTACTTTATTATTAATTTTCATCAATGACACAATAATTGACTCCTGTCTCAATAGGAAGTGTAATCAGTTTCATGTTAACTTTAATGCCTCCAAAATGAAACTTCTCTCTGTTAATCATCTGAGAGACTCCTTTTGGCCTCCCATCAGGAGAGTGACTTCTGAAGTGAAAAGATTATATTGAATCCATTGCTAGGTCTGCTGATAAGAAATTTGCTTCACTGTGTCATGCTAGATGAATCTCTCTTACATATTTATAAGTCTACCATTCAGCCCTTCTTTGAATATTACTGCCAGATATCATCCGGTGCTCCTTCTGTATATTTAGAAATTCTTGATAAACTACAAAGAAGTATCAGCAATATTATTGGTCCTAACCTGACATATTTGTATCAGTCACTTTCCTACCACCGTCATGTAGCTTCTCTGTGCCTTTACTACAAATATTTTCATGCTAATTGTTTTCGATGACCTCTTCGCTACGCTATCTAAACTTTAAGTGCAGTACTAGATTGGTGGCAAGGTCTCATCAATTTACACTTGAATTGGCTAGATGGAACTGCAAGTTCTATGCTAACAGTTTCTTTTCTCACACATCTTGCTTGTGGAACTCTCCTCTGGTTCCATGCTTTCCAGCCAACTTTGATCTTCAAAGATTGAAATGCAACCTCTACCATTATCTACTGTCTTCTTGATTACTCTACTCTACTCTTGTTGCTCCTTAATAATGTTTCTCTTTTTACTTATTATTTCACTCAATAACCCATAGTGTCTTAGTGGCTTTACTGCCTTGCATGGTGTGAAATGATAAAGATAAAAAAAAAAAAAAAAAAAAACTGACACTAACACCACCAATCCATACAAACAGACAAGACACTTCTGGGGGCCAATTAAATAAGGTTTTAGAATTTGATCTCTCAACTCTGCTTTCTATGTTAAAAAAAACAAATGACATTATTTCACATTAAACTTTATTTGTATCTGGCTTTAACTATTCTTGCAGAAATATTTTATTGGAAATAAATCAATCTAGTGTTTGTGTTGATAAATTTAAGAATAGATAATTGTTTTTATATTTACTTCATTAAATCAATATTTGAGACAAAGATTATTAAATATATGCAATTCAAATTTAAACTTAATCTTTCTTTTGTTAATTTGACTTTCAGAGAAAAATTGTAAAGTACAAAAAAAATATTAATTTTGTTCAGAAGACAAAATGTTTTTTAATGAAAAACACTGATAAGCTTAATAAAATTTAGATTTGATTAAAATCTTACCTTTTACCTTCATTTTACAAATAGGAGTGCTTTAGTATCAGTAGATATATAACTATTGAAAAGTTCTCAAGTTGACCAAGAAGCCTATCTTCCCACCAACCAAAATATGTGGGAAATCTTTTCATCACCTTCTCATATATATAAATGATATAGTTTTGGATTAAAGTGGTCATTGAAATCAACACCCACTTTGGGAACAAAGAAAATATGCACACAAATCATCCTTTAAAATAGTAACTACATGAACAGCACAATACTTTCTAAACATATCTGAGACAAAGAAAATCACACTAAAAATGTGGAAAATAAGAAAAACAGCATTAGTCTACAACAATAAATCTAAAAACCAAACTCTAGGGGAGAAAATAGCTATAATTACCTTCCCAGATGAACACAAACTACTGACTCTTCTCAAAATGAAGACACAAAAACAAATTTTTACTGTTACTTGAAAACAAAAAAAAATTAAAATAAGCAAATATAATAATAACAACTAACAAGAAATACAAAAGTTAACAAACAAGACTAAATAGCCCCCACCAAAAAAAAAATGCAAACAGATCCATTAGAACAATACAACAGACTTCTCACTAAGCATCACTGACCTGTATATATAAATAGCTGAGCAAAAACATAATGCATATGGCCTGATGATTGTGTATCAGCATGAAACAGACTATCACTTCTGGGTTTTGACTTCAATGTCCAATTATATAGTGTCTGTTTTTCGTAAAAATCAGCCAAATCTTCCATGTTGAATTTTAATGATTTCTAATTTTCTCTTAACCAAATCAGAAGGTTTGCTATTTAAAAATGCTTGTTTTCAAATCTAGTCATTATACAAGATGATTTCGGTAAAGCTTTTTATAAAACTTGAACAGATATAATTTTATCTGTAAGCCATAAACTTACATGTTTTTTAAAATTACTTTTATAACTGCAAGAAGTAAAAAATAATTAAAGAACAAAGAACTCTTAATTTTTGTTTATTGGTTGTGTTGTCAACAATTGTGTGTGTGTGTGTGTGTGTATACGCTAAAACTATGTTTACATGTATGTATGCCTAGGAAATATATTTAGCTTGTGTAGATCTCATTTCTTTTGCACAAACTCGGATTGGTGTTGCTCCTTTTTAATTTTGTTTTCAAAGATTTTTAGCTCTGAAATTTTCATGTACAATTTTGGAAAGCATAAATAGTAAAAACTAAAGATGAAATTTGTCAGGACAAAGTAGATTAGAAGCGAGAATGTTTTTTAAGTTTCTAGCAAAATTTCTATTTCTTTTAAAATGTTAATGTCATCTGAGTTCAGAATAGAAATAGAAATTAGACTTGAATCAAAATATGTGCAGCCCAAACAATTCTTCTTTTTGCTCATCCAAATATGAATTAACAGCTTAGTTAATCAGGCTTCAGTAATTCATTGTATTTAATGTCATGCGAAACATTTGCTTGATTTTATATAGAAGTATTATTTGAAGACTACAACAAAACACTAATATAGTTATTGGAAAAAAAAAGATTTGTTCAAAAAACTTTTGTTCCATCCTAATTTCGTATGAATTCTCATTCCAGCTTCACAACCAACAACTGCAATATATGATTTTGATAAAAAACATTTTTCCTTAAAACCTTTGCATAGATTCATCAGAAATAAGCAAATCACGCAGTTTGTCTTTAAAAACATTTCCAATGGAATAAGTTGTTCTTTTTTTACTCAGAAATATTGACTTTTTCTTTTTTACTATTGGAAGATGATAGTTTAAACCTCTCCTAGATCATCCAGTGCCTTGAATTGTGTTTGAAATTTCTTATATTCATTCATAGCTGTCATTAATCAAGAGAATTAAATAAGAAACACAGATTTCATTCAAACCAACCGCATTCCCATCTACTTTTTTCAATATATCTACAATTCTTTTATAAAAATTGATTTATTAGTATTTATATCATAATATAATCATTAAATTTGTCATCTTCATGTATATAGATCCTCACTCAATATCAGCAATAAACATTGTTTTTATCATCAATTCCAAATTAATTATCTTTATAAATATACTCCACTTCCTTAAGTCAGGTTTGTTTTATATAAAATCCTATTTCTTTTCCTGCAAAGATTGTAACCATTTTTATACTGACCTAATGTCTAATGTTAACTAGTGATGTTAATTATTCAATTCCATTTACTTAAGGACTATATAATTTTTACAATTTGTTAAAGAAACAAAAATTATAATTTCTTTAATATTTTCTAATGCTTGAGTACAAGACAAAACCTTACATTCTACCACAAGTGTTAGTTATCATGAATATATATAGTGGAATAAATCTGTCGTTATATAACTTAAAATCTGACTCGATGATACTTATTACAAATATTCACTTAGAAATGTTTTTTTAAAATCCACATTATTCATATTTAAAATGATATGAGAACCAAGTATAACACAATTTATTTTAATCTACTGTTCTCAGAGGTATTTTTACGGTACAAATTAATCGTTTTTAAATGTGGCATGTTGTGTGATTTAATTAAACAATTTTCTCACTTACTTCTTTAAGACTGCTTTTTGTTTCCAGGTCATAAACCAAAACTTTTCTTAAAAACAATCCTAAAGCTAAAATGAATTTACTGATAGGCAGATTTGAATTCAAAGAAAAGCAGAAAATTAATAGGCATGTTATATCTGGTAATGTAGTGAAAAGGTTAATTTCCATCATTTGGTGCTGAATGTTTTATTTTTGTCTTTTTTCCCTTTTTTAACAAATGATTTCTTAATGATTCTTGATAACATGAAACTTTTACCCTCGTTGATGCTTGTGCTTGTCTCTCACTCAACATTTTCACTTCAGATGAATTTAAAGCAACCAATGGTAACTGCTAGAACTTTCACTACTCAACGGTTTCCATCATTTTGCCTACCTCTACATATCAGATGTCTCAAGATGAATGCATGTTATTTTTAGAGTGTATAAATAAAACAAGGAGAGATCTTGTACAACTTCTTGTATTTTGTGTCTAGATCTACAAGATTTTCTATTAATTGTGTTGTTGTTGTTATAATACTAGCAGCCATACCCAACTGGTCGATCAGAAAAAGCATTCAATTAAAATGAAGCCAAAACAAAATCATGTTTAGATGTAACAGAGTCTATCTTGTTGAATTACTTTAAAGTAATTTCATTAAAAAACATTTTGAATTAATGCACTTACTGATATAACAGAAGTAGTCAATCAAAGTTAGCCGAGGACATAAAGGGGCAACATGAAGTCTCACTTCAGACCACAATTATTTTGGAGTTTTTGTCAAGTCTGATGAAAATTGCTTGAAAGATCAATGCAAAATAAAAAAGAAACCAGTAAAAAAAAAAATCACTATTTTTCACTATTTACATGGGTCTTTTCACTTACGGCTGAACTCAATTATCAAGTTAAATGACTGTTAAACAATTAACTTATTGTTGCTTGCAGTGAAGTTTGTTTAAAAATTAAGCAAATTTTCAGTTTAAAATCGATTTTTTGTTTTTCACTAAACACAGTGGTGTAGAAATAAAACTGAGGCATCATCGAGCTTAGGAGGGTAAAAACAATTTCAGACATTATATAAATGTTTTTAACTTTCACAAAAACAACAGTTTCAAACATAGGACAATAAAACTATACTAAAATCAACACATTCTCTTCTTCAGCATGTCTTTTCTGTAGAAGAAAATAAGCGTTAAAAAAACAATTTCAGGTTTCATTTAAGAAATCTTTTCAGAATCAGAATTCAGTGTACAAACAGAAAATCCATCAAAATACAAGTTTGTCTTTTTATTCATTAAATTTTTTTTTAAAATGTCTTCTTTAAATTACTATATAAAAGTTAACAAAGCAATTTAAACCAGTGACTGCAATTTGTTTGTCAAAAAGAATCTTTTGCCTTCATAAATATTTTAAATTACTTAAAAATTGACCGTTAATGAATTATTTATTAAATTATGTGAAAATAGAAATCATAATTAAATTTAAATGCTGATGATGATGATGTTGTTCAATCCAAGGGAAATAAAAGTCATTGTGCTTTTCGATAGAAATTTTCTTCATTTCATTCACTATGAATTTTTGAAATCATTATTAATCTTCTTGTTCCTTAGTTATGCGCTGATATAACTCATGAATAACAATTTGGATTGTAAATAAACGTGGAAGAAAAAGATATATCAGCAGCCCTGTTTGGTTTCAGTAAGAGAAGGAGGCAATAATAATAATGCTCACCCCCTCTTCATGTGTTTATTAACATCTGTTATGGTATCAATCAGGTTCATTTTTTTTGTGCCATGTGAGTACGAGTGAATGAAAAGAAAATAAACAAAATCTACTGCAGCAATCTATCGTGACATTAAATCCGCTGCATGCAAGACGCTTTATTGATCTCTATTTATCAATACATCAAAGATATTTCGAGATATGAAAATGATAATGTTCATTATTATATTGACGACATATGAACAACCCCAGGGCTAGACAATCCTTATGCTCCTAGAATTGGCATTATTAAATTTCTCTTCTGTATCTGATGGATTTTTGTTTATAACGCGACCACTTCTAGTTAGAATTCTGCCAGCTTCTAATTGTGGCATGATTGAATTGGTCTGCTCAACAATTTCTAACTACTGGTTCTTCATAGTTGAATTAATTAATGTACTACTGATCTTTGGATATCATTTTTTTTTCTTGATGAGCGTAGAAATAGTTGCAAGGGAATTAACTCTGGATTTATCAAGATGTCTCTACATTTGCTTCAGTGAAATGGAAAAACGGGTCAATTTTTTCACTTTCATTTCTACCCTCTTACTTCTTTGAATGATGACCTCTTCATGATTGTTACTGCAATGACATAATAGGAGAAATTTTACAAGTATACTGTAGTCATAGAACTCACGATAAGCTTATTTATTCATTAAAGATAATACATTACAAAATTCAAATGGAAAAATCATGAAACTTTCATAGGTACTACTAGTTAATTATCATTCTATTGTTAATTAAAAGAATGATTAATTTAATTTTGGTTAATGCCGAATTTAGTATAAAATAGCTTCGAGGTCAAGTGAAAATATGTAGCAATGAATTTCACTTGAAGCTTTTAAAGCAAGATTAAATGTCCATTTTCGGTTTTCACAGTAAAAACAAAAAAAATGTTTCTAAAGTATTTAGGGGCCCTGTTTAGTTTTTTCATCATATGCTTAAATTTAAGGGAATCTAGTGAGATCCTTTCATCATAAATCACTTCTATATCATGTTTACAGATAATCAACTTGTAAACACAAGGAGAGTTACTGGAAAATTTGTATTTTTTGAGTCGAGTATACAGTCTTTAATTTTGTGTCAATAGCTGAGGTTTAGAATTACAAATAAAAAGCTACCTAAATGTAGGGAGACTGTTTTAGTTAAATTTATGAAAAATGATACAAATTTGATGGAATTGTATTGGAAGTTCACAATGCTGGCAGATTTATCATCACCACAAATAGTTGAGCAGAAAATCTTTAATACTTTAAACTATTTAAAAATTTCTCACAGGTTTTCTCGTTTTTTTTTCCTCAACTATTCCACTTGTCATGTTTCAAAGGGTCATTTAATTTAGATATACTCTGTGATTTGCAGAGATAAAAATCAGATTTTATTCAGTGAGTTTTCTATTGTAACATTTTTTGCATATAAATGTCCGTTAATTTACTTCAAAAGGAATAGAAAATATTATTCCAAATTATCACATATACAAAAAGAGGAAAATATATTTTGATTTTAAAAGTATATATATATATATATATATATATATATATATATATATATATATACTCTTTTACACAAACACTTATTGGAATCAAGCACCCTACACAAAATATTCAACAAAAACACAGTAAAAATCAGGTACAGTTGCACTGAGAACATGGCACAAATAAGAAAAAAAGCACAACAGGAAAACTACCAACAAACCACATGAACAAATATCGTTTAAATGGTACAAAACAACGTAATATACAAAGCCACGATAAAATCAAGAGATAATGAAGAAAAAGTATACATAGGAGTAACTGAAGGACCCTTGAAACAAAGAAAGTATGCGCACAAAACATCTTTCACAAATAGTAAATATGCAAACAGCACAATGCTTTCTAAGTGTATATGGAAAATTTAAAATAATACGTACACCACACCAAAAACATCTGGGAAAATAAGGAAAAGATCATCAGCCTACAACAACCAATCAAAAACTTTGCTTGAAGGAAAAAATAGCTATCATTACCTTCCCAAAATCAAAATAAATTATTAAATAAAAGATCTGAGATCATCTCAAAATGTAGACATTAAAACAGATTTTTACTATGTTACTTAAAAATCGAAAACTGAAAATAAATAAATTAACCCAAAGAAATCACCTGTTAGAAAAGACAAAATACAATAAATAAATAAAAAGAAAATCAATGAACACAAATAAATAATAAACAAATTAACAAACCATTATGACCAAAATATTAGTTAGACTATAAAAATATACAGTATAATAAACAACAAGTAAAATAAATTAATCTAAATTCATCCAAATAAATAAACTAACAATCCGATCCCTATAAATGAACCGTTAGAAAAAACAAATAAAGATAATCAATCCAAATAAATACATGAAGTAATAAACAAATTAAAAATGGCTCCCGCCAAACTAATAGTTAGAATAAACTACAACAATCAATCCCAAAATTGAATAAATAGCTTTATTTATCTTCCCAAACCAAAACTATTAAATAAGCGATGTAAACAACTTTTTATTACATTAATAAAAACACCGATTAAAATAAAGATAAAAAAATAAATATATAAAATAAGAAATAAAAATAAAAAATATACTAATAAATAAACAACTTCCGGTAAAATAACCGCCAAAATAGACTACCCACAATGCACCACTGACACGTATATATAAATAGCCAAGAAAAATAACAGCACTCATGCGTCTGGCATGAAACAAATTGTCACCTCTAAGTGTTGACTTCTATATATAGATGTGTGTGTAAATCATTTGTAATTTGGTGTTCTCTTCCTACTTGCAAACCACCGATCTACCACTGGGTGGCATGCCACTACTGTTCACCGCTGGTGACCTGCTGTCAAATTTCCAGTGTGTTCCTCTTGGTAATAAATGGCATTCAGTTTCTTGTGTATGGTTTGATTTTACCTTAACTTGATTCCTCCTTTTGCTGATATTGTCTTTCTGCTCACTGAGCCAATTAAAAATAACCCTAAATCTACTAATATTACTTTTACTAATTATGGACTTGATTCTTCAAAGTTATAAAGCAAAAACTTTGCTGAAATATCAACAAATACTTATCCCCAACTCAGGTTACACCATTAATATCAAACATTTCAGTTCATGCTGTTGGCACTGAACTACAAGAAATAATTGATGGCATCACACTGCTTATTAGTTTCTTTTCTAACAAACTTACAGAACGATGAAATCTTCACAAATTTTACTGTGAACTCCTATCTGTTTACTTGACAATTTTACACTTTTAAGGACATAATGCCACATTATTTACAGATCACAAACCTTTAATAGTAGCATATAAGAAAGAAACAACTTGAAAATCATAAATACAAAAACATTACTTATCTTTAATCTCAGAATATATATCAGAGATGAATGATAAAAATATATCGCTGACTATTTAAGCCAGCAAATTTTTATGAGCATTATCATTGCCAAGGAAAGAACAAACACAGATTGAAATGTCAACAGCGTGTCTTGATCAAATGTGAAGAATATCTACATAATTGTGTGAAAAGTGACAAAAATTGTTAATATGCAGTTCATTAGTTGCTGTTGGCAAAGAAAGTGATTAGGGTGTTGTCAGAAATTCCCCTGTAAACACTAGTGGTTTGCCGAACACAAGATCTGCGGGTGATCATTGCATATCCTTCTTTAATTGAGAAAGTGATAGCATGACAAATGGTAAGTTATCCATCCAGGATTGGTTGTTGCTTGTCGGCTACAAATTCGAGGTCAAGTTGTTCCTTAGTGGCGTTGAATAAGAATGCTCTCGATAGGGTGTCTGCGATGGTGCTAATGTAGCGTATGTCAGTTGTAAACTGAGAAATAAAATCTAGCTGTCTGGAGTCACGGGCGTTATACTTGTCTGATTTAGTATGAAGGGCATAAGCTAAAGGTTTATGGTTGGTAAATACCGTGACCTTCTAAAATGTGTCAAAAATATTTGATTGAAATGTAAATTGCTAATAACTCTCGTGAGAAAGTGCTCTATGTTTTTTTCAGTTGTGGTAAGTTTAACTGAGAAAAAGAAAATAAGTCTGGTCTCTTTTTCCATGTGCTGATCTAAAACAGCTCCTATGGCTTCTGATGAGACATCAAAGATGGGTGAAATATGTACTGTTCCGTCGTCACGTAAATAATTGAGTTTAGTAAAATTTGCTAGTGCATTTCTTGAATTGGTAAAAGCAGCAAGAGATTCATCCGACAGAGTTATCTTCGCGTTTTGCGTTCTCTGGCCACAAAGTAAGTTGGTAAGAGGTGCCAGGATGTGGGAACAGTTAGGAATGAACTGGCGATAGTAATTTATCAAGCTGAGATAACGTCGAAGTTGTCGGAGCGTAGTTGGTTGAGGAAACTCTCGTATAGCTATAACCTTCTCTGCGACAGGTGTGATGCCAGAACCGTCAATTTTATGTCCAAGGAAATTTAGTTTAGTCTGGTTTGATTTTTAAGCCGGAATGTTCCAAACGCCGACAAACTTGCATGACGTGAAGCACGTGTTCATCCATGTTGGCGCTTGCTAGTAGGAGATCATCAATGTAAGAAAACGAGTGCGACAAACCACAAAGTGCTTCGTCGATCAGACGTTGAAATGACTGTACCGCGTTTCGAAGCCCAAAAGCTATTTGAAGGAATTCATAAAGACCAAAAGGAGTTGTGATCGCAGTCTTATGGATGTCTTCTGCGGACACTGGGATCTGGTAGAAAGCTTTTCGTCTATAGTCTGCGCAGGGTCTCCACACCCTCTCTTGTTCCTTGGGAACTATGTGGAGTGGAGATGCAAAAGGGCTTCATGAAGGGTGAATTATGTCCAGATCCAACATATGCTGAAATTCTCTGGCCTGAGTCTCTGTGGCTTCGAAAAAACTGGCGAGCCACTTGTCTGGATTTTGTGTACGGTGCTGTGTTTCACCGTTTCTGTGTACGTAAAAGGTTGAATGAGTGAGGGAAACTTATCCAGTACGTGCTAGAATGGGTTATTCTCTGGCAAAGCAATGCATAATTTACTTGGCGTGAGAGTACAGGTAAGTTTCATTGTTTGGTCGATGAGTGTGTGGTTTGGCATATCCACTGTAATGTGCTAGGAAATCTGCGCCAGGTGTGGGGAATTTTACCTCCGCCACGGTGAAAAACCATTGGAATGTTCTTTTTAATGCTATGTTTAAGGTCATTGGAATCTGGCCGAAGGTTTGGATTTGAGAACCATTTGCTTCACGTAAAGTGTATGAAGATTTCTCCATAGAAAAACCTGGTCTGGGCGGAATCACACTGACTTTAGCGCCTGTGTCGACCAAAAATAATTCATCTGAATTACTGTCTGGAACATAAAAGAAACAGTTGATTCTGTCTTCCCAGACAGCAGACACCGTCTTCATGTGCTGTTGGGGCTGGCATTTCCTGCCTGTTAGTTAGGTGTAGATGCCAAGCTGCCTGCCAGAAATTGCGGTGATACCGACAGGTAGTAGTCGCCCTCCCTTGCGAGTTAGATCAGGAATGTCGGTGTGACTTGTATAAGTTGTGAGCTGGGGGCAAACGTTATCTGCTCAGACGATCCAGCTGAATCGACAACTTGTTGATTTGTTGTTCCAGCTTACTAATCAAGGCATCGACGGGGGTGCCGTGTGGTTCGTGGACGTGCATACTATTGAGGGCTTTAGCCTCATTGATTTTGTTGGCTATTTCAGCCATTTTCATCTAGTCTAAATCCTCAGGAAGGGTTGCTAGGATTTGGGTGGTGTGGGTGAGCAGATTGTCAGTGAATCCGACATTATATTCTTTCCTAGCAGATTCTTCATCTTGCTTAATAGTTGCGTAGGCTTGCTGTCGCCCAATGGAAGAGTTTTGAACAGGTCATTTATGCGGCGCTCCTCAGATTCGCCTCTTCTATATATAATGGCTTCCCTTAACGTGTCAAACGGCTTGTCTGTCAGGACGTTGTCTAGCAAGTCTGATACTGCAGAAACAACCTTTGGCGGCAGCTTTTCAACAACGTAGGCAAAGCTTGCCCTTTGGGAGTGGATTCTTTTGGCCTGGAAGATGGCGTTTAACTGTGAGAAGCAAACATGCACGTTGATTGTGCTAAAGACTAGCAGGTTGAGCAATACTGTCGCTTCACTGCCATATTGGTCGGCCATCGTGGGTAGTTTTTGAAACGCACGTGGTAGAGAAAGAAATTCTTCACGCCAAGTTGAAGTGTTGGATGTTGAATTCTTAGGTGTTGTTGCCACAAATTGGGTTTTTTTCTTTTTTTTGGTGGTGGTGGGGGCGAATCACGTCGGGGTCACCAATTGTAATGGACCAGTGGGTAGATGGACCACTACTATTTATATTATTATACTTTCAACGTACAGAATTCAAGTAAACAACAAAACTCCAAATGTGAATCAACAAGTATATATTGAAATAACATCCAAGGACAAACATGCAATAAAATTGTATTCAATGTATATAGATTAAGGGAGAGAGGTTCTTCCCCTTTAACTGTATTTTGATTTGTAATTGATTGTCCGAAAAAAGTCCTCTTGAGAGAAAATGTTCAGGAATCAATATTAGAACGAGGAACTATTTGTTAGAATAGATAACACAAGGATACAATTGATCAAAAAGTGTGTTGTGTTAGAGAAATTAACAGAGTCCTGGTTGATTGAGCTTGGCTAAGTCACAGAGAGAAATGTAGGTTTATATTACAAAATTCTGTGTCTGCGTTTGCAATATTGTAAGATCGTAGATTTGTGTAGACATGCGAATTTTACTGGATCTTACTGATGCCTTGTGAAAACGTCGCCTCTTTTAAGGAAAAAGTATAGGCTCCCAGGGAAAGTGCAGGAAAAGTTTATCTTGCATTAAAAAAAAAAAAAAGTAAATTAAAAATTAACCAATCACTACATTCGTACTAACAAAACGAGCAAGCTAGCTCAAAACCGAAGAATTCAAAGAAAACGACTGCGATGGCTAAATTATCCTATAGAAAGGTAGTATCCATTTATTAGCTAATCGCAGATGAATAAAATGTGGGTGTGGAAAAACATAGCAATCGCTACACATTTCATTTATTTACTGTTTTTTAAAGAAGCTATTTATTTATCAACCTTAAAAAAATCTATGCAGGAAACACACAAAGCATATAACTTGTCTAGCATTTTGTTAGATTACTACTTCATCTTTTCTTAGAAAATGACATTGTCTAATGTATAATACGTATCCATTTACATCTTCTCCTGTTTAACATTTGTTATGGCCAGTGATTTCAAATCTATGGGTCATGACCCATTTATGATAAATAATTTCTTAATTTTTGCATCTTCTCTTAATTTAAATTTAATGTAGGTCATATTTGATTGGTTGATCTGAAGAAAGCTCACAAGCATCCCCTTTTTCTTTTTTCATAAAAATAGGCTGAATTTTGCTTTTTAAATGTAAATAAATCATTCACTCGCCAGTAATTTACAACCACCTGATGAGATGTGTTAATATGCATTGAAACACGATTGCAATTGTGTAGCGATTTTGACATGTTTTTCATGTAATATCCTAAAATAAAGTACATATACATACATACATATATATATATATATAGGTTGCAGCATACCTAAAGAGGATAATGGTATGTCTCCATTCACATAAATACATTAGTAAATACTGTATGTTGGCCTGCAGTTGAAGATTCATTGTGGAATTCACTTGACTCACTTCTAGCAGTTGACTACTTTTTCTATATGTGCTGCTGGTGAATCTTATATGTGTTGTTCATGTCCTAAGTATTATTGTTCATTACCAACCATCGTGTGATTATTGTATTTAGTAACTGTCCCTAGGTTACAAAAAAATATATATGTAAAAGCATGGCGTTCTATACTCTAGGCCAATTCATGGTGCAACTGAGAGCCAGAACTGGAGGCCTATTGAAAAATGTAGGATTTTCAGAAATTTTAGAAGAAATGAAGTCAACCACTTCATGAAATACTTAGAATAACATTTTTATTCACACCTGAGGATAATAGGATGTGTTGAAAGATAAATAAATGAAAATATGTATTTTTGCTATGAACACTGATAATTATTAAACAACACAAAGGGGGTAATTATGATTTCTGGTAAAAGATATATTGAATCAGAAATTTATATTATTTACAGGTGTCACTGAATCCTTTATTCAATCTATTCCTTGTGAGTGAATAAAGACTTTGGTTTAAATTTACATTACAGTTACTGGGTTTGACAAACAGAACCCGAGAAGGCTGGAAGACATCAGCTGAAGTGTGTATATAACAATCAATCATCGCAGAAATATAGACAAATAAAACAAAATCATTCTAGGAAAGTTTCAAAATTTTTAGAGCTGGTTCTTTTTCTGATCTAGGTGTGCCATGTTTTCAAAAGTTTTTCAAAACTATATTTGCAAAAATAGAAGCATGCTTTTCTCCATGTTGAAAAAATGAAACTCAGAAATAAGCATAAAAATGTTACTTAATGATTTATAGCAAACCTTTTCCTTTATTGTATGGAAAAGGATGAAACAAAAAAAATAGCCATTGACAAGTGTGGTCAGAAGGAACTTTTAGTTTTCCATGGTCAATTAATTTGGTATATTTTCTATACTTTTCATAATAAAAATGAGTTTCACATTCACTGGGTTGATTATCATTTCTTGTAATATATCCAGGTATGTACACAAGAGCCATTTTTATTTCATTGGAAAGAGATGGTTCTAAATTTTCCAGATTGTCAAATATTTCTGAACGTTCCTCACAAAGTTTATAATCACAAGATGTACATTGGTGACCTGGATTAACATCAAATTCAGCAATATTTACATTTTGATTTAAAAGTAAAGATGTCTGCTTAATATGCAGCTTTTCAATACATTGTCAACTGATTTAACAAATAGTTGTTTGCCAAGATATAGCAACATTTTTTTATATATACTTCATCATGGAGAATTATGCACCCTTTTTGACTGGTATTAAGAGTATTAAATATAGATAACAAGAAAGATTTTTCATTAAGTTTTGAAACTTTTGACGTCATCCTTCCTAATGTTGCTAATGAGGGTAATTGAAAATCATATCTTAATTCATTATACAATGTCCATGCATAGTACCCAAAAGCATGCACAACTATATCTGAGCTGTATTTTATTCCAACCATTTTGGGAGCCATTGCTAAAAATTGTTGACTCAGGATATTTTTCTTGTGATCAAAAGCCATAGAATTTAAATATCGGATGATTTCTTCCAGTTTTGACCAAGTATCAACTGTATTTATACGAGTTTTGGACAGGCTGCTAATATAACACTTAACTCCATAATGAAATGTTTCAAAGCGCAAATTGTTATAAATTTTCAACATAAAGAGAGGAATACCATCAATAGATTTTGATGATTGTTTTCATCCAAAAATGCTACAACTGGACATATAAAGTCTTTTTTGTTGTTAAGTAGACTCTCTTTCAAATTTGTATAATTAATTTTATCTAATTCTAAAAAAGCATTAAGTTCATCAGCAATTTGATTTCTAACAGTACTGGAAGTTTTTTTTATATTCCTTTGAACAGCTGAGGGTGTTGGTATTTGACTATTTGGCACACCTGGCCATACAGATGGTAGATTTCTTGGACATATTTTTCCATTAACTTTTATGGTATCAAAATTTGAAGGCCAATGTTGTTGACAAATAACAGTATTGTTAGTAACATTTAGATTGGCATTTGGAACTGATTTTATCCATTTCTCTCTCTCGTCTTTGTTTTCTGGAAAACGATAAACTGGTATTTTATTAATCTCACCACACATAGTTTTGTCTTGCTGGCTTCTTTAATTTGTTTTCTAAGCAAACACACAGCACTTCTGGGGCATAGCTAGGAATTAAGTAGTATCTGAAATGGTAGATTAAAAATCTTTAACAAATATTTCTCTTACTACTTCAATTTAGGAGTGAATTTTCAATCTAAATCAATTATACTCTTAATTACAGCTTTGATCCATGCACCCTGCCCAAATACACACAATTAATTAAAACCAAAACTTTTAGAGAGTTGCCTTCAGCTTGAGAATCTACTTCTTAATTTAAAAAAAAAAAAACGGTGGGGGGTATGGTTTTGTTTGAAGAATACTGTCAGGTTTGCAGTTTTGCACAATATTTAATCGTTTAATTATCAACAATAAAACTGTTTTTAATCAAACAAAAAATAGTAATATTGACATTTAACTGCATGTAATAAATTTATTATTTTTTTTCTTTAATTCTAATAAGTAAGCGATATCAAATTAAGTAATGACATTGAATTTATGAAAAAAAACATTTTTCATTCATTTTATAATAAAAAATAGTTTTCTTTACGTCTTTGAAGAAACTACTAAATTAAATTCTGTTCAAATTTGTTAAACGTTGTTTTGTTTTTTTGCTTCTTAAAATAACACAAATTACTCAAAAAGAATTGCATTTTATCAATAAATAATTCTTTAAACTTTAATCAAAAAATGTTGAACAAACTTTAAGAGGAAAAATGCCAAAAATGAATTAAACTTTAATTTAAAAATGTTAAGGCTTTAAAACTTAAGTAAATCTTTTTGTGCGAGTACATTTAAGCACCAAAGTTTACTTTTTACAATTTAAATATAAATAATGTATGGACTCAAACTAAAAAATAATCAAATATACTTACTTCAAATAAATAAGTTAAATGATATTCCAACCAAAGGTAAAATTAAAAGATTCCTTTGAATTTCTTGAGCCCGCAGCAGTTCGCTCAAATTGAAACTAAAAAAACGATCTAATTGTCAGCCGGCCTCCAGTCTATAAGAGGTTGTGGCGTTATGCAGAGGCCTGTTAATATAGAACGCCATGTGTAAATGTCCTCGGAATATACCTGTAGAAAAGACAAATTGAATAATAAAACAGACAATAGGAAAACAATATGTAATGTTTTTGCTGACAAGCTTTGTAATCCAACTTTATCAAGGCAAGTGATGATAAACAAAAGTGAAATGATAAACAAAATGTTGAAATTCAAGAAATTTTAAAATATGCTCTTGTGAAAGTCTCTTTTTGGATATTAGTAACTTTTCTTTTTCTCTTTCGATAAAGTGTTATATATATATATATATATATATTTATGATTTGTGAATTGATGTTTTGTTGCTATTATAAAGTTAACCCCCACCTAAAAAAGATAATAAAATAAATCATATTAATAAAAATGGCAATTATTTTAATGTGTGTGTTTTAACTGACAAATACACAAATCATATCTGCTACAATATCTCAATAGAAGAACAAAGATTCCTTTGAGATATTTTTTCTAAATACAAATGTTTATCACCGACATTTTCTTTATTTGCCAATTTGTTATCCCAATTATAAATAGTCATGCTATCTATTTTTTTTTTAAATACCCACTGAAGTGACTGCTGAGGAAGACCCAGTTAAAGACTCTTGGGTTTATATTTGTCGAATAAATTCAAAGATGATTTAATCTACTCAACCCCCCTAACAACAATCAATCTATTTATTATATTTATGTACCCTACTCTTCGATCACAACATTTTGCATCTTTCTTTTTAATCGTCTCTATTTTTCTGAATTGCTGGCATGAAATTAACATTAAATTCATGTTTTATTCTTAATATCAAGTGAGTGTGTTTATACAAAATAAGCAATTCTACAAAAGTATGAATAAACATTTGTTTTAAGTAGGGAAATGTACTGTCAGGATGGTGTGAAAATTAGCTTGGTATTTTTAGAGTACTTAATATTATAAGTAAACAAATTTTGACATTTATTCAACAAAAAGAGACTTTTCTTTTAAAAAAACATACATGACTCAATTATATTAAAGTTATGTGTGAACATTTCTATAACTGAAAATTTATGTTGGACATTTACATAACTGCAAGAATCTATCCTCAAGATAGACAATGGACATCAGAGTGGAACAGCAAGACTCGGTGATGTGATCCCATTTCTTTACATATTATGAAAACTATTTGAGTTTAAAGCCCTGGACATTTAGAACTTGGAGATCTGATTGCAAGTGGTGAGAGGCAAGGTTTTCTCAATGTAAAAATACTGAATTATTATGACATAATGGTTTTCTGCTTTAATGTGAGTAACAAAACCTTGACAACATCCCATCATTGATGGAGCTCCATCAGCACACACTGGCAAACAATTCAACCAGTTCAGATCATGTTTCTTTAAGAAATCATTTATCATATTAAAGATCACTTATCCACTTCTAGTAGTTGTCAAAGTATAACAGAAGAGAAATTCTTATAGAATGTCATATTCTCTCCTGTACCAAACATAAACTATCAGTTGAACATTACCAGCATCATCCATAAACTCATCTGTCTGCAGAGAAAATTTTCCTGCTTTTTTCATTGCCACAATTAATTGAGCTAAAATATCTTCTGAAATTAGACCAATTCTATGTTTAATGCTATTATCAGAAAGTGGTAAAGATTCAACCTTCTTGACAATTTCTGCTCCGCTAAGAGTTTTTACAGTTGCCAATGCTGCTGGCTTTACCAATTCCTCTCCAAATGTTCTGGGGCTTTCTGCATCTTGCAATTATTCATGCCACTTCAAAGGATGCCAAAGAAGCTTTCTCCTTAGAAAAAGCTGAACTCAAAGAAGAATCAATCCACCTCCATTTTGTTTAGTACTTCCTTATCTTTCCAGTAACTCAAATGTTTTTCAACAGGATTTTGATGAACTGAGTACAAATGATGCCTTAATTTATTTTCTTGCGATTCATTCACCGAATGCACTGGGGTCAAACGTTTCCAGATCATTCTTTCAACTCAGTAAGACTATATTTGAAAACCATCTCTGTAAGGTAATGAAATATTGTAAATTACACATTCTTACAAGATCATCTGCAACCCTCAGAAAAACCCTTGCAAAACCTATAAAGAGTCATGACCATAGATTTGGGAATCCCAGGTCTAGTTAATATGTTGTTAAAAGATATTGTTAATGATATTTATATATTGTTTACTGTCTGGAAACATAAATATAAATTAAAAATAGTTTATATCATTTTACAAAATCTCAAAGAATGTCTGCACTTGTTGAATGTTAAATAAATATATCAAACTATGTTAAATTTTATTGAAAGGAGTGACTTCCTTTTTTATTAAAAGTGATTTTCTTTTTTATTAACTGCAAATGATAAGCAAAAAGAAAACAGCAGCAAGAAACAAGCAGCCTTGAAAAGAAAAATTTCTTTGTTATTGACAAAAAAATAGCCTTCAATATTGTTCATTATACAAAAGTATAATTATACCACTGAAGGATTCCTATTTTAAACATTCTTGCTATTTATTGGAATAATAAAACCTTCAGATGAATATTACATTTCTTGGCAAGTAAAATTGAAGTATAATTGATCTCTACCTTAAATTTTTGGATTTTTAAATGTATGAGAAACTAAATAAAAGAATTAATGAGAGAAAGTAAAAAAGTATTTTTCAGTGAGAAAAAGGTAGTCCATGAATCGTAATATGTTCACAATGCAAAATGATTTACACAAGTTGAAATAAAAAGCTGAAACAATATAGTCCATAAACAATTGACCATGAAATTATTTGGCAAAATTTTCTACTGCTTTTCTCTAATCAGATCAGCCAATGAAAATTAAATTTAAATAATATTCCATAAATATTATTTAGCTGATATGTTTTAACTTTCAATGAGAATTCAACTTCAGAGGAGGTGCTGAAAAGTTCTGATTCACTCACTTCCTAAAATCTGACAAAATACTCATTGTAGTGAGAAAGAGAATTTCTTATATTGTGCCAATTTTTAAAAACTGACTATCCGAATAACTAATGCAGAGTACAACTCTGATTTACTGTGCCGAGTAAAAGAAGGAAAGAAAAATTTTAAGGGAATAAGATTTTTCTCTTTTTCCAGAACAATGTGTATGATCACAGTAGTGGCAAGACAATAAATGTTCCGAAAAATTTACTTTGAGCGTGTAACAGTAACCTTATAGTTAATAAGAAACAAAATGTAGAAGTGACAAAACAACAAATGGAGCTAAGATGTAGTTGAGAGTTTGTTCAGGGTATAACAAAAGGTAGCTGAGTGGAGCTAGACACATGGGAGAAAATCGACATGCATGTGTAGTCGAGTGAGATAGACTCATGAGAAAAAAATCAACACAAATATGTAGTTGAAGGAGATAGACCCATGAGAGAAATCAACATGCATTTGTATTCAAGTGAGATAGACTGGTGGAAGAAATAGTTCTAGAATTATCACATTGTAGTAGTCGAGATTTAGTCTGTTACTGCTGGTTTCATGGCTGGCCAAAGACATCACATTGGTGTCACTGCTGATGGCCTGGTTAAGCTTGCCTGCCATGGCGATCTGTTGCTAATGCTACATGGATCAGATCTGTTTTGTAGGTTAAATCAGTGTTGGCTTTATGGTGAGTCAGAAATGGTTGCTGCAAAAATCTGGTAGGCTTTTTCTGATTGGTCAAAAAATGTTTTATAATCCTGGTAATTTTGGACAGTATTCCAGATGTGAGTGTGTGGAGTCAGACAAAATTAAGCTCTGTTTTTGTCATATGAGCTGTGGATGCCAAAATATTTGAGTTAAATTATAGTTCTGAGAGGGTACAACAAGTGCATAAACCTTCCACTATTTTTTTTTTATTAACCCGATCTTAACTCGTGTGACTCTTTTCTGATTCTACGTGTTAAAAGAAGTTTAAAAAAGGAAATTTTCAGAGTTGATAGCAGCAAACAATGACCAAATATCAGAAACCGGTCGGGGAGTTTTTTGGGGAACAGACTTGACAAGGATTCTTTAAATTTAAGAAACAATGTTTCAAACAATGTGTTAGAATGTCAGCCAAATAGGTGGAATAGCATGTAGGATTCATGGCTCTTGGTCATTCCCTTTTTGCTGTTTTCAGCACCCCCTCTTTTTAGATTAATGAACATTTATAAACCTATTAAAGTATTAATTTGTAGCTGCTATAATAATATCAGACATAAATGCTATTTCAATGGCATTTTAAGTAATTTCTCAATTTACATTCATATCTGTTCTGTATCAAATTCTGACATAAACAAAGACAATTTATTTTAAGAAATAGATTGGATCCAACATAGTTATTTTTGATTTATTTTATTTAAACATTATTTTTGATGGATACTCATATTCAAGTAGAAGTTCTGGTTTTTAATTACCATAATTCCTCCATGTATAATATGCCTTCATCCATAATACACACCTCTGAAATTTTTGCTGAAGTGCTTCTACTCATGCATAATACACACCTCTTGTCTGGTAATTACACCCCATAAATTGTACTTCTCCAATTTCATTACAGCCAGTGTTTCCTATCTGCAATTGAAGATATTTATCAAAATTTCTGATCATCACGATTTGAAAAAGAAATGCAAATACCTATATTGTGCCTACTGCGCAGACTCATTAACTAGTTTTTATTCGATTAAATGTGCATTCGACAGGATCTCTATGTAGTTCGAGTTAGTTATACAGAAGTTGAGTTGGGCTTAAAACGTAGACAGAATAAGAGTTGGTCTGAGAAATATTTAACAAAGAATAAATTGAATCAAGAAACAAAGAAATCATATCAATGAAATTTATTGGTCTAGATAATGCGACAATTTATGTGCATTTGAGGTAAGTAGTTATTAAAGATTTTCTTGTAGTTGTGCATAATGTGCACCCCTAATTTTGCATATTTTTTTAGGAAAAAAAGGCATATTATCATGGGGAATTACAATAAACAATATTTTTATCCAACTACATCTACCAGAATATTTGAGAAATCTTGTCTTGTCTACAGATACAGAGCAGATATGGATGTTTTGAGAATTGGCAGAGAGTGTGTGTTCAAAAGGTACTATTTGGGCTTTGTTTGACGGTAAGTCATACGTGGCTGAGCAGTTAGGCACATCACATGCATTGGTGGTTCCCCATAGGGAGTGCAAGCCCGAATCCTGTCAGAGGACACATTTTGCTGGCAAGATTTCTGTAGATGTAGTTGGATAAAGTATGAGTATCCATTGAAAATAATTTTCAAACAAAATAAATTAAAAATAACAATATGTCTGATTTAATCCACTTCCTAAATTATATATATATATATATATATATATATATACACACACACACACACATACATACATGTAGATAGATAGATAGATAATATACCTGGTAGTTCTGGGTGCATTTGCAATGGATGAGTTGGTACTGTAGTGTGAAACTCATGCTCCATCAGCAACTGAGCTGAGCTAAATACATTCTGAAGTAGCGTTGATCTGTATGTGGGCAAGGCAAGGTACGGATCTGTCACTTTAGTCAGAAGGTTTATCTGGACTGCCCGTTCAGCTTCCCTGTTTCTCTTTGGATACCTTGGGCTGCTGGTTACATGCTGAAATCCAAAAGCTGAAAATGTACAGCATGCAAATTTTGGACCATTGTCAGTATTGATTTCAGATGAACTGTGACATTTGTAGCTTTTGAGAGCGTGATGTTCACTATTTCTATGAGTAGTCCACTATTAACAAATACTAATTCATTTAGATTGCTTGTATAAGTTGGAAAATTATCCGGTAATATATATATATTTGAACTTTATTTAAACCCTTCATGAACTTTTGATTCTTGAACATGTCATTTTTGTTTATGATCAATTTCATCACAATTCTTCTGTTAAGTTTGAAAAGTAATTATACATGCTTATTGCACAAAGTAGAGTCCAGTAATGTTATAAAAACCTCAGAGAATTCCAGTAAGATATCTTTAATCATTTCTAAGATACAACGGTTCAAAGCTTAATCTAATAATTGAACAATTTTGCTTTTACACCTGGTGTGTGTGTATATATATATATGTGAATGTGAACATTGAAATAAGCACCCAATGGTGACAGTCTTTTTTTATGCTTAAACACCATTGTTTAAACATGAAAAAAGACTGTTGCTACTGGATGTTGACCTCAATGTCCATTTTTAGATTTACATCTGCCCTGTACCTGATATCAATCACTTTAACCTATAAATATGGCATACCTTAAAACTATATATTTATCACATATATATATATACTAATCATTTCACCCCAAGCAAGGCAACAAAACCACTAACATGCAGGGTGTTACTGAGTGTAAAAAAAAAAAAAAAAAGAAGATTATTAGAGAGCGAAAACATTAAAAGAACAGGAATTAAAATGGAAGATAACGACTAACATTGTATTTAGATTTTTGAAGATCAAACATTTGTAAAATGAAGAATATATATATATATTGGTTTTAGTGAAAGATGACTGCCAAGGTACTGTGATTAAGCTTTTTGTTTATTTTTCATGTGTTTGTACAAGTGTTTTCCTTTCTGGACACAAAGTGTTTAAAAACTTAAATTCTGCATATCCGAGCACTTTTGGCTATTCTTTTAGCCTTCATCATGGATAATCTTCATTTTTAATTTTTAACTGACTGTGTTTTTTTTCATGTATGTGTTTCACATTACAGAAATATTTTATTTTCCAAACATGGGCAGCACATTGTGGCTCTGTTCAGATGGTACCCAACTGACCTTACTATACAGTGCAGTTGACAAAAACAATGTAGATGAGGCTATTATACTTGTACTTTCGCTGAAGCTCAACTTCTTGAGAGCTCCTATCTGCAGCTGCTCGGTCTCACGCTGACTGCTGACCTGAGATGAAACAAATACATAGAGTCAATTGCTTCATCTACCTCAAGGAAAGTTGGCTCCTTGTGCTGGGCCAGGAAAATTTTCTTCACAGAATCGATCTTTCAAATCTACAAATCAACCATTTGCCCTTGCATAGAGTATTGCTGCCGTCTGCAGTCGCTCTCTCGCAGACGCGGCGTCGCCTCTCTGTCTTTTTTACAAATACTTTCACGGTAATTTCTCCAATGAGCTGCTTTTGCTGGTTCCAAGACTTCATGAATTCAAACCGTCCTTGCATTTTTATATAAAAATAGAAAAATCAGCTATTTTTCCATGATTTTTCCATTTTGTCTACAAATACTTAAATCTACTATTATTGTAGAGTAATAATCTTCTCTACTATTGTGGCAATAGACTATTCCTACTTAGAAATATGGCTAGTAGCCACATTAGTGTAGGATCTGAGGAGTTGATTTACTCAAATTTTACCATTCTCTATGAGTATTTAATAAAACTCTTCTTACTTTTACTTAGTTGCTCTTCTGTACCTTCACTACTCTAAGTATGGCTTTCCTATTTTGAACAAAGACAAAACTAACACAACTGCAATGATTTTCCTATTTTTATACAATTTTGTATAAAAATAGGAAAATCATTTACAATATATTTTAATCTTTTTATAACAAAGTAGGATAACAGATACATTTGCACATGATTTTGACTTGTATAAAAATAGGAAAAATTCACTAATTTGACACCGTGTTTTCTTTCTTATATAAAAGTAAAACCCACTGCTTTTACACTAGATTTAAATATTTTATATGAAAATAGAAAATTCAGTTATTTTACACATTATTCTTACATTTTGTATAAAAATAGCTAAAGTTACTACATTAACACTATATTTTTACCCTTTTATATAAAAGTAGAAAAATCAGTTTCTTTTACATGTTTTTAATATTAATGTAAAATATGTAAACCTACAACTTTTATACAATATTTTAACATTTTATATAAAAATACGAAATTCAGCTATTTTAAAAATGATGGGGAAAAACTACTTAAGATTTTTACGTTTTACATAAAATTAGTAAAATCTACTTCAACATTATATTTTTATGTTTTTATATGCTTTTACACTTGATTTGAACACTATAAATTTTTTTATGTAAAAAGAGAAAAGTCAACTACTTTTACAAGATTTGACATTTTTTTTTTTACTTCAAACCAATAGTAAAATATACTGCTTTTCTATTAAATTTTTATATTTCCATGTAAAAATAGGAAAATCAGCTGCTTTTATACATGATTTTTAAATTTTCTGTATAAAAATATATAACTCTACTTTTATTGTATATCGTAACTTTTTATAAAAACTGGAAGTTCAGCTACTTTACTCTATATTTGTAGTTTAAGTTTTTTACATTTTTGTATAAAAATAGGAAAATGAGTCATATTATGCAAAAGCTTTATTTTTTTATATCAATATAAAAATGAGCTCATTTCACAAAAGATAAAGTTTTTTATTTATTTAAATCTTTTACAATGGATTTTTACTTTAATTTTAATTACACTTGATTTTTGTTTTTATTTAAAAATATGAAAATAATCTTTCACTTTGTGGAATTTTTGTCTTTTATTTAAATATACAAAACATGAAACTTTTACACTAGATTATTACTTTTTTATGCAATATTTTTTTTTTAATTTAAAAATATAAAAATCAGCTACTTTTAAACATTTAGTTTTACTTTTTAAATGTAAAAATGTTCTGAATAATTATTTTTTATATATAATTTATTTGTATATAGGTTTGTACTTTTTAATTTAAAAATATGAACATCTGCTACTTCACACTATATTTTTTTATTTAATATATGAATATCAGTTACTTGTACACTAGATTCTTTTTTTATTTAAAAATATTTTCATGTAAAATTTAAAACTTGATATTCTCTTTTCCATTGAATTTACATTTTGACTGATGCATTCTTTGGTTGTTCTTCCGTACTCTATAATTAGAGCCCGATTATAAACAGAAAATTACATTTCTTAATTATTGCGGATCTTCTCATTAGTTCAAACGATACAATTTACAAAGTGCTAAAAAAAGATCTATCTCATCAGGACACTTACGAGAGCGGATACGGCTTTTAACTAATTTTATATTTTAACAACTTAAATGTAAAAATCTATTATAATTAAAAAATAACAAATAACTGCATTAAAAATTCATTTTTCATCGAGAATTTTTTTTGCTTTCAGAAAATATTGCCCATATTCATAAAAACAACTAAAAGCAAATAAAAGCATTTGAAATTAAATAATATAGTTGTTTGAGTTTTGTATGCTACAATTCAGAGCCGATTTTCAGGTGTGGAGGGGGGGCAATTAAAAAGAAAAAAACAAAAAAACATGATTTGCATTCCTCAAAGCCTTGTTCTTTTAACTATTGTAATCACTAAACTTGACGCGATCGAATTTCTAGCATTTTCATAAAATTAGTTATTGGGGTGGGGTAATAAATATAAAAAAATATTTCTGCCATGAATTTAATAAAAGAAAACATTTTTATAATAATTTCGATCATCCCTCAAATATAGAGTGGAATTTTAAAAAGTCCTACTAATCAATAAGTCTCAAAGATTTAATTTAAATCGATTATATGGATGTGTGTCAGACTTTAATCCATTTCTACTTGAATTTGACCCTCGTTTTTCTTAGATTATGAAAAGTATATAAAAATATTAATGGCTTAAGGTGCAGTTATGATACATTAACAAAATTAAAATAAATGTTGAAACTTTCACAGCAATAGGAAACATGTTGGTTTTGATAAACTCTAAGATTGAACCCACATTAAACGAATTTTGGGATATGTAAAAAGGAATTTTAAAATTGGAAATCTATAGTTTGATCAGTTTCAAGTAGAGAAAGAATGGACTAAAACGTATCCTCTCCCCATTGTTTTAATAACTGGAGAAAGTGGGGGGGGGGTGCTTTCTCACACCGGCAATTCTGAAGATAATTTGGTGAATTTTATGCACCTGACCAATTTGGCTTCAACACAAGAATTTTCTTTATCAGAATAAGAGTTTAATGAACTATATATATGCCTACTTCCTATATGAAGTTAACTATTTGAGCGGTGGTGCTGGAAAAACTTTGAGTATTACATTTTTTAAAAGACTTCATAAATTAACTGCATGTTCATTCTGGGATTCGGGGACCTAGTCACAGCTCTGGTTGTACGCAGTGATTAAATTTTAATAAAAAAAATAAGTACATTAACTCTTGAAGTAAGTTTCAATCTTTGCAGTTTCATGGGTTTAGGTGTGCGAATGTAAATTATTTTCGTAAATTTTTCGTTGTATATCGTAGGTTAGTTTTCGAATTTTACCAACATGACAATTTTGATGCGTCAAAATTCACTTCTATTTCGTTTTAAACTATTAACATATATACTCATAAATAGTTTAAACTCAAAAGAAGTGCTGCAAATCAGAAAACTGATAAATTAACGCAATTTGAAAACTTAATTCGTTCACTATATATTGTTTCAAACATAATAAAATACCGAATGGTTTAAATATTCATAATCATTTAAAATACATTGTATAATGTTGTGTTGAAATTAAAAAATAAAATAATAACGTATGAACCGCTCTGCAGAGATCTAAATCAAACAGAAACACTGTATCTTACCTTCAGTTGTCTAGATGTCTTTCTCAGTATACGAAACTACGAGTTTCCAATTCAAGTTTTCCTCTCTTGGCTTGTGTAATTGTGAAGTTTTCACTCACCATTTACCAAATTCCAACAAAATAAAATTGATCAGCCGACTCTAACATTCACCGGAAGCTGATACTTCAAACAGCTAATGTAGGAATGAAGTTAACATGAACCGTACACATTCAGGAGACGGATTCAAGAGTGAAGTCGGTCAAACATACTTGAAAGCCGTGGATTGGTTGAAATTGATTAACATGTCACGGGAAGAATATTGTCAACTTAAAGTAGGTCACGGAGCTGACCTGAACGAAAGACCGTTCCCTGTTTTTCTTGCGAGTTTGAGCACGTCGATTAGAGGGGGGGTAGTTGCCAGTGTTGGATTTGCCAAAAACGGCAAATCCAACGCCAGGAAGAGCCCCCCCCCCCTCTAACGGACGCACAGGAATAAACGATTTCCTGTAGTACAACTAAACACGGGAATGGGATTCTTGCCGGAATTGAACCTCTAACTGCAAGTCCATTTCTTCTCAAACATACCGCTACACTACAAGGAACGGTACGTTGGCGAGATGAAGTTTATTGACTTATAAACCTAATGTTGGCATGGTCTAGTGCAAGAAAAAAATGCAATATAGTCGGGCACGAACCCACAATCATAGACTCCATGAACCGAGATCTTACCACTGACCCATCGTCACTGTCTTGCGGACTTTTGCCTAATAATTGAAGTGTTGATTCTTTGGAATTGAACCCACACACTATGTCTCTGATTGACTTCGCCGGGGAACATATTAATCCTCATTTCAGGAAATGGTGTAAGCACTTTCAACTCAGACATTCACTATAAAATTATTTCAGCAAGCTATTTTCTAAATAGGTACACATACATAATTTCTGGTGAAAAATCTCATTTATTAATTGAATAAAAATATTTCAATATGTCTTTTGTGTAGATTAGACGAATATAGTTGAAGATTTAAATACTTACGTACATTTGCGTGTATTGTGCAAAACTATGGTTATCGATTGTTCATAGAATTTTAGAATGACGAAAATTCATATTTGTTTCAAAGGTTTATTTATTCTTAAGAATTTTTTAACCAGCCAACGAAAATCCCAAAGTTTTATTATTGTCATGTAATTATTTTAAATTTAACTTCGACGTGTCAAAATATATCCACCGCTTAGGGTTTGGGTTACATTTTTTTTTTCAAGATATGAATTATGGTTTATACGGTTAACTGTTTATTGCACTTCTTTATTTTGAACATTGCCTGTTTAGAGTTTGTTAGTGATTAGTCAGACCGTTACAAAGTGAGAGTGTGGATCAAGTTATGATTTCTAATCGAATAGTAAGTATTAGATGGGTCATTTATTAGCAGGTTTGAAAAGGCGGTTACAAAGAAGACTGATGAAGTGCTGACAGGGGCGCATCTGACGTGCTCTTCTGATGCTGTTACTCATCTGCTTCACTTTTCGTTGTGTTGTGCATTGAGAAATCATTTTCTATAAACATCCGTTATTTGAGCCTTTCTGTCAGTTTGAAAGAATCTGTAGATTCTCCTCTGCCATCTTTCATCGACAAGGGTTCCCACCCACAGAATTGCCGCTCAGTGGAATTTATTTCTTTTCCAAGAATTCTTTGTAAAATACAGAAATGTTTCCTGTTGCTGCTTGTCATGCTTGAGTGCACTCACCATAGCTTCTCTTTTCTTACAGCAATCAACAGCTTGAATGGGGTGAACAGCACTAAAATAAGAAGTAGACATGATATCCCTTGAAATGGAGAGTGGAATGAGAAGAATTTCTTTTCTCGTACTTCCCACCTGTGGAACTTTCTTCTGTTTCTTTGCTTCCCTGGTAGCTACAATCTTCAAAAATTTAAATATAGCGTCAGTCACCATCTTCGATCTTCTTGAATTTCGTTCATCTTCTGTCCTTTCATCAATCCTCCCTTTTCTCAGTCTTCTTTTTCACTTAAACTCCCCGGAGCCGCCTGCATACTAATGGCATTGCCGCCTTACTTGGGGTGAAATGATAAAAAACAAATAAAATAATTCTGCCAAACCAATAAAGGATTCTACTGAAATGTAAGTTTCTCAACATCTTTAATAATACTTTTCAAATACGTATAAGGACACGACCTCTATATACACGCCTTCATCCCCTCCTTTTGTATATTTTCTATTTAGTTTTCTAAGGCAATAAAATATGTTGTTAATTATATGTAATTGTTTATACATTTAATGCAAATACAAACAACCTAAGCTTACTTGACTGCACGCAGGCATATATAATAATTAAACTAAATCAACAAAGAACTCCACTCAAATGTAAGTCTCCTGCAATCTTTCATTAGAAGTCTGTACACATATGCATAAAAAAGGAATATATCTCTATATGCACACTTTCATTCGCCCGTTTTTGTATTCTTTGCAAGTTTATCTGCTAATGTTGAGTTGATGTTCTCGCCATCTACGGACTCTATGGTGATTCACCCGTTTAGTATGTGGTCATTCCGAAGTCATAAAGTGTGTTCAAAAAAAGGTAGAAAAGTGCGCCAATCAGCAGCTGTAAGCTGATTGGCTAACCTTAAAATTGCCAACGGCAAATAATCATATAATATCTTATTTCTCATATATTCCCAACAAGGAAGAAACATGCCTAGTTAAATGCACTTTCATATGCAACCATTTAGTCAACATGTAAAGTTCAATAAGTGGAGACGAACTGTTGTCCTTAGATATAACAACTTCATTTTCGGATTTACCACAAACCCATTTATACGTAACTACATTTTCAAATATTACTTAGAGCAGTACCAGCTTGATGTATGTACTGAAATGCTCAAAAATAACTTTTATGTGGATAATCTACAACAAACTAGCAATAAGGTGGAAGGAATGCCAACATTGCCAGCAAGCGAAAATAACAACACATCAGAAAGTGCAGTGCAACCGTTCGAGTTGCCCTCCGGCCGCTTCCAGACGGTACATGTTGATATTGCTGGGCCCTTACCGCTAGTAAAGAATCCTACGGATCCTTATTTTTCACCCTACCGTTATATTTTAACGTGTATTGACAGGAACACTAGATGGGGTGAAGCATGCCCAATATCGGAGATCACAGCGAAATTTGTATCAATAGCTTTCGTAGACTTATGGATCTCTAGATTCGGTGCCCCACTCCATTTTGTCACAGACAAAGTAAACCAATTTGAATCTGAATTATTCACAGAATTGTCAAAAATAATTGGTTTTCACCGACTGAGAACAACAGCGTACCACCCGCAAACAAACTGTTTAGTAGAACGAGCACAGAGAACTCTGAAAATAGCAATAAAAGCAAGAAAAGATTCCTGGTTGTCATCTCTTCCCATTGTGCTTTTTGGAATCAGGATAACACCTAAAGAGTCAAATTAATCCCCGTTTACTGCACTAACGGGATGCCAGGCTCAAGATCATCGATTGTTAATCGATCCTTCTAAAAATGAAGACCTAGAATTAACAAATTCTCACATCAAGACTTTAGCTGAAGAGATGCAAAGATTTCACATGGACAGATTTTCCAGCAGACATCTATACTCTATACCTAATTCATATATTCCTACAGAATTACAAAGTTGTGAATATATTTGGCTGAGAACGAACAGAGTAGGAAAACCTTTGGAAGCGCCGCACACAGGCCTATTCCAAGTCGATATAATAAATATTTTATAATCATAAATGTCCAATAATTTTCATAGAAATGTTTCCATTAACAGACTAAAATCAGCATATATTTCTAAAACTACAAAGTCAATGGATTCCGGCGAAAGAAATCCGAAACTGAACAATTTCCCGTTTCATGTCGATGGAAGTGATGAGGAAAATCAAATAACTAAAACCAAATCCAGTAGAACCGGTAAATGGAGAAAAGGAAACATATTTTTACTACTGAAAACCAACACACAAAAAGAAAACACCAAATCATATACTACGCAAAACCGCAAACTTGATGGTAAGATTTAACGCATTAATCAGACCTGAAATTGATTGTAATTGATTTTTTCTCTTTCTACATTTGAAAATAAATAAGAATCAGTAATAAAATGGGTATATGAAAATGAAATCCAAATCCACCATTTTTAGGCTTGGAATACTGATACTACGCAAAAACTGCGATCTTGTTGTTTCGATTTAACGCATTAATCTTACATGAAATAGATTGTAATTGATTTTTTCTCTTTCTACACTTGAAAATAAATAAGAATCAGTAATAAAATGGGTATGTAAAAATGAAATCCAAATCCGCTTCTTTGAGCCTTAGCAAATTGTGTTATCAGCAATCCTAAAGATAAAAGCTAAACTGTCTTTAGTGGCAGGATCCATATTGGCTGGTCAGTTGTTAGCCTTAAATGAAGATTAGGTCTTTCAGGGTGACAAGAGAATCGCCATTTCAATACTCTGTGAAGTTCATCATATCGCTTGAAATCTGTTACTTTTTCCTGGCTATTAAAACATCTGTGAAAAGCCTCTTTGCAAATCTCATATAGATCCAGAAGTTGGCTACCGCAGAAGAGCCCTTCCTAAACAGAACAGTCGCAAGATATGAAACAAAAACATCTTCTGTCCCAAGCCAGGATACAGTGTAAATTAAAGACTGCTAGCAGATATTTTCATTCTACATCTGGGGAAGATATATTCCCAAAGGAAAATGGCACCATGGAATCGTAAGCTCCTGGTGGAGTCAGATTTAACCTTAGCCAGGGCCGAGAGGCCTGAGCAAAACAAACGTGGTTTTTATACTGTAAACCGAATTAAATTAACTGCTACTTTGGTCATTGTATGGAGTGACGTCACTAGGCGACTGTCATATTACTCGACCAAAGGAAGATAATCGCCTTTTGTATCCCCACAGAGACTCATAGATAAAGTAATTTAAGATATCTCGCTCCACGTAGAAAATGATGGCCAATATGTTTTGGAACGAGAAGTGAGTGATGATGTTATGAATGTTATTATTGCCATTTCTGATTCCTATGTGAGGACATTCTCAAAAAAGCAAGATGTCTTTGAACTACGCCACATCTGAAGAGGAGTGACGTGTTTTTGGAACACATAACAATGCAAAACGACACCGTATCTTAAATCAATATATATGTATGAATAAGCTTGTTTCATGTACCCTACAGTCTTAACCCGGTGCCATCAGACTTTCATATGCTTGAAGAATAAAAAGCTCATAAAGGAGATACCAACAGTTCTTCAATAAGAGATATTCAACGGTTTGATAATGTTGAGAAGATTTAGAATCCTGGTATATTTTCTAAATGTGCTTCTACTATGAAATCAATTGTAATTAAACAGTAATTGGACACCATATATATATATAAATATATATATATATATATATATATATATATATATATATATATATATATATATATATATATATAGATAGATAGATAGATAGATAGATAGATGAGAGAGAGAGAGCGAGAGAGAGAGAGAGAGAGAGAAAGGCTATGAAATAAAAAGCAGCTCTGAAGTATCAAACTTCCCTACAATTCTTGCATTCAATTTTACTGTATACAACTTTAGCTCCAAATATAGTTCCAATTCCATCCTTTTAGACTCTAAGCCAAATTTAGTTGAAGATTTCTATAAGGCATCCAATCTCCCTGAAACCAGCAACCATCAGCACACAATGATCATGCAGCACACAATAATTATTCTTTTTCTTTTTATGTGCATGTCCTTTCAGGACGTAGGCGATCATGGCTCTCCACCTCCCTCTATCCCTTGCAGCTCTCAGCAAGTTCCTTCCCTCTGCTTCCTCCCTTAGACCACGTTCTGTCGTCCCCCGCCTGGAATGTCACACGTTGCTTTCCCTTGTCTCTCTTTCCCTCTATTCGACCCGTGAGTATCAGATTCTCCAGACCCTCCCTCCTCATTATGAGTCCCAGAAACTTCAGCTGCCTCTTTCTGATGTTTATAAGCCTTCTCCTTGTTTGCCTCCTCTCTAAGACCTCATCGTAGCTCAAACGCTCTGTCCATGATAGCCTTAGCATCCTTCAGTAGAATCACATGTCCGTCGCTTCGAGTCTCTTCTTCATCTTTGAGGAAATCTTCCAACATTCGCTGCCGTAAAGGACAGATGCCACGTAACAGCTCCGTATTCTTTTCTTTGTTACCAAAGAAATCCTCCTGTCTCGCAAATCTTTCCCTTTTTGATTTCCATTTATATGTGGTGACTTAGTTGTATTTTATATTTTTAATTTTGCGCATGCGCCTCGTTTGTGTTAGATTTTGTCGACTGCACAGTATAGTAGGATCAGTTGAATATCGTCTGTGAGAAAAAGAGCAACATGACGCAATTCACTTCGCCAGAAATGTGGAAATGGCATGCTGTATTGCTTGGCATTCACACCGGAAACTCCAATACGAACATTTCAAAGAGTTTAGATGTCAATCTAAGGACGGTGCAGAGGATTCCGGAAGAGTTGGATGAGTCTAATGGTGATTACAATGGCACAGCGGCTCAGAAAATTCACTCTGATTGTTCTGATAAGAAAAAAACGTCAGAGCCGACACGAAAGCCTACTTCCAGAAGTAGTGCAGCCCTGAATCAAGATGGTGGCTGCTGGAAGTGCAAAAGAGCTGTTATTCCATTGACACTACTATTAATGGATACATTTTTTCTCCCTCAGTTACGTTTATTATTAGATTATAGAAGTATATGATCCAAGTACAATGCTATATTTATCATTTACTATTTTGTAAAGAAATAAATTTGAAACGACATATATTATTATTAAAAAATTGACAAAATATATATATATATATATATATATGAAGAAATATAGTCTTAAAGTGTACTATATTTAGGGGATAAAGTGCTCAATATCAGAGATAGAGCGTGTGTAAATATATATATATATATATATGCAGCACAAAGCCGTTTTTTTACGTGGAGTCTTCCGAGCTCGTTGTCTCGGGCAAACATTACACACAGACCCTAGACTCGTCTGTGTTCTATTCTGCCCGAAGGTAGAGATGTCGACAAGCTATAAGAGTTTGAGAAAACCCATCTTTTGGGTATTTACATTTGACTCCGCACTGAATCAAGATTTCACACAAGGTCAGTTTGTTTTAACGTGGAGACCCGTGTATCACCACTCGGGCCACTAGGTAAAACTGGTCTTAGCTAGTCATAGCCGGTCGTATCACTGCCACGGAACAGATTCTAAGGAACAAGTCCGAGGATTCTGTCCAGGCATCAGAGGAGAGGACAGTCACCGGCACGGAATAGATACTACGGCAGCAGCATCTCCTTCGACGAGAAACCCCATCCTCTGATCGACTCTATTGACTCGGCCTTTATCCGAGACCTCGGCACAAGGCAGGATGTGGTACAGGGTCGATTTTTAACGTGGGGCTTTCCGAGGGGGTACGCTTGAGCAAAAATTCCCCGTAGATCCCGCATACACGCGGTCGGGAAGTTGTCTACCTCCACAGACGAGACGGACATTTGGCATATCGTCGTCTGAGTTTCTCTACGCCTGGATGCAGAGAGGTCGACAAGAGAGATAATACTGGACCATGTGCATAAAAAAAAAGCATCGATATAGTTCAAAATGGAGAGAGAAATCGACAAAGAAAAACTAGCATTGATGGATGTACTAATATCTCGATCAGAACATGGGTTCAAGATATCCCTCTACCGCAAGCCAACATTCACCGAACTATACCTCAACTTCGTCTTACACCAAAGCAAAAGAAAGTCTAAAAAAAGGATTGTCCGAAGCCTACAATATCGAGTAAATGTCATGTGGCGATCCAGGGACATATGAACAAGAAATGGTCAGTATAAGCAGTACCCTACAATGTAACAACTACCCTGGGTATATGACAAGATCCCCCATAAACTGGGAAAGATGTGAATAAGATGATAATTAATGAATCAGCGCTAGGCTACAAAAATCTCCTAAGCCGGCCAAACATAGACATGAGTGAAGTATGGGAACCAGTAATAGAGAAAGCTGGTGAAAAACAACAATAACAAAAATTGCATATGCGCTCTGGTAAAAAAGAAAAATAAATAAAATTGTTTACTGAGCAATTACGTTTATAAGTCCCCAAAAGTCACTGAAGTCTCCAAGGACACATGCTCGTGTGGTTAAAAGTGTTGGTTAAGGGATCCAAAATGTGAGTTCAATACCTGGTCAAAGAGAAAAAAATAATAAATAAAACAAACTTGGAGGCTTATGAATTAATATCCAAACTAATGACACGTGGAATTAGAACAATATACCCCCAAGGACTAAATAAATGGTTAGGTTCTAAATTCTAACGTATATCACCTGAAGAAGGCCTGAGCGTACATCGTCCGAAACCTCGTGAATATAGCAATAGAGATCAGGACAACAGCCTGAACAATATATATATATATATATATATATATATATATATATATATATATATATATATATATATATATCATTGAATACATCCAACAAGATTCTTTCATTCTTTTCTATCCGATAAAAATAAGGAAACCAAAAATGTATCTTATTTTTTTTTTAAGCTTATCACCCCAAGCAAGGCTGGAGGCCACTAGCACGCAAGGGGATACAGAAGGTTTGGAGGAAGAGCAGATAGGAGTGGTGAAGGAGAGGATCGATCAAGGCAAGGGAGTTACAGAAGATTTGGAGCGAGAGCAGATAGGAATGAAAGGTGAAAGGATGTGGAGAAGGGAAGTGTATAGGTCAAGGCAACTGGAGATGTTGATTGACGTTACACTTAAATAGTTGGAGATTATATTTGTCAGGGAAACAGGAATAAGGAAGGGAGTTCCACAGGTGAGAGGTGCGAGACATGAAGCTATTGGAGTAGAAGAGACGTCTACATCTAACATTTTCAACGGTGAAGGGGGGAACGGGATACCAGCCTCGTAGGACGTTTAAATTCATGAGGCCTAGGAACCAGCGAAAGCAGCTCCTCGGAGCAATTACCGTGAAAGTATTTGTAAAAAAGACAGAGCGAGGCAACGTTGCGTCTGTGAGAGAGCGACTGCAGACGAGATAACAGATCAGGGCCAATTACATTGCATATCTCTCTCTGGATCTTATCAAGAACCCTGAGGCAAACAGAAGGGGCTCCAGACCATATATGACAGCAATACTACTAAGTCGTGAATTATTAAAAAATAAATTGCTACGGTGGTGATTTGCAGTTTAAGATTATTCTTGATTGTTATATATATTTATATATATTTCTTTATTCTATTTATCTGGCCTTTCATTTTTTTTGTTAACAAGTTTTCTTCGACTAGAGCAGTGGTTCCCAAACCTTTTTTCCGGGCCGCATTTTCGGTATGAAAATTTATTTGTGCCTCACCAAATTTTGTTATAAAAAAGTACATTTCAAAATTAAAACAACAGGGGACGGTGATCTCACTTTTCCCTCCATATGTGGTCAGCTACGCCTCAGTTTTTCTATTTCCCCTCGTGTTACGGCTTTACGATGTTCTTGCAGTCTTAAGGGGGTAGCCCGTTTTTCCTTTATATATCTTACCAAAGCTACAGGGGATGGTGAACACATAGTCCCCAATCAGGTTCGCCTCTATTTCTTACTCTAAAGCGGTGTCTGCAAAGTTTTGAACAACTTTTGAAGCTCGTCTAGATGTTATGTAGATCACAGATCTTTGTATTTTTTCCCGATAATCCCTTCACATAGGGTCACCGAAGCTGTTTTCTGAGTATTGTTATCCTCCTGTACCCTTCTATCCCAGTTTGTAGGAGCTGCTGTCATGTACCTAGATTAGTTGTTACGTTGTAGAGTACTGATTATACTAACCACTTCTTGGTCATATGTCTCTTAATCACTACTTATGAATTTTGCTCGATGTTGTAAGCAGTGGACAACCCATTTCTTTACACTGTATGCGTATTATTAGGAGTTGAAGTTGAGGTATAAATTAGGTGAATGTTGGCTTGCGATATACGGATGTCTTGAAGCTTTAAGCTCTGTTCAAGATATTAATGCAGGTTGCGAGTTTGTTGTCGTTTTCTTTGTCCATTGGGAACTGTTTCGAGGATCTTATTGATTTCACATGGTTCAGTAGTAATTGGACTTCTTCATGGGTTGACAAGAGTATGAAGGGGTTATCTACGTAAAGTAAATGTAAGACATATATATATATAATTTTGACTTCTAAGAATAAGTTCCTTTTTTAGAAGGGGGTATAAATAATTTAGAAATATTATTTTTGTTATAAGTTTCCATATTTTAGGACTGGCATCATTAGTTAACGATCTTATTTCATATTTCTTCATAACAATTGTTCTCGTCTGGCATTACTACACTAAAGTCAAGCGAAACCGAAAAAGTTCTACAGAATTATCTAAATAAATCAAAATAATGTACTTAATTAGATTCTGTGAAAACTGCCTGTAGCGAATTATTTAAACAGATGAAAAACAGCAAATTTTAAAAGATATTATTATTATTTGTTGCAGTAAATAACAAGCATTAGTTAGTTAATTAGTTTATTTTACATGGTAACTCATCTGCATCAATGTCTAGAGTTCGAAATTCAAATGGACTTCTCATAATGGTAAAAGGAAATTTCGAAAATTGATGTCTTGCTGAAAATGTTGTTTATTTCGAAATATTATAGAATGTGATATTGAAGAGAAAAATAACAATAAAATTAGGTATGTCCAATATTTCGCTAAAAAGTGGTATACCTTGACGACAAAAGGTCCCCAAATTGATAAAACAATTTTTAACGTTTAAATATATATGTTGTTATTAAAGAGGAAAGACCAAAGTATTTTCTGAATATTTTTTCAGATTTTTTAATCCTTCCTATAAATGTTAAAAATTTTATTAAAAAATCTTGTTTTTTTTTCGAGTCAAAAAATTTCGTAAAATCGAACTTATCGACATTTCTGTCGGAAAGATCATAGTTTGTTAGTTAAAAAATCATGAAAAATCAATTACACCTTTTTCTTTTGTTATCTTAGGAAATTTAGAATGATTAAAGTATACTTAATGTAATTTGAAAGAAACATTACTTACATTTTTAGCAGAAAATTTTTTAAGAGAGATATTTCCAACCGTAGTCGTTCCTTTTTTAAGCAATTGACAGGCGTTAATTGATGTACGTCAATATATTCACAACTTACTGCACGGAAATTTATTGGATGGTAGCACAGAAGTGATATAATTCGTTCTAATTTTAAGTGAATCTGGTTAGTAGATTTTTTTAAAAAAAATTCACTTTCAAATTTTTTTTTTTTTTTTACCTTACGTTTGAGGAAGAATTCTGCACTGAAAATAACATTTAAATTATGAAAGAAAATGAAATTTTACAAGTAAAAATAAAACAGTAAAAAAAATTCATTTTTTTAAATTGAGGTTTATTATTTCAGTCATGAAATATTTTTCTGAGAATATAAATATTACATGAAACACCATTAATTGAAACGGGTTAACGTAATGAAATGAAATTTTATTTCTTTTTTATTAAGGCAGATTTTTTTCTATTTATTAATAATTATATGGCAGTAATTTTAATACGAGTTTTATTTTATTTATCAATAAAATTAACATGCTATGTTGGTTTTGTTTTGACTCAACAAGTATTTTTTAGTTTGAGTAGTAGCGAGCTAACTCCAGAAAATTTAAACTCCAAAAATCGTTTTAATTGATAATTTGTCGTGTGGATAATAATTGCAAAGTAATGTACAATGAATTTATACATTCGATTTCAAACTTGAAAATTTGGGTGGACTTCCAAGGGCGTTTTTTTTTTTTTTTTGTAATTGTAAATAGTCGATATTTTCTTTTATCCCACTATTCGATTATATTTGAATAGAAAAAGAAAAAAATTGAAAATAATACGACGATATTCAGAAATCTTGACAAGCGTTGTTTTCTTGTTACTGAACGAATCAAAGCCATTTCTGAAGTAAAAAAAAAACTTGCTTCTATCAAAGGAAACTACTCATGTGACATTATTTCAACAATGTGCATCCGTACTTTCGTTGTAGACGATTTTAAATACAATTTTGAAATATTAAAAATTATTTTTAAAATAATTATGGTTGTCAGATTTTAATAAGCTTTCAAATTTATGATCTTTAAAAAGTAGGGAACATAATATATCATTTCCATAAGGTTGCAGAAAGAACTTAATGTATAAATATATAACAACCTTTTGTCATATTGTGTACTTAAAATTGAAAAAAAAAAGAAAATTAATGTAAAAATTCATTGTTCATCAAAAAATTTTTTTTCTTTCAGATAATAATTACCTTCGTATATATTATTCAGAAAAGCCATTAAAAACTTTCTTAATTAAATATTGTCTTAGTTTTATTGGGTTTTGTATTTTTACAATTGAGGTAAAAGTTTGGACAATTTCGGACATTTTTTTAACAAAAAAATCAATGATTTAGATTTTTCAGAGTTTTGTGCATTTAATTAAAAAAAAAAATTCAGGTTGCAAATAAATTTTTTTTTGTATTTTCATAGAATTAAGTTCGAGGGGGGTAACAGATATAAAAAAAAAATATTTATACCATGACTTTCAAAGAGACAAACATTTCTAAAATTAGTTCATTCATTTCTGAATAAGTTCTGAAGTTTTCATTAAAATCCAACAAGTAGTTAATTTTTACAAGAATTTCGAAATTAATGTGTCTTTCAACTGACAAAAAAACAACTAAAAAAAAACGCTAAAAAGGTCAAAATTGGACATACCTAAATAAAATGTACTGCCTAGCGCAAGGATTGAACTTACATCATTCAGTTAACGAGCTAGCGAGCTGCTAAATGTCACCCCCTGTCAACTAAAATAAGATCGTCCATCCATTGGAACTGTATAAAAGACTACATTTTTCCTCACTTTTAGAATTTTTTCAGTTGCCGGGGGAATTTTTGTCACTCGTCATAAGGTCCCCCTCCCCTTCAAAAAAAAGAAAAAAACAAAAAAACAAAACAAAACCCCCCAAACCTCAACTGGTGTTTTTAGTTGCTGAGAAAGGAGAAAATCGAAACAAGATATCAGAAAAAAAGACTTAATTTCAACTACAAAAGGTAACCGAACTTTTTTCCTTTTCTTTGTAAGACGGCCATTTGAATTGAACTGTTTAAAATTGAAACTTTAAATACACTTCCAGAAGTCATAGACATTTGAGCATTTCTAGTGTCTCTTCTTTTTCTTGTGTGTAATTAACAACGTTCAATTTATTCGTTGCTGTTAAAAATTGTTTAAAATGAAGTCCTAAAATTAGAGAAATTATATAATCACAAATTAAGGTTTTTGTCAAAGACGGTTTTTCCAAACAAATCAATTTATTAAGAAAAAGAAAAAAGAAAAAAAGAAAGCAAAATTAGGAGTGCGTATTATGCACAGATACAAAAATATCTTTAAAATTTGCAGTTTCATAGGTCGATTTTATTTTATTAGTTCAACGCAGAACTCATTGGGGAATATAAGTCAACTATTTTTTTTTATTTTAAGTTTAAATGCACTATCCGAAAATCTGCCCCGAAGAGTAAAGTAAAAAACGCAATAAAACTTTGATATAATTTAATTTGATAAGCTTTTAATTGCTGGAATAAATAATAATAAAGAACATTATAGTCAAAAGAAAAATATTTTTTTCGATTAATAATAAAATTTTAAAAGAATTGTTTCAATTTTTTATTTTTTTATTATTTATTTAATAATTTATAAAATTTTAAAAATATTTTTAGAATCTTCAAAGAACTGCAGACAAGAAGTCTTTTTAGTTAAGAATTGATGATTATATTGCCTATCGGAAATTGAAAAGTTTAATAAAAATCGTTCTGCAGAAAACAACTTTAAAATAATTTTTAAAAATTTTGTGTGTGTGTAAATATGTTCATTTTTATTAAGTACGATGTTCCATAGGAGTCAATACTTAATTACAACATCTGCAGTACTATAAAAATTAAATTAGATATTTTTACCATGCCTTAAACTTAATAACTTATTAATAATATGAAAAATACATAACAAAAAATATTAACAAATGTTAATTTCATTCTTTCTTATTAAATTATAATTATTTAAAAAGAAATTTAAATTTTAAAATTTTTATTTATTCAGAAACCATATTCAAATGTCTGGCTATAAATCTAAACTAAACTTTCAGCCCAATTTTAAGTATTAGTAGCAGTGGTGGTAATATTGATCTATTCTTTATTAGATAAAAAAAATATTGTCAACCAATATTTTTGATTAGTATTCTTGAGAAAATGCTCCAAATCCGCAAAACGAAAGGAGACTCGTCAGGTTGAAGAGAGGTGTGTGTGTGTGTGTGTGTGGGGGGGCAATAGCACTTATCACAAGTTGCAAAATATTTTGCCACTGCTCTGTTATGTATAAATATAGAAGGTAAATTTAGTAACAAAAAAGATTCCCCCCTCCTTATGCAACTTCAGGGATCACATAGTAAAACTGTCATGTGACCCCTGTAACTCTAAAGCAGTGGTTTTCAATCAGGCTTCAGCGGAACCCTAGCGTTCCGCCAGTAAAGGCCAGGGGTTTCGCAAGAAGTTACACAAGTACTATGATTGTGACAGTAATTTTGTATTCTCGTGTGCAGATATGAATGTTTAGGTACCTTCACTAAATCAATAACAAAATATAGCATAGTATGAATAAAAAAAAAGGTCACAAACTTAAATTTTTCCATCAATATGTTTATATTTTTTTTTATTAAGAGGAAAGATCAAAGTAATTTTTAATTTTATAAAATTTTTTAATCCCTTCGAACATTTTCGAATTTTTGTCAGAAAATTTTGATTTAATTTGAATTAGCGATTAAACAAACGTTACGATTGTTTAATTATATCACCCACATTTTTTTGGTGACAAACACATTAATTTGGAAATTCTCGCAAAAATCAAATAATTGTTGGATTTTAATGAAACTTTCAGGACTTATTCACAAATGAATGAACTTATTTTTAAAATTATTATTTTTTAAAAATCTTGATAAAAATATTTTTTTTACCTGTGACCCCACCTCCTCGTAAATCCATAAAATGTTAATAAATTTCTCATTGGTGGCTAACTTTTATTTTATTAGTTCAACGCAGAACTCATTGGGGAATACATATCATTTATTTTTTTTATTTTAAGTTTAAATGCACTATCCGAAAATCTGCCCCGAGGAGTAAAATAAAAATGCAATAAAACTTTATATAAAATATATATATATCATTGAATACGTCCAACAAGAAAGATTCTTTCATTCTTTTCTATCCGATGTCCCAGTTGTCGCTAAAAAAAAAGTATATCCTGATGAAAAAAGGCCCGAAACTTAATAAAAATAAAATTTTATCACGAAAAACTTTGTTATTAATAAGAGTGGAGACCAAAGTATTTTTTAATTATTTTTGAAATTTTTTATTCATATTTAGCACGTTTAAATTTGTGGTTGAAAATCTTGTTTTTTTTAGTTCAACGATTACATAATATTTTGCACTAGCTTTTTTTCACTTAAAAACACATGAACTTGGAAATTATTGTAAAAATCAAATAATTGTCCTAATTTAGTGAAACTTTCAGAACTTATTCCGAAATGACTGAATTTATTTAAGAAATGTTTGTTTTTTTAGAAAGTCATGGTAAAAATATTTTTTTTTTTTACGTCTTTTACGTTTTTTTTTTTTACCTTACTTAATTTTATGACCCTTTTTTATGTATGGGTGCGTTCGCCAATTTTATTTTTTAATTAAACAAAGGAGACTTTGAGGTTTATAAATCATAAATTTCCTTTTAAATTTTCGGATCGCAAAGTCCCCAATTTTAGCTCTGAATTTGAAAAACAAAAATGCAAGAAAACTAAGACATTTTTTTAATGAAAATAGCTTTTAATGTTTTTTATAAATAATATATACTAAGGACTTTTTGGTGAAGTCAAAATCCTTTCCGGGAGAATAATAAATTTTTACTAGAATTGTTTACTTTTTTTTTTTACAAAGTGAAAATATTGTTAAATGTTTACAAAAATAAAGTACGAGTGCGTTCGCCCATTTTTTTCGCTCATTAAAAAGATCTATTTTTATAGATCATAAATTAGAAAGATTATTTACAATCTGAGGGCCGCAAGTTATTTTAAAATAAATTTGTTATTTTAAAAAAATGCATTAAAATTCATCTACGGATGGCCATATCTAAATCGAAATGAAAATGTTAGAGTTATACCCCCTAGACGCATTATAACTTCTCATTATTGTCGCCTCGTCAACTCAAAACTTTTCTAATTTTTTTTTTTTTTTACATATAATCAAATTCTTTTTCAGTGAGAGACATACCGCAAACATTTTTTTAAAAATTCAAATTTAGGGACGTTGGGGGGAAATTCTCAGAAAAATATTTCATATAAAAAGCTGGTTAACGCTTGTTTTTAGCAAACCTGAACTGACTGAAGTTTAGTGGGTCTAGGAACCCTCAAAAAGCAGCTGTGCTAAGAATCTTAGCACAGCTGCTTTTTGAGGGTTCCTAGGTTTTTTTTTTTAAATTTATCTTAGCCTAAGATAAATTTTAAAAAAAATGAGCGTAAAATTTTATGTGAAAATATAATTTTTTCAAAATATTTGTCTTAGAAAATTTTAACTATAAACTTATTTTTTGGTAATTTAAATCTTATTTTTAATAAAAAATAAATAGTAATTTATAAATAAATAATAATAATATAAATAAATAATAATAATTTATAAATAATAAAAAAAAAATTTTATTCAAGAATTCTCCCTCAAACGTAAGGTAAAAAAAAAAAATTGGAAGTATAAACTGGTTCACTTTAAATCTAGAACAAATTTATGTCACTTTTGCCCTACCCGTGCGATAATTTCCCCTGACGTAAAATGTCTTTTAAAAAAATTTCTGATGAAAATGTAAGTAATGTTTCTTTCAAATTGCATTAAGTATACTTTAAATTTTCTGATTTTCTTAAAATAACTTTTGAGAAAAGTATCATTGAATTTTATATGGTTTTTAAATGGGGAACTTTATTTTTGTTTATAAAACTGTCAATAACTGATTGATGTTAGCGATTTTCGTCAGTTTTGATGACTAAAAAAAAACATGATTTTTAGCTAAGATTTCGGACATGCTAGAAAGGATTAAAAAAATTAAAAGAATACTCAAAAAATACTTTTGTCTTTTGGGGTCTATATGGGCCCTCAAACAGCAGTACATCACTTGTATCTTAATTATTTTTTTAGTATTCATAATTTCTCCAGATAGTATCAACAAACTTATGGTGAAAGCTACAGTACTAAAAAAAAACACCAAAAAATTGGAATGCTGAAAGTTTTTTTTTACTTTAATTATTACAAGGTACTACTTAAGCAAGTCCACTTAAAAAATATTCCATTCTGTCCTTCCGTATGAGAACACGAATCTCACGTCATCTGTCAATAATTTATACACGTCACCTTTCAGCCGGCAATGTTAAGATCGGCTCCCTTTTATTTTAAACATTTTTCTACGAAGAAAGTAAGTAAAAGTTTCTTTCAAAATATTTTAAATAAACTTTAAATTCTCTAATTTTCTTTGAATAAGTTTTGAAAAACGTATAATTAAATTTTTAAACAAGGAATTTAACTTATTTTTCAAAAATCAAAATTTAAAAAAAATGTCTGATATCGAGTTTTTGTTCGATATTTCGTAAACAAGATTTTTAACTAAAATTTAAGACATGCTAAGAATGATTGAAAAATTTCAAAAAATACTTTAGTGTTTCTTCTAAATAATGAAATATACATTTAACACGAAGAAACATTTTTTTCATTAATTTTCAGGCTGTTCTTGTCGTGTTATCGATTTTCTTAGGTACCTTCATGAGATCGACAGAAAATGAGCATAGCATGATAAAAATTGCCTTAAACTTGACGAAAATAATTTTTATTTGTCTAACTGTTTATGCTACAATAAAGAGGAAAGATCAAAGTATTTTTTGATTATTTTTTTACTTTTTTTTATCATTTCGAGCACATCCAAAAGTGTCGTTTAAAATCATGTTTATTTTTTAAAAAAAAAAAACCGATCGTCAGACATTTTTTAAAAATTTTTTAAACAAAAATTTAATTTTTCCGTTTTAAATTCTGCCAAGAAATAGTTAAACTTTTTTAAAAATTTATTTTTACAAAATTTAAAATTTAAATGTTTATTTAACATATTTGGAAAGAAAACATTACTTACTTTACGCGCTGAAAAGTGTACTTTAAAAAAAAAACACAGGGGGTCGGAAAAATAGTGACACATTCGAGGTGTCGATTGATGCTGTCAATATTTATTGACAGCTTACGCGACCTAATTTCATCGTACGGATGGACGAAAGTGAAATAATTGAGCTTCTTATTGAACCAACTTGCGTAACCAGTTATTAAGGGAAAATTTCAGCGTTTTAATTTTTAATTGTTTCTTAGCTTTCTATCTTTACGTGTACGATGCTTTATGAAAATTTTAAAACTAAGACTGTTGATAGAAAAAAAAGTTCATAAGGTGCATACAAATTAATTTAATTATTTTAATTACTTTAATTAGATACCTTTCTTATGAAAGGCTAAGGTGTAAAATATAAACATATACATTTATTTTATTTTATGGTATTATTTATATTTCCCTTCATTTTATTAATTTTGATATTTCATATAGAAAAAAAAATAACTGAGAAAATAAAAAAATAAGAAATTTCATATGATAGGTTAGGTACATAATACTTTTAGGTACCCTTATCATTTGAAATATTACACAATTTTTTTTGTTAATTTAATACGAATATTGAAAAGACTTTATTTCACATAATTACATAATCATATACACTTTATTTTATTTATTCATAACCAAGTAAGAAGAGAGGTCTAGAGATGCAATGCAATTCGTACCAGAGATTCGTGAAATATTTCCTCACAAACTCCAACCTAATGATCAGAGTCCTTGCTGCCAGATGTCACAGGATGGGGGTTAGCCATTAAAGAGCAGGTCGTGCATGATATAGTCGGTAGCTATTTCACATTTGTCCAGTTGATAGTCTTCATTATCTTCTTCATAGAAAATGTTGTAATCTGGGTCAGAGAATTCCATGACCCATCCTACAAATATCTTATCAACAGAATCAACTGTCCAGATGTGTTTTATAGTATGGCCAACTATATCACCACGTAAGATTTTGTAAATGTTATCTACAAAATCTTGGGAAAAGTCCGGGAATTCTGCTTTGATGGCAGAATTGGTGTGTTCAAGGTCCTTCAATCTTTTCTGTAGCTGACGCCTTTCCTTTTTTTGATGCTGTTTCTGCTTTTCTTCACTCCTTTTCAGGATCTCAATTCTCTAATACTTCCTTCTTAGATATTCTGATCCTGTGTGGTTCTGTGCTATACTGCATGGCAACATCCAAAAGGATTGTTTAAACTTTAAAGGAAAAGAAAAATATCAAAAATTTCTCCACACGTGTCTAGCACAAACACAGTAAAGGCTGACCGACAGCGGAGGACAGCATTTATAGCCAGGCAAGCCACGTGACTTTCTTTTGTTTTCATGACGCTTCCGGTCTTCCGTATATTTGAATTTAAGCTATTTTTGACACAAAAAAAAACATGTTATATTAGATTTTTACCTAAAAGCAACTTTCTGATTGTAACCAGGTTTATTTTATAATCTGTAAATGATATTATCCACTTAATAATACATTGACTAACTGCAACACCATTTTGATCAATTTTAAAATATTTAACAACTTTAAGCAATAAACATAAATTTAACAATAAGAAATAACAAATAATTGTTGTAAAAACTTATTTTTCATCGAAAATGTTTTTTGCTTTCAGGAAATGTTATCCATAGTCATACAAATAAGTAAAAGCAACTAAAAGTTTTTGAAATTAAATAATATCTTTGTTTTATTGAGTTTTGTATGTTACAATTCAGAGTTGATTTTAAGGTAGACGGGTCCGAAATAAAAAAAAAAGTAAAATGGATTTGCTTTGGTCAAAGCCTTGTGCTTTTAACTAATTAGTCGCTAAATCGGAACACCTTAGAATTTCATGAGTTTTCATGAAATTACTTATGGGGGGGGGGGTGTAATAAATAAAATAAAAAAATTACCATGATTTTAAAAAAAAAATAAACACATTTATAATAATTTCCATCATTTGTGAATAGTTACTGAAAGTTTCATGAAAATCCGACAATTATTTTTATTTTTACAAGATTTTCAAAATTAACGGCTCCCATTAAAAAAGAAAATTAAAAAAAAAAAAACACGCGCTCATGAAGGTACCTAATTTTCATGAAGTTACCTACGTAACCTCGAAAGGTTAGGGGCGATTATTGACTAAAAAAGAATAACCAAAACAATTCTTAATGACATTGTCTTTTTTTTTATTCTTTTAATTTTATTTTGCTTCTCCAGAAAGTGTGGAAAAATTGACTGTTCAGGTGGGAGGAGTAAGGTTGTTGTTCTGGACATTAAAAGTTGTTACCTTCTTTTTACAAATTTTTAATGTCCAGAACATCAAGCCAGGTAAGTATCTTATTCCTCTAACCTGAACTGTCAATTTTTTTCACAATGGTGCAGAGTCCTGTTGCCAGACATAGGGCTTTCCAGCAGTCACCTTCTTGATCCAAGGCAGCCCTACCTCCTCAAGGCACTTGATATAGGCTTCTGTGTTGAGACTGAGGCCCTGTGGGAAGATGAATGGAAGCATAATATCGCCATAACTTGTGATCACTCCAAACACCTTCATAATCACCATTAGACTCATCTAACTCTTTCCAAATCCTCTGTACTGTCCTTAGATTAGCATCCAAAACACTCTGCAATGTTTGTATTGGAGATTCTGGCATGAATGTCAAGCAGTACAGCATACCATTTACAAATTTCTGGAGGAGGGAATTGTCATGGTGCTATTTTTCTTACAGATTCTCTTTTTCCCAATTGACAATACTATACTGTTCAGTTGACAAAATTAAAAACAATGTGCATGTATGAAATTAAAAATATAAAACAGTGACAATTTACACATCGTACCCTGTACAACATAAGATGCGTTACCACCTGTAGCAATCATGTTCACACAAAAATGTATATGCACAAAAGCTGAGTATCTGCCATGTATTCAATTTTGAAAGATGATGATGATGGCTCACTTTCGGCCTCATCATTTTGACTATAGAAAGCATATACATATTATATAAAAAGACAATTGTGGCACAAAGTGAGGTGATGTTGGTCATTTCTATCATAAATGTAACTAATCTGATTCACAACATATTCATTCATTGACCATGGAATGCTATTTTTTGCTTTCATGCCTTTTTATACCCTGAACCAGTTTTACAATTATGCTGTTTAAGATTTTTGGCTTGCAGTTATTTTTAAAAAATGTTGGAATGCCACCAGGATACGATAAAAACATTAATTCTTGGTTTTGTCATTTCAGCAGTTTTTACCATTACTTTTAGAAGAAATGTATTTTAATTTCCAAGCATTTAAAACGTCTTAAAAGATTATAGTGATGTTATTATGAAGGGAAAAAGTAAGTTTATTGTACTGGCAAGATGTCAAGGTGAACTTAGAAGTGAAAGCATTTGTTTAGATTATATTCATCTTTTGACCAAACTCTGGCAAATCAGCTTTTCTTTTCAGAAACCAGCAATAATATATAAGAGATGGTTCTATCTGTAATTTGATTATTAGCAAATAAGGTGACTTACTATTGCTCTGAAATTACTTTTTATGAAGATCAACTCGCAACATGAAAATATAATTATTTTACGTCAATTATGTTTAGTCTGAAGATTGGCATCTGCATTTATTGATTGAACAATAAAAGAAGACTTGCATTTATATTATAGGGACTGTTATCCTCATCTTCATTGTCATATTCACAATATTTGGCCGTTGTATGCTGCAGCCTTCTTGAGGATTGGTTTTAATTTGGTTTAAATGTACGTCTCTGAGATAGAGATTTATGATTACTTACATTATTCGTACTGTTATTGTACACTCTAACCACCTTCAGGTGATTGGAATTTCAAACTGAACCCTTTATTTCATCCACTGGGGCTATATTGTTCTAGTTCCATGTGCCTGTTCCAGATGTCTTAGTTATTTCCTTTTGAATGAACTCTCTCTTCATCACTGCTGTGGCCTGGTATTCAACTTACAACTCTTTGGGTCTAGTAACTAGATCTAACGAACATCTTTATCCACTGGGTTATGTCTCCTGGAGGACATCTGTGTGAGAATTCATGGGACTGTCTCCTGGAGGACATCTGCGTGGGAATTCATGGGACTGTCTCCTGGAGGACATCTGCGTGGGAATTCATGGGACTGTCTCCTGGAGGACATCTGCGTGGGAATTCATGGGACTGTCTCCTGGAGGACATCTGCGTGGGAATTTCTGGGACTGTCTATTATTTCAACCTAATTCCATAGAGGGCAGTGATCTCACTTTTCCATTTGTGATCAGCTAGGCCTGATATTTCTATTTCCCCTTGTGTTACTGCTTTACAATGTTCTTGCAATTTTACCTTAAGAGGACGATGACTTTCTCCTTTGTATTTCTTAGTACAGCTGCATGGGATGGCATACACATAGTCCTTTGCCATATTCTCTGCTACAGTGGGGAGGGTGTCTTTCTCTGAAGAGGTGTCTGTGAAGTGTTGAACCCCCTTTGAAAATTGTCCTGATATATGGACCTCAGATCCTTGGTATTTTCTTTGATAATCACTTTACATAGGGTAGGCAGACTGAAGCTGTTTTCTGATTGCTGTTACCCTCCTGTAACCTACCATCCCAATTTGTTGGAGTTGCTGTCATGTAACCTGGGTAATTGTTACATTGTAGGGTACTGCTTATACTGATCATTTCTTGTTTGTATGTTTCTGGGTCGCCACTTATGACTTTTGCTTGATGTTGTTAGCAGAAAACAATACCTTTCTTTAAACTGTATGGATGGTGGGAATTAAAGTTGAGGTATTGTTTGGTGAATGTTGGCTTGAGGTATATGGATGTCTTGAACCCCCTGCTCTGTTTGAGATATTAGTACAACTATGAAGGCGAGTTTGTTATCATTTTCTCATTCCATTTTGAACTCTTTCGACTTACTGAGTTCGCATGATCCAGTAGTAGCTAGATGTCCTCCTGGTGTGACCACAGTATGAAGGTGTCATCTGCATATCTCAGCCTTAGGTTTGTCTATAGTGGTGTTGATTCTAATGGCATTTCCTCAAAGTATTCCATATATAGGTTTGTCACTGCTGGTGATAATGGCTAGCCCATTGCTAGGCCCTCATCCTGTCAATATATGTCTGATCTCATTCTGAAGTAGGTTGTTTGCATCCAGAAAGTCAGCATCTCCATCAGGTTATCTATTGGTATACTGGTCTGTTCTACTAGGGAATAGTCCAAGGCCAATCTGTCCCTAACTACCAAGAGTGCCTCCTTCGTGGGTACCTTGGTGAATAAACTCACCACGTCCAGGCTTACCCTCTGGTTGTATTGGATTGGAGCATCTTTAATTATTTCCATGAAGTGGGCAGAGTTCTGAACATATGATCATGTCTTTATGATTAATGAGTTGATTATATCTACTAGGAAGTAACTCGTAATATGGCACACAGAGCCTTGGCAGCTAACATTTGGCCTGAGCAGAATACCAGAATACTCTTTGAATCTTTTGGGAGATCATATATGTTAGGTCGCTTAGTGTAATGCTGTGACAACTGCCTGTATGTCTTAGGAGCGATGTGGTCCTTGTTCCTGATTACAATCTGTGACAGTTTGCGTTCTGTTTTCATTCGCGGATCTTTCTTTACTGTAGCTGCCATTTGCAATGAGGTCTTCCAGGTTTTCTGCATATTCTTATTTGTCCATAACTATGGTTGCATTGTCTTTGTCAGTTGGTAGTATGATGATGCTTTCATTTCTCTGTAGAGTTCTGATTTCCAACCTCTCCAGTTTCATGATGTTTGATTTGGGTGGCTTAGCTTTCTTCAGCGTCTGTCTCACTTCCCATCTTAGTTCATCCACCTGAGACTGAAGCAATTTCAAGGCTATTTCCTCGATTCAACCAATGATCAAGTATGATATCCAGCTGATGGATGTGGCGAAGTTGAGACCCTTGTTTAGAACTGACTCCTCAGAGCTACTCAGCTGGTGTTGACTACTGCCTTTACTGATTGGTGAAGGACCTTGTATGTCACCTAATCTTTCAATCACAATTCCAATCACCTGATGAAGGCCGGAGCATACAATGGCCAACACATTGGGAATATGGAGATAACAATGTTATCAGTCCTGACCTGGCATCTAAGCTTCACTCACTTTCCCACCACCGTGACATTGCTTCTCGGTGCCTTTTCTATAAATATTTTCATGGTAATTCTTCTGATTTGCTTTTCTCTTTGGTACTTCGACTTTACAAATTTAAGTGCAGTACTAGATTAGCAGCAAGGTCTCATCATTTTACAATTGAAATGGCTAGATGTAATGGTAAGTTATAATGGTAATGTTAACAGTTTATTCTCTTAGACTTCTTGCTTGCAACACTCTCTTCTGGCCTGTTGCTTTCTAGTCAATTTCGATGTTCAAAAATTTAAATGTGATGCCGATCATCATCATCTGTCTTGATTCCTGTTCTTCTATTGTTCTGTTACTTTAATGTTTCTTTTTTTCTCAGATTTTGCACACTCGGTATCTCCTTGATTCTTAGTAGCTTTCAAGCCTTGTTTGAGGTGAAATGAGTCAAAAGAAAAAAATCCTGGATGAAGGTATTCATTGGTGTTTTATAGTAGTTGTTTTCATGCCAGACAAAAAAAAAAAAAAAAGTTTTATAATAAAAACAAAAAAATTTTCTCCTCATGCAGGAAGTTTTATATTGATGTTTATTTGGTCCAATCAAAACTCAGGATAGCCAAACAATTTTGAAGCAGATCTGGCAGTCACCAGGGACATCAATGTTCACAATTGGCCAGTGTTGCATTAATTGTGAGCACTGCTTCATGGACTGGATGTATTGCTTGGAGCCTATGTGCAGAAAATGACTTCTTTTTATTTTGTTCTCTGCCTTCAAAGCATTCACATCCAGCTGACATGCAGACTGAATCAGAAAGCAATTGGATTGCAACAAAGCATAAGTCAATGTTGTGTGTCTCATTTTATCAAAGTTTTTTGTGATTTTCCTTTTGTGCATTCTAAAATTTTTCTCTGCATTGTATATGAAGGATACGAATGTAAAAGTCATAAGAGAATCTACTTTTTTTTTGTTTCTTCTGGGTATGTAAGGCATTGTTTACTCAGAACTGCTTGACCTGAACAGGACTAGTATTACCAAAGGTAGTGTAAAATTATAGCTGATTTAGATGCCAAAGCTCAATTGCTTGTAGCACTGTTAATGTGTATTGTATAAAGACTGTTGCATTTGGGATGAGGGGTGTTAAACTTAACAGACTGGGCAATCTCTGATTAGCAGCTTCTGTGCAGAAAATTTTCAAGTATCAAAGGTTTTGAAATGCCAACCATTCTGCAAAATTTTAATGTATACCATTACATTAATCACAAAGGAATCTGATTTGTTTACACATGTTGTCAGTTACTGATGAAGAATGATGTTTGATTGTATTAAGAATTGTTTTATTTTTCCTTTTTGAGAAGAAGGAAAAAAATATCTGTAGGGAAATGTTTGAAAATTTTATTACTCACTAAATAATTGAGAGTGTGAATGCTGTCCTTTTGCTATTGGATCAAATAAATCTTGTGATTAGACAAGGCTATTTTCATACCTTTTTTTTTTGTCAACTGATTGATGAAAATCATGACAAAAAGCATCAGTCTAATTTGAGAATTTGTTCACATAATATATTAGGTGTCTCTTGGGGAGCAATCATTAGTTTCTGAGAAGCATTTTTAATCACTGAATCACTGCATAGCTGGGGTGAATTGCAACTTACACAGTATCTACCTTAAAAAATAGTTTTTTTTCTTTGCAGAGGATTTACCTAACTAAACCTGTTAATGCTTGGTGATAAAGATTTTTTGTTTGTTTTCCCTTAATTTTGGTATTTTTTTCTTCTTCTGAATCAGTCATTGTTATGGGATGTAGCAGATGTAAAGCTGTTGAACTTTAGTGAGTCATTCTAAATGTTATGAAATCACTGACAGGATTTTGATCCTGAAGCAAATAAAATAAATCAATGTAATAGTTTAATTAAACTATTTCAAAATCTTGTTTGAAAGGTAATTAATGTAATTCTTTTGATGATAATCAAAGGAATTGACATTTGACATTTGAGATAACCTTCACAAAATGACAAATACAAATATGTTTTTTTTATTCACCTGATCATTTCAGCCAATAGACTATTAATTCAGATCATGGCAAATATTGTCTTTTGTAGTATTGTCTCAATCTGCTCTTTCTCCTCAGTATATGTCATCTGTTAGTGCTGCCAAATGATGGAAAGTTAGCAAAGCAATATAATTGCAGATGCAGAAGTTCCAATGAGAGTGACAGTCTCAGTACCTAGACCTGACAGTGGTTTTTTTTCCAGAGTTGTCTTTGGGCTGATTTTTGATCTGTCATTTTACATTTGTTCAGCTCTATTTGCTTGCTTCACCTCTTTTTAGACCTTCGCACAGTAACAGCCTTGAGTGAAATTCATAACTTGAATCGTACTCTCCCCTATTGACATTCTTATTTAGTTCTGTCACTCTTGTAGACATCTTTGAAACAAAGATGGGCCTGACTTTGGCTTCTCTTGCTGGACTCCATTGAATTCCATGTAGAGCACATGGCCCAAAGCAGGATGAAGAGATTGTCTATTACAAACTGCATTTTTGCCACTATACTTTTTATTTTAATTGTTTATTTTACTATTGTTCATCCAATGCAAGTAACAAGAGCCACTCAAAGAAAAGGGTTACTCAAGTTGCTAAAAGGATTTACAAGGAAGAAACTAAAGATGCATATTATGAAGATATGTACTATAGATAACAGTTAAGCCTCAATTTTAAGAAGAGGTTTGTGATCAGGAAAGCATCCTCTCAGCAGCCTCTTCTATAATGCAAATTCTGGAGATGAAACTGTTTGAGTGAACCTTCATCCTTATGAATGGAATATGAAGAGAGGATGTTGATTCAGTGTGCATGAATTGACTCCTCTTCATTCCCTTCATATTCCATTAGTCAGGAAGAAGTTCCATTTTTTGAGGTGGAAGGCATTGAGATGCCACTCTTATTTCAATTAGAATTTCCATGCCTTGTTTCTATAAAGCAGTGAGGCTGTGCAGATTGTAGCCTTTTTGAAAGTACATCATATCAAGTTTTTATCTGACATACTGATGAAAGATGAAAATATAAAGCATTATTAAATATTGTTACAATCCTCGGTTTGTTTTAGATTTTAAAAATATATCGCCAAATTTTAAGTTTATTTTTTTTCACTAGTTTTGATTGTGGACAAGATATTTAAAATGCATGAATTATGGATAAACAAAAGCTGTTTTCTGGAGACAGTTTTTTTTTTTTTTTTTTTCTGTTATGCAGATTGAAAAGACCAATGTTATAAATGCTTGTAAAAAGCAATGAATCTGTTAATATGCTTGCAACCATGGTTGCTGCTCTAGCCAGGAGTTGTTTCAATTTACTCTCTCCTCCAAGCCACTCTTTACATCTTCTTCCATTTTCTCAAATCAAATTTACATTTCTTAGTTTTTAGAAAATGCTGCCAACAAACAATATTTCGGGGATCAAACCAGGAAGATTTTATTTAATGATATAAAAAAGCAGTATCTCATTTCCTTGGGAGACACATATCAAGCTTCAGTCAGATTCTAATGAAATGATATGGAAACAAAAAAAAAGAAACAATTTTATTACATATTTTACAAACTTTTTAACCAATTTTTATATTTTAAATTGGTATGTACACATTGAGGAGTTGCTAAGAAGCCCAAAGCATGGTGTACTAATGAAAATTGGCTTGGATTGAGGAACTGGATAGCTGAGTTCAAATTCCATTCAAGTTCATTACATCCATTTACATGCTATACTCTTGGGGAAAAGTATGAATCCATCTCTACTGCTAGCTATGGTAAATAGCAGGACAGTTTGGACCCTATGGCTTTGATTGGCAACATGTCTAGGAGAAGCAAAACTCTAAATTCAACCCAGTCTGGATAGGGTTGGGCTTCCTGTTGTTTGCCCAGGAAATACCACTGCTGCTGTGGCTGCAGTAGATGTGGTACTCCTATGACCCTAAGAGGTTACAGGACTCATGATCCTTACAATATCTACATGGTTTTAAACTTGTTCATTTGAAAATGATTTGAGTTAGGATTTTATTATGAGGGAGATGCTGAAAAGGTTTCAGCCTGAACCATTTCCCAAAATATGCCCAATTTCTTTTTTATTTTTGAAGGGATTGATAACTTTTTGGTACTCCCTCATATCTTTATTTCTTGTTTTTTTTTTACTTGATATTCTGATTGCTCTTTCTTATAAATTAATTATTCTTACAGGTACCACTATTAATAATACTTTCATCATTTAATGATTAACAAGAATAAAACACTAATTATAGGGAAATTGTTTGAATAAGACTGCAATTAATGAGAAAACAGGCAGGTAATATTTTTTGTTTACCTTGAAAAATAACATTCCATAACAACCAATTTTCTCCGACATTTGCTCATTTTTTTTGTCGGGTGTTTGAAAATGAAACAACAAACTATCCTTTATAAGTTAACTAATAAGTTCTTCAAATTTTCAAATGGTAAATTTTCTTTGTAATATTTCAACTTTTCTTTGTGCAATTTTGAATTTTGTGTTTATCAAATTAATACATCTAGAATTGTGTATTTTCTTCTGCCTTTTTCTTCTGGTAAGAGATCAAGTGTAAATATGTTCACTCTCATCACAACTATACTGTCTGTGTAGCCTTGGTAGATTAGGGTGAATGGGATTAGTCTCCCCCAATAGCATCCCTTAAGAAGGAACTCTGAGGTGGGTGAGGAGCACACACAGCGAATACAAAAATTAAAATTATATGACTATCTCTTATAAGCGATTTAAGAGATGATATGAGACTTCTGAAAGCAACAATGAAATAGAAAAAAAAATCAATTTCCAACTTTCATTGATGTAGAATCAGCAGAGGGTGATATATCAAAAGTGTCTCCTTTCGTGTTGCAAAATAAAGAATAATAATACTCTATTAATTTAAGTGATGTCCAAAATGATGCAGAGAAATTACTAAAAATCAAGCAAATTGACAACAATAAAGTCAAGGCCTTCCCCCATCAATTTCTTAATTTATCAAAGGGAGTAACAAAATGCCCAGAACTGTCATTTTGTTCATCAGAAGAAATTGAAAATGACGATACCTTAAAAAAGCAAGGAGTAACAGATGTTAAAAGAATGCAAGTAAAAAGAGATGACACAATAATAAACACCAACACATACATTTTGACATTCGAAAAGCCGACTCTATCAAAAGAAATAAAGATAGGTTACACAATAGCCAAGGTAGAGCCATACATTCCTAATCCCCGTAGATGTCATAAATGTCAAAAATTTGGTCATCTTCAAAATATTTGTACTAGAACATCAGTCTGTCGAAGGTGTGGGGGAACCAGAAACTGAGCATGATGAATCACCTTGTGAAAGGCCCCCTTTATGTCTAAACTGTAAAGAAAAACATTCAGTAGACTCTGAAGAGTGTAACATTTGGAAAAAGGAAAAGGAAATAATTAGAAGAAAATACATGCAAAATATCTCCTTCCAAGAAGCCAGGAAACAGGTTGAATCTAATCCACTTCAAGCATCATATGCAAATATCACTAAAATATCAAATCAACAAAAAGTCATCCAAGAAAACAATGCATTAAGAAGCCAAGATCTTAGAACTCCTATTAACGAATTAAAAAGTTTAATAGAACTACTAAAATGTAGTATATCACTCATAAATCAAACAGCCATAGACAAAACATCCTGTCCTGCCAAAACAAAAATATCTCTACATGTCCAAAACAATTAAATCCGGAAATTCTTAACCAAAGTACAAAAATTCAAGAAATAGAAAATTCTAAACATTCTCAAGAGAATCAAAAGGTACATAAAAAAAAACTCAACTTTTAGGGAAGAATCAAGAGAAATGGACATCTTTCACAAAATAATATTAAAATAACATGTAAAAAGGATATAGCAAATCTTCTGGCAGAAACTTTTAAAAACAATTCTGCGAGGGAAAACTATAAGCAACAATTAAAAAAAATTCCACAGGATGCAGAAAAAAAACAAAAGAAGGCAGAACTTTAATTCAAATAACAAAGAAGTATATAATCAGCCTTTTACTCTAGAGGAACTCATAAATGCCATAAGGAAATCACCTTGGTACACCTACTGGGCTAGATGAAATTCATTATTAATTTCTTGAACAACTCCCTCCAAAATTATAAAAATATTTGTAAAATGTATTCAACGAGATATGGTTTAAGGGAATATTACCTAATAGCTGGAAACAAGCTACTGTGATTCCCTATACCTAAAGCAGATAAAGATAAATCAGATCCCAAAAACTTTCGACCTATAACACTAACAAGGTGTGTATGCAAAACCTTAAAAAGAATAATAAATAAGACTGAATTGGTATCTCAAAACTAATGGTTTAATTTCCAAACTCCGGTGTGGTTTTTGAAATAAAAGGCAACATTGTTAGACTTTCATTAGAGAAGCTTTTATTAAAAAACAACTTGCAATAGCCATTTTCTTTGATTTAGAAAAGGCCTATGAGACAACTTGGAGGCTGGGAATAATGAATGACTTATACAAGTTGGGATTAAAGGGCAGATTGCCCAATTTGATAAATGACTTTTTATCTGATAGAAGTTTCAAGGTTAGGGTTGGATCAACGCTCTCCGACTCCAAAATCCCAGAAGATGGTGTTCTACTAGGTTGTATCTTATCTGTTACACTATTTAACATAAAGATAAACAACATCGTTAACTGTCTGAATCAAGGTGTTGATGATTCACTATACGTAGACGACTTTCTGATTTGCTACAGATTGAAGAACATACATACAGCAGAACGGCAACTGCAAACGTGTCTAGATAAATGAAATCAATGGACCATTGCAAATGGCTTTAAATTCTCTCCAACCAAGACAAAATGTATTCATTTCTGTAATCAGAGAAAAATGCACAATGACCCAACCCTGAAACTGGAAGGGAACGAAATCGAAATGACAGATCATCATAAATTTCTGGGAATATTCTTTGATAAAAAACTGACATTCATACCTCACTTTAAAGTACATAAAGCAGAAATGTTTCAAAGCATTACAATTATTACGAGTTGTGGCAAACACTGACTGGGGAGCTGATCACATGTCACTCGTAAAATTATATAGAGCTCTAATAAGATCTAAATTGGACTATGGATGTTTCATATATGGTTTGACTCTGAAATCTTATCTAAAAATCCTTGCAACAATACACCATGCAGGATTAAGACTGGCTCTGGGGGCTTTCAAAACATCACCCGTAGAAAGTCTATATGCAGAAACCCATGAGGCACCTTTAAAGTTAACACGTGAAAAACTAGCATTGCAATATTATCTAAAACTGTAATCATGTCCAACTAACACTGCATATCACTGTACCATCAACCCTAAATAAGAATTTCTTTTCGATAAAAAAGAACATGCCGTCAAACCTTTTGGCCTTTACATGAAAAAGCTAGTCAACGAAACACAATTAAATCCAACTATTATACTTAAATCCACCAACTCAAAAAAATCCTCCCTGGTTAATGAAGTACCCTATAATTTTGTTAAACCTTACCAAATATTCCAAAATTAATTCTAACTCATCCAATTATATGGAAGAAATAATGGTCTACAAAATCACCCAAACCATAAGCATATATACACAGATGGTTCTAAAATGTTGATCAGAGTTGGGTGCTCACTATACTTGACAACGTAATAATGCAGAAAAGATAGCTAGATAATGCCTTAATGTTCAGTCTACATCTGGCTTTAGATATTATAAAATCTAGTGAGTCAGATAGATTCACCATCTCTTCTCACAGCTTTGAATAATAAAAACATGAAAAACCCCTTAATTAATAATTTATTAAATAGATTTGACTCGATTTATAAGGAAAAAGATAGAGTAATAGTTTTATGCTGGATACCAAGTCATATTGGCATACAAGGAAATGGAAATGCAGACAAAATGGCCAAGGGATCTCTGAACATGGCTGCCTCTAAAGCAATGGTGCCTCACACTGACTTCAGACCCTGCATAAACAGGACCATTAAAACAAATGGCAGCAGTTATGGAACAACTGCGATAACAAGAAACTTTTCAATATTCAACCTATCATCAGTGAAATACCGGCAAGTTCCAGAAAGATAAGGAGAAAGGAGGTGGCTCTAGCCAGACTCTGTATTGGTCACACATAGGTAACCCACCAACATCTGCTAAAAAGTGAGGTACCTCCAACATGTGTCCCAAGCCAAGAATCTTATACAGTCAAACACATCCTACTAAACTGCCATAGTCTCCAACAAATCCATAGTAAACACTATAAATCGGATAACCTAAAGGATCTATTCAAAAATACTAATCCAAGTAACATCATAAATTTCAGTAAAGAAATTGGGATCTACAGAAAAATCTAAAATTAATCAATGCATTTTTGAAAAACAATATTTTTGAAAAAAAGAAAAATACAGGTATACATTTTTTAAAAAAAGAAAAAATATTACCAGCAATAGATAATTGAAAGAAAATTATTACCAGAAATAGAATTGTTGAAGTAAAAATTTTACCAGAAATAGATTTAAAAAAAAATATTACCAACAATAAAAATTTTGTTGGCATTAAATGACCCATTGAGGTTGATATGCCGTAAAAGCAAAGCAAACCAAACCAAACACTGAAAAAATGTCAAGCAAAAAAACTATTCTTTGATTTAATTTATATTATCTTTAGTCTTGAGGGCGTCATCCTATTCTGGATTTGGATTCCATATATGTGACAAGTAGGTTAAGATTCTGCAACCAGAGATTCTACAAAATTATTGAAATTTCCCAACCAACACTTGCATGTTTTGCTCCCTAAAATGAATTTGAATCTGTATTATATTATTTGGGCCTTGTGAACTTTTCCATGATGCTTAGTGTCTTTGCTTAAGGTAATTTACTATAAATGTTGTGGCACAAAGGAACTGCAACATGTCTAAATCCTCCAAAATTTGCACCGATGTCTAAACGAGAGTGCATTTATATTTAAAAAAAAAAAACTATTTCAGAGTCTTCACAGGAAACAAATTATTTTGTATTTCTTATAAACCATTTCCCAGATGTTCTTGACATGTTATTTGCATCATGGGCCAAAGTTTGAAACTAATAAACAACAATGGAAAATGAGTGAAATTGATGTGAAAACAATTTCAAGACAGCAATTTTTAGGGATTGATAAACACATTAATTTGATGAATTCTCAAATTTTGTTATTTATTAACACTTGTAGTAGCCTAGAATGTTGTTACCTCCATTAAACTGGAAATTTAAACACAGGAAAATGTTGTCCTCAATGGAAAGTAACTTCTGTTAGACATTTCTTGTTTGTTTTTCAATCAAATTTGTTGGATATTGTTAATTGCTGTTTCTTATCATATTAATGACAGAATATATGCATATGCTATTTCAATATATATTTATTTTATATTTTATTATACCGATTTTGAAAGTTACTGTTTTTTTATATTGGCATATTTATTTCCCTTAGACCATAATTTTATTCTTCTAAATTGCTATAATTTGATATTGAATTAAATCGAGAATTTATTGGAATTTGTGAAATTTATTATAATTTGAAAATATCATGCTTATTTGTGAAATATAGATCAATTAGAAAAATAGAAAAACCTAAACACATTTTCAATCGAGTGGAATTCAAGTGTTTTCAACATTTATGTTATTGTCACCAAATGGAAACTGGCTACGTAATTATTTCTCTGTTTGTGATGTGGGTAGGTGCAATATATTTCAGCATTCTTTCAGAGATTTCTCCCATATAATATCTACACAGTCTTTTCCTGCATCTAGGCCAAATTCTCCTCTTACCAAGCACAACAGTATGGCTTGTAAAAATTATAGCAGTGTTTATATAATATATATGTTTATATCATTATAAACAACTATAGCATTGCTGTCATTGCTCGAGTTCAAATTGTAGATAAGAAGAGATGTTGTTAACTAAAAGGACATTGTGAAGTAATGCAGATGAAAGCGAGATCCATGAAAATATGCTCTTAATATGAAATAAGTCTGAGGTATGCAACAAATTAAAAGTATTGTTGAATCAGTGCAAAAATAAACTTGATGATTAATCAAGTAGATTTTCAATTTAATGGCTCATGTTCTAGTCTAACAGACCATTACTACTCTGAAGTTTAGTGAATTTGCTCCATACTAAGTACTCCATACTTAATTTTGTTCCAGACTAAGCTAAACTGTAAATCTCAACAATAAAACCATGATTGTATTGTTTTGAATGATCTCCTAAACATTCATTTTATGAAGTCAGTGATCTTTCCAATGAAAGAAATTCAAATTTTCTAATAAATAAGGTATTGTCTATCCATTATCAATATTTCATTATACTGAGTTCCCAATAATGGCATCAAAATATCTCCTGATAATTTGTGATCTTTTAAATACCAAGTGTCTTCAATGATGCCATCAATTTTCAAGGAATTGAAAGCAAATAAAATTCCAGAAGTAATAATAATAAAACGATAAATCCAAACAACTTGATCAGTTTAAGTTTCCCTTGTTTTAAGGAAAAAATTTCATTATGGAGTAATTCTGAAATTCTTAACAATCTTTGACTTGCAAACATAAAAAAAAGGATATGATTGATATTCAAATAAATAGCAAAATACTTTCTGATATTTCAAAAGAGATGCAGACTAACGGTTCTTGGAATGTTTTTCTTTAACCAAAACAATGCGATCAACCATATTCCAAAGAAGAGTGATTCATCATGGAGAACTTAGACTGCATACATAATTGACAATCTTTATTTAAAAAGAAAATAATTATACCTGAAATGGATGATAGAATTTAATGAATATTTTGGTAAAATGCAATGCTAATAACCTTGAGATTTTACATTTAGACTTACCTTTAATGTTTGCAGCAGCTTCCATCATGTAAATTTTGCGACAAACATTTATTAAAGTCATCTTAAACAAGTACATGGCCCAAATTCAGTGAGAACTATGTTCACAACAATGAGAACTTAAGCTATTTGATGTAATGGAATGGTTAGTAAATTTGTTTCACCAAATCAGTTACAGATGAGTAGTGAGTTCAATCCTGACTGGGTGCTCCATACTTGCTGGCTTGTGACACATCTAAGTTATGCTTAATAAATCAAGAGTGTTTTGATTTTGCATCACAGACTAAATGCCATGCATGTATGGTAGCATGAGAGAATAAACAAAACAATACCATTGGTGAGGCAAAATAAAAAGATAAAAATTATAAATATAAAATTCTTTTGTATTTGCTGATGCAGCAGATGCAAGTAGAATGTCTTTGTGCAGGTGAGGTGTAGCGATTTTGGATGTGGGTAGAGTTGGTAAGGCATAGAGTTGATGCATTGGTGGGTCAGTTGACTGAGATTATGGTAGTGATGATAAAAGAGGCTTGAAGTGGTTAATGAATCGTGATCACGCACAATCAAATGAAAACAGCAATAACCAACCTGTGAGGAGGTGTGAAAAGATAACAGAATTGTTGATAGAACGTTCTTTAGTTGACATTGGTCATGGAAGCGATTTGGTGTAAGGGTGGTGTTAGTAAAACCAGGAGTTAACAGATATGTTGGGTCATAGTGAAGATATTGAGAGGGGCCTGAAGTGGATTAGTCAAACCACAAATCTAACTTTGCTGATACAGAGGATGTGAGGAGAATAACTATGTGTGTATGGTGTGGATATTTAGAGGAGGGTGGCTCTCAAGCAGATATGTGTCAAGTCAGTTGAATAGAATCCCCATGTTAGTGTCGAGTCACCAGTTTGTTGAACATGTTTTGTATCGCTCATAAGTAGCATTCTTATAAATAAAATGTCGAGACTCCTAAGCTCATCTTTTGTTTATATTATTTCTCTGGCAGCAACTTTCACGATCTTGTATTTTTGATGGGATTTGTTTTGTGGGCCAGATATCATGCTTAGAACCCCTGCACAAAAATGACCTTTTTAAGTTTTGCTTTCTTAATGTTCACATCAGGACGACATGCACAGTGAATCTGAAAGAGATCTAATTTGCAGCTGAGTATAACAGGTGTTAGCTGTTCAGCATTTTTATTTTAAAACCCAATGCTATGCTAAATAAGGGAAACAACTACACAAATACAAAATGTTAAATAACTCAACATTAATATTGTAAATCTCTTCTGAAATTATTGGGCACAAATATTAAAACAGTTATTGAGGCAAAATATCTTTCAGTATCTCAGGGGGAGCCCCTGTATTTGTAAGCCAGTCTGTGATCTGCTTGCAACCCCTAATCCATTCAATTTGGATTTCATCTTAGATCTCTTTAACTCTTGCCACATCAACCCTCAGAAGATGATCACTAACAAGGTTTGTTGAATTGAATGTCTCTACCTGAGAGATGCTTTGTTAGCTTTGCAAAGCACTACAGTTGAAATATTTCCTGTAACATAGCCATTATTAAAACACCAACGTCAGCTGCTATACTAATAACAACCAATCTTCAGTTTTGAGCATTTTCCCAACTTTCGATAAAATATAAAACCTCTGCTGGGTTTCATATTTGCTAATGACTTATTGGCCTCAAAATGCATTTTCACTTTAAGCTATTTTGCAATATTACTCATTTTACAGACATCAAACTATATATGTGATATGTATCTGGATAGATAGATAGATAGATAGATAGATAGATAGATAGATAGATACCCACGTCATTTGACCAGCAAATCTTTTTCAATCTTGTCATCTAGACTCAGATCATCATTTTTTCTCCTTTTTTTTTTTAAATTGGTGATGTGGATGATTTGATCTAGATTAATTCTATTTTTGGATTGCTTGATAGTCAATCAAAAACATTTGAATGTTCCATTGTCCTGAGTACCTACTTTGAACATCCTTTTTAATTCTGAGATCACATCTTTGTTGAAATATTTATTTCCATAGAATGTAAAATCATCCCCAATGCATTACGAGAGTACTGATCCGAGGCGGAAATTGGTTAGAGTAGAGAAACAAATTAGACACTGGTTTGAAGAAATGATCAAAGGTTTCTTATCATTTACAAGATATTAAAATATCTCTGGTAAGTTGTATACTGTGACATTCAAATGTGTGGTGCTATGAGGTGTGGAGTGAGCATGGGCTTAACCAGGTTGACTGCATGGTAGCTATCAATTTGGGCTTGTCATGTGCAATAGTGTAGTCCATTCTCTTTCTGTGTTCACAGAAGGTCATTTTCAAAGCATAATGGTCAGACAGGCAACCAGCCATGCTCCAGGTTAGTGTGCATGTGTGAAATCTCTCTCTGCTCTGTTCAGCTTCTCTTATAGCCTATACAAGAGAAATGTATTGACATAGTTGTAAGCATCTGTGACAAGCAAGAGTTGTGTTGATAATGGCTAGCACTCTGGTATATTTGTGTTTGTTTTAAAATTTGTTTTGAGTGTAGTGTGGTATGTATGTGTGTAACTTAACCTAAGACAAAAATTGGTGTGCACTTACGTTTTTAATAATTGCATAAATTTGGCTTTAATTAGTTATCTCTAAGTGTGTGTAAATTGTGATACCTCTCATCCCAGCATATTACCCTGCAAAAATGCTGATGTGAAATCTATTGTCTCAACTTGTAAACTCTTAACAAATGTTGCTAACATCACCAGACACACAGCTTTTTGGCTGCAGGATGGAGAATCTTTTTGAAAATAATTAAAATCTTCTTACACTCTTTAACCTTCATGCACACAAAAGAATTGGATCAAAAGGACATTTTTTTTGTTGACATTGTTATTATTTTAACTGCTTTCACTTCATTGGCAATGTTTGTTATAAAAAGCAATGATTTGAATTTTAATAAAATCCAAGCATATGAAAGTGAATTAATGCATTTTTTGTTCTTTGAGAATTTACAGCTAAAATATTAAAGACTATTTATTCATAAGGTTGTTTATTTACAAGAATAATTTTAGATTTACAACATTCTAAAAATGCTAACCAGCTAATACAAAGTTTATTATTTATTAATTTAAAAAGAAATAAATATTTTATTCACAAATTTATTAAAGGTATGATCAAGAAAGTTTAAATAAACAGATAATGATGAGTAACAGTTATTCCAAATTTTGAAAAAAAAAAAAAGACATAGTAATTGTGAGTTCAATCCCTGGCCAGACATTATTTATTTGGATTCAGTGCAAACAATTGAGCAGTACTAATATTAACAAGATGAGATATCCGTAGACATGGGCAGTAGAACAAGGAGAGTCTATCGCCATAGATTAAATAATGGCTTCAGTTGAGAATTTGCTGTAAGTTAAAAGCTCTATACACACTTGATGAGGGTCAGATGGTACAACGGCCAAAACATTGCTACAAAAAAGATGAGGACTTGCATTTGGTTTCAATACTTACACATTTTCAATAAACTATAATAGTGACATGGTTAGAATAAATTTAAATGTTCTGCGTCCAGTAAAGAAAGAAAAACTTTATGAAAGCAGAAGTAAGTGAAGGAATTTCAAATATGAGTACTTAGACATTTTTTTTTTTTTTACAAAAGTTCTATCCCATTCAGTTGCAGTGTCATAAAAGACATAAGAACATAATACTGCCATGACAAGTGCCTCTTTTACATATAGCAGACCACCAGCAGTAAATGCTAGTGGCATGTTACTCAGTGGAAGATTGGTGGCTTGCATCTAGGGTTATGCCGTCTTGTCCAATTCAAAGATAGCATTAATATGCAATACAGTAGTCTTTGGTAAAGTATCTCACCAAATTCTGAAATACTACCAAATCACAGCTTAGCCCATTTTCAACCCTTCTTGTATTCATAATGGTTGAAATTTACTGTTTCTTCTACTTCATTAATGGCTGGTTGTGATGAAGAAAATGGTGACTTACCATGATAAAACAAATGACAGTGTGTTGTGTGCTATCTACCAGCAAAAAAGGAAGCTTCACGTAACTTCTGCCTTTATATAGAGAGCATCATGGCAATTTCTGTGCCACCTCAACTAATCACGGACTTTACAATTTAAGCCCTGAACAACTGTACACAGATGATTTTCTTGTTCTTGGCCTTCAGGCTTGGACAAAAGCCATATTACTTTTAAGGGAATTCCTTGTCCTGGGGATTCCAATCCCACTGCTGCAATTATTTTAGAAAGTCCTTATTTTTCTAGTTACTGTTGTTACTATACATTATCAGAAAATTAAAACCCAAACACCTAAAATTCAATAAAACATTAGATTATGGAGAAGATTTTCTTAAAATGTTTATTGTATATAAAAAAAAACCCTGCTCACATTAGTCTTCAAGTATGTTTTTCTTATGCTTACCTTGCCAGTTTCTTTTTTGATCATTCTCTAATTTTTTGTAGCAATTTCCATCACTTTAATTTCTCCAAGATATCTTTCTTCTAACCTATTACACAATCTTTCTAACTGAAATAAAAAAAAAACAGATGCCTCAGTAACTATGTACTTATAACCCTTGAATTGCATAATCAAATCTCATACCAGTTATAAATATTTCTAATGAAAAGAATAGTCTGAAATTCATATGGTATATTTATATAAACATGTGCTAAAACTTTTACCAACATCGGTTGGTTAACATGAATTTCCGAGACAAAACATTGATTTTGATAATAAAATCTGACCTTGCCAATGTTGACGTGACTTAAAGTATCGAAAGTCCATTTCAGCTAATAAAGTTTTTTTGGTTTCAATTCCTTTGATAGCAAAATGCTATTAAAAATAATTTCATAGAGCATTTTCTGAAATAAAATTCCCAAAATGCAAGCAAAATAAAAAAATAAAAAAGTCTTATTAGTATCTTTTATAAGCCAACCATAATTGATCAGCTATTTAGTGCTGAGAAGAATAATGCTTTCCTGTACGTTGAGTACTAATGTTAGCATTAGTGTAGCCATTGATACGCTAACACTGAATCCGAATGAGAAAAGACAGGGACAGCTGCGAACAGGAGGACTGCTAGTAGCTATGTGGTGTGTGATAGTGTAGGATAGAGTATCCTTGTGAAAAAAACGGTTTTGTAATGTTGTCAAACTTTTTTAAAAGTTCACAAAATATAGGGTTATCCTCTGTGTTAGCCACTGTAGGATATAATGGAATTATATTATGAATGTTTCCAGGTGATTGAGTATTTCTCTTAGGGTCAGTCAGTCAATGTCTGTGAACATCAATGAGAAGGTCAAATTTGTGTAAGAAATCTGTCCCCAATATGACCTTTTCTACATCTGCTAAGCCAAAGAAGTGAGTGAATCCTTGTCTCAATATATATAAGGATATTTGTGCACCACTGTCCACCAGAAAACATATACCAGTAGTGCAGTCTCAAACAAATAGTAAGCAACAAACATCTCCCACTCCAGCACACCAAGTCACCTCTAGTTGCGAGCTTGGTCTTTTACTTTCTTTAACTGGAATAAATAGGGGGGTTTATAGTAATTACCCCTATCCCCAAATTTCCTGTATGAGTAACACATTGGGTCTTTCCTACTAGCTCTTGTGTGAGCTTTACTTTAGAAGTGGGGAATGCTAAACTTCTGTAACCTTCTCTCTAAGTCTTCCATCCTAGCCTTTAAACTTTGCTGTCCCATTAGGAATCTAACGAGAAGATTTGGTTTCTGTGTCTGTATGACAGAAATGGGAGCAGTGAATCATGAAGCTAAGTGTGCCACATTATCTGCTATTTTAACTAGCTTTTTGATGGGTGCATTTTAGCCCATCACAGCTAAAACAGCGTGATACACACATGGCAAACGTTGGAGAAAAATGACATATAATGCCATTCACATTACTTTCTCCAGCTCAATGTTGCAAATGATGTAGAAATTGCACTGGCTTCCTGTCTCACAATTTTCCTGATGCAGGAGTTGCAACAATTTCTTTTGCCCGGACATAGGCGTCCTCTAGTTAGCTCCACTTTTTTGCGTAAAAACAGCATAGCATGATGAAAAAGGTCCCAAACTCAAAACAAAGTTTTATCGTCAAAATGTTTGTTATTATTAAGAGGAATGAACAAAATATTTTTTAATTATATTTTAAAAAATTTTCCTCTTTTCTAACACATTCTAAATTTGGGTCAAAAATCTTTTTTTTTAAATTTGTTTTTTTGTCAACTGTGTAAGACTTGTGGGAATGGACATTTTTGTGTAGGTGTTTCTGATAAAATGACATTAATTTGGAAATTCTTGCAAAAATCAAATAATTGTCAGATTTTAATGAAATTTTTAGGACTTATATGAAAATGAATTAATTTATTTTTGAAATTTTATTTCTAGAAAATCTTGGTAAATATATATATATGTATACATATATATATGTTTTTTTTTTACATCTGGTACCCCCACCCCATGAATCCATGAAATTTTCTAGAAATTCAAATCATATTAAAATTGTATTTATAATAAATTGAAGACTATTAACTAAGCAAAAATTAAAAGGGTTAATACAAATCATCACACCAAAACTTTTTACGATTATGTTAAAAAGTTTTGGTGTCATGAGTTTTAATTTAAAAGTATTTTTTTTTTGTGAGTCAATGTTATTTTTTTCTTTTTTTTTAGTATGGTGTATCATAAGTGATATGGTTAAAAGGTTGCGTGTTTCAAGGCTTGTCTCTCACCCTTTAGGGAAAACTCCTTGACATATAAACATTTTCAGCTGTGGCTAATTCTTTCATTTCACTGCCGTGTTTCATCATCCCTATGTTTCAACAAGCTTCTTTATAAATATCGAATGATAATTTTCAAAGTTTTTGTTCATGTTTCACAAAATATTTTAAATTTTTCTGTCTTCATCTTCCTTTATATAGTGTGTATACTGTTCCTAGTGTGTGTCATGCATGAAGGATTTTTAATTTCATAAAAAATACATTTAAATCTTAGGTATACTGAATTTTTGGAGATACCTAGATGGCGATATTTTTGTGTTTTCCTCGTGATCGTTATTAGTAAAGAAACATCGCTGCTGCCTGCCTGAATTTGAACCTAGAGAGAAAAGGAAGTAGCAGTAATAATTGCGAAAACTGTATAAATGTGTTTCAGAAATTGAGCCATGCCAAAGCTATACTTATTGATATTTAAAAAAAGAACTTACTTCCCTTGTTGGACATAGATATTAAAAACAAAAAAGTCCACAATACTCCTGACCAATTTTTTTTTACAGTAAGGTTCACCCTGTACAAGGCCTGGAGGCCACTTGAGGTAGAGGGTTATGTTAAGAAGCAGTTTATTTACATTATTTACTTTGATCAGACTGTTGTCCTCATCTTTATTGTCATGTTCACGATGTTTCAGACATTGTACGCTCCAGCCTTCTTCAGGTGATTTGAATTTCAAAACTGAACCCCTTATTTCATCCAGTGGGGTAGATTGTTCTAGTTCCATGTGCCATGCCTCTTTTGAATGTCTCGGTTATCTCCTTTAATTCATCTCTCCACATTTATTGTTCACCATTGTCATAGCCAGGTATTGACCTTAGAACTTTTTGCTTCATTTCACTGCATCCAACCAACATTTTGTTTCCATTTCTCTTCCATTTCTCTTACAAGTTAATCGTTACTCACATGTTTTGTCCATCTTACTCCCAGCATCCTTTAAGAACTACATTTCGGTTGCTTCAAGGATCATCCTCACTTATCAGGAGATTTTCCAGCGTTCACTGCCATTTTTTTAACCCTCGTTCTGTTTGAGCACCCTAACATATTTTATTACTAACCATTCTAACCTAACTTGTAATTCTGCATTTTCGTCTAGTTAGAAATCTGTCTTTGAATCTATAGAAGGGACATTCTTTGAGAATTAAGTTTGTGAGTCGTCATTACTTTCCATGTTCTAGTTGGCCTTTTCTCTGCTTGCTAGGTAAAAATATTGTTTCGAAATGGAATTGTCTGACTGTAACACTTGCCAGCATAAGTGGGTTGGTGTTTATGCTGTACTCACAAAGCTGGCTAACCATATATTTTTATTATAGGTCAATGGGACTAAGTTAAAACTTATTGTTGTGTATGTGTATAATACAGACAATATGCTATTTTTATCCCCCAGTACTCCCAACTAGTGTCAGCCCTGTGACTCTGCCAACTACATCCCCCTCTATTGTTTTTGTTGTTGTTGTTGTCATTGTATATGTTATATGTAATAGAAGTAGGTAGGCTTTCCTACTGCCCAGTCTACACTCTTCCCCCATCTACTGGACTCTAGTAGAGGCTCAAACCTTGTTTCGTGTTTAGGAAGGGGTTCCCAGATCTTTCTCTCTCTCTCTCACTGTCTCTCTCTGGCCTCTGTACTGGTGCTGCTGTGTTTCTCCCGTAATGTGTGCAGTCTGTGGCATTGCCTGTTCATTCTGAGGGTACAAGGTTGACAGTCCCTGGTTGCTATTTCTGACTGGTAGTTAGGAGCCCTAACTCTTGCGTAGCATCTTGAGTGGTCGCTCTGATCAACAGTTGTATAATATCGGGATGTCTGTAGTGCCATGTCGCGCATGGATAGGTGTCCTTGCAGTCATCTCCGGTGGGTAACCCTGAGGCCACATTATGAGTCAGGTTGTGCCAAACTCTCTCTGCCCACGTCATGGGTGATAACCGTCGGCGTCCTTTAACTCAGGCCTTCTCTTCTTCTAACACGAATTTCACATGACTTACAAAGACCGTAAATACAAACCTAAACCAGCCCTCCAAAAATCACCAAACCCTTTAAACATTTCGTTCTCCAACATCCGTGGCATTAGAACCAATTGCTGCAGTGTGGAATCTTTCCTCATTGCAAAGTGCCTGGATATACTGGCTCTGTGTGAGACCAATCTTGACACCTCTATCCCTTCCTCTGATCTCTTGATCCCTGGCTACCTTCCTCTCCTCAGAAAAGACTCTCTAACCCACATGCATGGCCTTGGTGTCTACGTCAAGGACCATCCCCCTCTAGCTAGAGAGTGCTATCTCGAATCCCCGGAACATTTGTACTTGTGTCTCCGGCTATCTCTTCTCAATGCTGTAAGCTATCTCTTCTTCCTCTATTGCTCTCCATGCTCTCAGGACTGTGGAATACTTTATGTCATTTCTGACAGCCTAGACAAGGCTCTCTCTCTCCATCCGTTCGCTCACATATTTGTGTTTGGCGATTTTAACGCCCATCGCAACAAGTGGCTTAAGAATGCTACTACCGACCTCACAGGCATTCATACTCTCAACTTTTCAGTTTCTCAATCCCTCACACAGATAATTGATTTCCCCATGCATTTTGCTTACAACCGGGATGGTAAGGCCTCTCTCCTCGACCTGTTTTACCTCCATCCCTCAGTCTTGTACTGCCACGCAGCTTTGTCCTCTTGGTAACTCCTATCATGCTGTACTGTCAATTTAGTATCTCCTTCAACCCCACCCCATGCAAAGAGCCTCCTACCACCAGAACCTCGTTCTGCTACCAATGAGCTGACTGGCACTCATTCCGTGATTTCCTCTGCGATGTGCCCTGGGATGCTGTACTTAAGCTCCCTGTTCAAGAATGTGCTTTAGAGGTCTCTTCCTGGGTTAAAGCTGGAATTGACACTTTCATCCCCTCAAGGAAATTTAAGGTCAATTGCCCATAGGAACCAATTTTTCCACCTATTTCGTAGCCTTATGTTCGACTGCAATAGACGCCTATTTGCCTCCGCCCGTAACGAGTGTAAGTGTGTCTTCAACGAAGCTAAGTCACTATATGCTGCTCGGATAAAGGAACGTATTGCATCTCGCAAATTCGTCTCCAAGGATTATTGGCGTCTCAGCAAGAGCGTTCTGAACAATAGCAAACCCTCCATTCCTTCCCTGTTCAATCAGTTCGAAGTCCTGACCCTCTCTGCCAACAAGACTGAATGCTTTGCTCAGAGATTTTCTTCCAATTCAACGCTTGACTCTTCCGGGGTACCCATGCCCGATTTCCTTCCCAGAACTGAGGCCCTTTTGAGCAGATTGCACATATCCCCGTCATTGGTATTGGGCATTATCTCTAACTTAGATCACCAGAAAGCTATGGTGGGGATGGGATACCAGCCATTGTCCTGAAGAAATGCGCGCCTGAATTAGCACCTGCCCTCTCTAAATTATACAACTACTGCCTCAATGAGTCTTGTTTTCCTGACTGCTTGAAGTCCTCATCCATTGTTCCTGTCTGGCGACCCTTCCGACCCTTCTAATTACCGTCCTATCAGTCTTTTACCTCTCTTTGGCAAAGTCTTCAAAGCCCTTATCACCACCAAAGTGATTAATCACCTGATATCCCATGATCTGCTCTCAGACAAGCAGTATGGTTTCCGCTTTGCCCAATCTACAGCCGATGTGCTTACGGCCATCACTGAATTTGTCTACGAAGCTATTCATAATAATGGTGAAGTTCGTACTGTGGCCCTAGACATCTCCAAAGCATTTGATAAGGTTTGGCATGCCGGCCTTCTTCGCAAGCTTCAGGGTTATGGTATTACAGGTCAATTGTTTAACCTAATACAATCATTCCTGTCAAACCGTGAAATGATGGTCGTTCTCAACAGATTCATCTACAGCTCCTATCCCACTAACGCAGGTGTTCCTCAAGGCTTCATCCTAGGCCATACTCTGTTCCTTATATTCATAAATGATCTTCCTGACGCCATAGGTTCTCAAGTCGGCATCTACGCGGATGACACCACAATTTACTCCTGCCTCAAAAACAAATCTAGTGATGCTGACAAAGTTAACCTGGCAGTTCAAATAGAAAAGGACCTACAATCGGTTGTGAACTGGGGCAAGAATTGGTTGGTTAACTTTAACGCCTCTAAAACAAAACTGCTCTCTATTAACCACCACAGGGATCCATCCCTGCATCCCATTAGAATGTCTGAAGCCCAACTTCTCGAGAGCTCCTCTCTGTGGCTGCTCAATCTCACGCTGTCCACTGACCTGAGATGGAACAAATAAATCGAGTCAATTGCTTCATCCACCGCAAGGAAAGTTGGCTCCCTGTGCCGGGCCAGGAAATTTTTCTCCTCGGAATCGATCCTCCAAATCTATAAATCAACCATTGGCCCTTGCATGGAGTATTGCTGCCATATATGGTCTGGAGCCCCTGCTGTTTGCTCCAGGGTTCTTGATAAGATCCAGAGACGGATATGCAATGTAATTGGCCCTGATCTGTCATCTCATCTGCAGTCGCTCTCTCACAGACACGCCGTTGCCTTGTTCTGTCTCTTTTACAAATACTTTCACGGTAATTGCTCTGATCAGTTGCTTTCACTGGTTCCCAGGTCTCATGAATTTAAGCGTCCTACGAGGCTGGCATCCCATTCCCACCCCTTCATCGTTGAAACTGTTAGATGTAGACGTCTCTTCTACTCCAATAGCTTCATGTCTCACACCTCTCGCCTGTGGAACTCCCTTCCTTATTCCTGTTTCCCTGACGAATATAATCTCCAACTATTTAAGTGTAACATCAATCGACTTCTCCAGTTGCCTTGATCTATCCACTTCCCTTTTCCACATCCTTTCCCCTTTCATTCCTATCTGCTCTCGCTTCAAATCTTCTGTATCCCCCTTGCCTTGATCGATCCACTATCTTTCTCCACATCCTCTCCTTTACCACTCCTATCTGCTCTTTTCTCCAAACCTTCTTCAACCCCTTGCATGCTAATGGCTTCCCGCCTTGCTTGGGGTGATAAGCTTAAAAAAAAAAAAAGAAAAAAAATATAGGAGGACTGATATTACATAACAGTTCTGTACTCTTTGTTTCTAAAGACAGTTTCCTGTTTCTTAATACTTAGCATTTGGAAGGTATTTTTTTGCTTTTCCTATGTCCTTTCAAACTTAGATGGCAGATTTTCTGTCTTCTTTTAGAACATTTCCCAGTTATTTATATTTTTGTATTCATTTTGCCATTTCTACTTCATAGTTTGAATCTTGAGCTGTTCCGCTTTCTGACAACCGTACATTCTGTCTTGATATAATTGATGGTTTGTCTTTTCTTCTTGCTTTCTTTTACTAATTTCTGAAGGAATTACCGTAGTTTCCTTTGTGTGTCTGTTCTCAACACCATGTCATTTGCATATCTTATGTTAACATTGTGTCTACAAATAATAAATCCTGATAGGATTTCCAGTTTTTTGTTTTTAATCATTTCACCCCAAGCAAAGCAATAAAGTAACTAAGAGGTTATTCAGTGTGAAAGAACATGAGAAAAAGAAAAAGCATTATTAAGTGGAATGAACATACGAAAAAGAAAAAGCATTGTTAAGTGTGAGAAAAGAAACTGTTAGTCTAGGACTTATGGTTACAACTAGCATCTACAACTGTAAAATGATGAGACCTTGCTGCCAATTTCGTACTGTGCTGAAAGTCTAGGAACCATAGAGAAAAGTTTATCTGAAATATAACCATGAAAGTGTTTATAGAAAAGGCACAGGGAAGCAATATTAAGTCAGTGGGAAAGTAACTGTGCCTGAGATGCCAGGTCAAGACCAATAATATTGCAGATTCTTATTTGGATTTTATCAAGGATCCCTATATATGTATTAATAGCAGCAGATCCTATATGACAACAATATACAATGCATAGATGAGTGCTAGACTTATAAATAGGTAAGACAAGTTCTAGAGAGAAAAATTGTCTAGTTAAGCGCAGTGGCTCAACTTGCCTAGCAGTAGACTTAGCAACTGCTTTAATACAAGATTTCCACTTCATGTCAGCAGAAAATGTTATCCACAGAAAGCACTGTGAGTTATTTTAGTGATGCTGATGGATAGCACAAAAGTTTATCTAAGATGATAAAAAGAGAGCTGTTTCAGTTTTGAGAAGCCATTTATTGATTATATTTCCACTTCATGTCGGCAGAAAATGTTAACCACAGAAATCACAATGAGTTATTTTCCTGGAGGTTACTTTCAGTCCAAGGCCACATTCATAAAACACCCAATCAGCAAAAATTACAAGAGCAACATTAAACCCAGTAGAAATTATTTACAGTCCGCAGAAGATGAAGTAGCATAGTCTCTGTAGACGTCAGAAGTTAAAGTTGAAAACATTTCATTAGAAGAATATGAATGAGAAATTTTAACCAGCTTATATTTGGTTCACTGGGCAAATGCAAGTTAAAAGGAAGAGAGAAAATCCTGCTGCTGCTTGGAATTGTCCAAAACTAAGCTGGTAACATTTCATCATTAGCAAGCAGACCGTATGCACACTGAAATCCAAAGGTGATTTGGGAATAGTGAAAGATTCCTCCCAAAAGTTAATGTTGCATTACAGATCAGACCAGACATCAGGTCCATTGACAGGGTGCAGTTTCTTTTAGTTAAATGCTTGTATTTTATTTTGTTGATGTTATAAAGATTACCATTTCATTTCCATCCTCCATTTTGGTTATTCCTCATTCAGTAACCCTTCCTAGGTTACAATAAAATATATATATATATATATATATATATATAATGTGTGTGTGTAAAATACATTAAATACAAAAAATAGATTTAAAGAAATGTACTTATATATACCCAAATGCAAATATATAATTATATACATATAGTGCTACACACCTCTCCTATATATCCCATAGATAAAAACTCTTCCTTGTGTGATCATTTAGTAAAAACATTTTGTAGATAATCAATGAACATAAATATCCCGATTTTCATTATGAACAGAATATTTTCATGAATAGAATTGCTTAAGGTACTCAGAATCTTTGTAGTTTTGAGTAGAAGGTGTTTAATTATCTATTTAAAATTCAGGAAGAAAAAAATAAAACAGTCTCTAGCTGAAATAATAAATCCTTCTTTCACAAGGATCATGTTCAGGCCAGTCATTTTACCTTGACAGACGTTGCTCATTAACAGGAAATTACCTGAAATAAATCGAATTCTTCCAGGTGTCATAATTGAGTCTTGTTTGATTGCAAGGAGAACAAAATCAGTAGGCAAAGGTAGAGTTAAATTTATACTCAATTTGTTTACATATTTTTGAATAAATTAACAAATTATCAGTACATATAAATTATACATGGATTTTATAGTTGTTTTAAATTCAACAAGAGATTAAAAACTTAAATTGAATTACCTATGAGTGACCCTCTTAGTTTTCTTTCAGCATGCTTATTTCTAGAAATTAGAAAATTAGACCAATTTCAATAAGTTCTTCCTAAGAACTCATTTTATCTCAGACATATCAATGATGTCTTAGTCATTTTTCCCAAAAAGCATTGAGATAAATATTATTGTTAATAGTAAATCTGCCATTTATCCAGGAATTGAATATTTCTACCACATCTGCTCTGGTGCTTCGGCTACGTATCTAGAGATTCTTGACAAAATCTTAAGAAGAATCTGTAATGTTTGCGGTTCTGACCTGGCTTCAGTCACTTTCCCACTTTGTCCATTCTATGATTAGTCCATTTAACATTCTGTCTTTTTGACCATTTGTCCTTCGACACTCTGTCTACACATGGAATTCCACAGGTAAGACACTCAAGAAAAGAAAATTAGAATTGACTGTTGTTGTATCTAGCTAGTAAAATGGTGATAACTATTTGCCAATCTTAAATTCATGCAATTTCAGTAATAAGGAGAATAACTCAGTGGAACAATTACCATGAAAATATTTGTAAAAAAAGAATGAGGAAAGCCGCATGACAGTGGAAAGTGAAAATGTTGGGTCAGGAATTTTATGTGTGTTAATAGGTAGCATTATTATCATTATTTAATTTTTATTTTTATATAATCTTTTATATATTTTATGATGCATGAGAGAAAACAAATGAAAGATTTTAATCTATACGATATGGGTGAAGGGACAATGAATTAAATTTATTTCTGAGAATAAAAGTGTACATTTATGTAAAGCCCATGCACTTGTTTATTTATAAAACTTGCTGCTGCTTCTTTTTCATGCTGTGTCCTTTGATGACAGAGGCGATTATGACTCTCCACAATTTCCTATCCTTTGTCACTCTTAGTAAATTTTGTCTTTTTGCTGTCTTTCCTGAACACTTTTTCTCTCACGCTTCCCACCTGTGGAAATTTCTTCAGGCTTCTTGCTTTCCACTTAACCTTGATCTTCAAATATTTAAATGCAATGTCAATCATTAACTACTGCTTGTTCTCTATTCTTAATGTTTTTTTTCTCATATTTCAAACTCAGTTACCTCAGTGTCTTAGTGGCTTTATTGCCTTGTTTGGTGTGAAATGATTAATTAAAAAAATTGCTTTGTCTTTAATATCTGAAAATAGTGAATCACCATGACTGTTGTTGTGAAAGATATTGGAGTAGTTTTCTATTTCCTTCTACATGATTTTGAATTCAGAGTTATTCTTGTTATAAAGATGTGCATATTAGCAAACAAAAACACACAAATTAATGCTGGTAAGGTGAAAAAGAAAGAAGACGAGTTGTTAAGATAAAATTATTTGTATGACAATACAGAGGGTATGAGTGGATTGTGTCTCTTTGTGGGCAAGGGAAGTGACTTGGAGGGAAGGGAGAGTCACTAGGCCCTGGAGTTGATGTATTTGTCAGGTCCATTGACCAAAGTGTTGATGACTCTCCCATTCACCACAACTGTCTACAGTTTGTGAGCAGCATTCTTAAAAGCAGCTGTGGTGGATCATAACTCATTGTTTGTTTGTTTTTTTTTCATGATTTTGCTTTGGTGGTGACATTCATGATTGGCTCCTTTTATGTTGTTTTACATTTATTTGTGAGAGGATTTATTTTGTGAGCTGGATATGATGCTCAGAGCCTCTGCGCAGAGAGCTTCATTTTTATTTTGCTTTCTTAGCATTTACATCTAGGAAACATATAGAGCGAATCAGAAAGAAATCTAATTTGAAGTAGAGTATGGCATCTATTGCCAAGAGTGGCAGCCAATCCAGATTAAAAAGATCTATTCTTCTATGTTAATTTAATCACAGCTGAGAATAAAAGAAATGCTTTTCCCATGAAGTGAATGCAAGTGGTTGGACTTGAATTTTAACTTGATGTTCTATGGTCTTGTGGATGACTATCAACACCATCTGACAGCAAGACTTCTGATCAGGAAATTGGACGTTTTGAGGAGCATTTAACCACTTCACAATTTCTGTTGTTCCTAGGTTCACCCTGATCTAGGGTAGTAGCACCTGTTAGGGACCCAACTATGGACAAACAGTGAACTCTCAAACAGAAATCAAAACATTAGGAAAGTATAAAAATAAACTTTTTAAGTAAAATTACCAGCAACACATTTTTTTGATAGTTACCAACAATAAATTTTTATAGTAAAATTTCCAAAGATCCATTTTATAGTAAAACTAGAAGGTGTTGCATGCTTGCTATTGTTTTGCAAAGTAAGATATATTCACTACTTGAAATATTTGAAACAAAAATTTTAAATGAACATTTAATTCCTAAATTGTCTTGTTTAGGAAAGTTTTACAAATTGATGCCAACTTGTTGAAAACTGAGTAAAATGCAAATTTCAAACACTTTTCTGCACTATATAAGACAATATCCCTAAAGAGAACTATTTTTGATATGAAAATCAAAACAATCCTCACATAAAAGAACAGTAATGAAGGACAGTTAATTAATGAAATAAACTTTTTAAAAATCAATATGCAAATTGGTTAAACCTGAAGAGTGATATTACCTAGAAGAAGATAATATACAGATATTGAGCTTTTAGTGTGTAAATTGATTTTGATTTTGATTAATTCATAACACCCTATTTATCATCTTTCATTTGCAGCTCTGTCTTTGGGCAGAGTGTGCACAGGGCGAACTCTGTCAAAGGACAGAGTGGCAACTGAGAAAAATTATACTGAGAGGTATCCAGCCCTAGGGAAGAGCTGCCCGAGGCTGTGCCCTCCTGTTGCACCAGAAAGATGGATTGGTGCTCGCACTGAGGTCAGTGCAACCGATGATTGTAGGTGCTGTGGGCAATTTTTGTTCCTTGTCCAGGTGTATGCGTTTTGTCGCAACGCGTCTTAGTGGGGAGATAGAGCAAATAAAATGTATACATTCCTCTCTCTCATGTGGTATTCACATTCTAATACTTATCAGGCACAGGGATCTGTCCCTGTGCTGGTAGTCCCACAGCTATGACTAGCTTGGACTGGCTCTATCCAGCTTAGAACAACTCTGATGAGCTAAGACCAGTGGCCCGAGTGAAGACACTTGGGTTTCCATATTAAGAACTAACCTTGTGTTACTACCTGACTCAGTGGGGTGTCAAATAAATACACTGTGTAAATTGCTCTCTTGAGTAACACATTTATGCAGTATGTAAATTGCTCTCTTGTAACACATTTGTCATCTCTCAGTTGCATCTCTGCCTTTGGGCAGATTGTGCTCAGGGGCAACTCTTTCAAAGGACAGTCACAACTGGGGAAAATTATACTGAGATGTGCCCAGACTTGGGGAACATCTGCCTGAAACCACGCCCTCTCATTGCACCAGAAAGTGTGATCAATGCTTGTACCAAGGCCAGCACACACCCACAGTTGCAGGGGGCTGCTGGCAATTTTTGTTTTTGGCCCGTGCGTACACACTTGGGTCCCCACTTTAAAAACAGACCTTGTGTCACAACTCATCTTAGTGGTGAGACAGAGTAAATACTTAGTGTGAAAATGTTTTAATTTCAGTGTGCATACGGTCTGCTTGCTAATGATGAAATATTACTAGATTAGCAAAATTGAAAACATGGCATAGATTGTGAAAAAAGTTTTAAAATAAAAAACAATTTATGATTAATTTCATTTATTGAAAAGAGCAACAAGTTTTTACTTCTCATTTCATTTTGTTTGGTTATTTGTTTAAAAAATGCAGATCCGTAATTATAATTTAATCATGAAATAATATCATTCTCTTGAATTTATAATTAATTCAAAAGAATGATATTATTTCACATGCTTTGAATTTTTAATATTTAGATTTTGATATTAAACAAGCCATTTGACATGGCACTCATAAAAAAGCAACCAAACCAAATTGACTTTTTAATTCTATTTTCTCTGCTGATAACATAGCTCCTGGACATTCATGTATAAGATAAAGTTACATAATTCTGTTTTCTGATTGGTCAACAGAGAAGCTGTATCAGCTAATCATTGGTTAATCAAATTTTGCATGCATATTAATATCCTTTTGGAGTATATACTCATGACTAAAAAAGAATTATCATCTTTTTTCTCTGAATAATAACCATTTATTTTAGCATCCAATTCAACTCATGAATTTGTAGCAATCATTCAGCAAGGCATCAGACTCTTCCTGTCTGATCTTCTGTGAGTGCCACCAGTGGGGGGGGGGGCAAAATAGAGCAGGAGAGTTAAATATGTAGAGAAATAAGTAGTTGTTCATCTGATAAACTCGTCTTTGCAATGGCAAAGCATTATCAGGATCACTTAGGAACAGTTGTGGAAAAGGATTACACTTTGTAAATAAAAAAAGTCACAGAAAAAAATAGCAGTCATTACATTCATATTTAAATTACAACATGAAAAATAAATGGTAAATTTGACATTTAGAGTTAAACACTGTTATTTAATTGAAATAATTACAAAAATAATCCAAAATGAAAAACTAAATCGATGAAGCAATTGAAATCAATTTTTGTTTGTGATTTGTTTGACTAAAGAATGATATTAGCCCTGCATTTATCAATAGTCTGATACCATATATAACTATTTATTGATCTGTTATTGATTTTGATGAATGTATATTGATCCAGCAGATTGATTTTTAATACTAGAATATTGATTGAATAATTTCCTTTGTTTATAGCATTTTCAGTTTTGAATTGCTTGTCCGACCATCTCATCTCATCTCTACAATCAGAAAATAAAGTGACAGGTGACCTTGCATGTTGATGTATTATAAGGTAGGTGATTTTTTTGTTGTTTTTTTTTGCTTGTTTTTTTTTGCTTGTTTTTTTTAAGCAATCCAACCCAAGCAAGGCGGAAGTGCCACGAGCATGTAGGTGGTACAGTGAATGAGAGCAAGAGTAAAGTGGTGTGTTTGAGGAAAGGAGAAAGAGAAGGACAGGAAACTAGATCAAAGCATTAGAACATGTCTATTGACATTACATTTTAATATTTGGAGATTGTAGCTATTAGGGAAGCAACTAAGAGGAAGGGAGTTCTACAAATGGGAAGTGCGAGATAAGAAGCTATTCGAGTAGAAGAGATCATTTTAACCTAGTAGCATGCTTGAATTCATGCAATTTGGGAACCAGCAAAAGTAGCTCATCAGAGCAGTTGCTGTGAAAATACTTGCATAAAAAGACAGAGGGAAGAAATGGTACATCTGTGAGAAAGTGAGTAGATGAAATACCAGATCAGGACCCATCGTATTCTATCTCCGTTTCTGGATTCTGTCGAGGTCTTGTTACTTTTAGCTTTAATGCAATCTAAATCAGTATTTCTCAAACATTTTTAAAAAAATTCAGGACACACTTGTAGAATAACTGACGTTCTGGGGCATACTTTAAATTTTAATAAGGAAATCATTAAACATGAAATTTGCAAATAGGAAAATAATACAGAGGTCTCCTGAAATAAGCATTCATTTTTTTTTTAGATATTACCTTGCTTGGTGTCTTTAACTTTTAAAAAGAAAGATTTTTTATAATATAAAAATGATCCATAACTTACTGTTCTGTTAATGTGGGGCACATCTGGTTATCTTTCAGAGAACATTGATGTGCATGAATGCACCAACTGAGAAACAAGGATCTGAAATAAAAAATGATAAAGCTATAAGTTACAATCTACTCAAAGATTCCTTGAAAGAAGTTAATAGCAAAAGGGATGTCTTAAAATCTGACTTCCTCTGTTCACGATGGAGGCAATCATGACTCTCCACAACTTCCTGTCTTTCATAGCTCTTAATAATTTTTAATTTTGTTATTTCTCCTAACCCTTGTTTCATTTACTCAAGCTCACTGAATAGGTTATACGCTGTTTTCCTCTGTCCCTCTTGCCTTCACCCTTTCCTGTGAGTATCAGATTTTTCAAGCTCTCTTTCCTCATTATGTGCCATAGAAATTTCAACTGTCAACATGTTAAGTATAAGTTTCCTTCTGGTTTCCATTTTCTCTAAAACTTTGTTACTTACATATTCAGTCTTTGGAATCCTCGGTATCCTTCTGTAGAATCACGTTTCTTTTGTTTGAGGTCTCATCATTTTTCAGTGTTAAATTCTTTAATGTTTATTCAGTGAAAATACTAGAATGTTGAATAATAAGTAATTTCATTTAATTACTTAGTCGAATATTATAGTGTTTTTGTGCTCAGTTAGTAAAGATCCAGGGTCATTTTTCAGTAAACTTGCTTATTAAGCCCCAGAAACCAATTGTAATGAAAATTTCCATTCTGGTGTAAATGTACACGATTATTAAAAATATAAAAATAAAAGTTTGCAGACGAATACGGTTTAGGAGTTACCATCAATGGTGAGTACTATGCCAACTTGCTGAGGCAGTTATAGCTCATAAATACAGCATAAGTTAAAACATATATAAATCTATAGTAAGTAATCCAAGTGAGTCCTAGTAATATAAAATATTAAAACTGATCCACAGAAGAGAGCTCAATATATTTATTATAGAGCAAACATTAAACATAGATAAAATTCAATACCCCATATGATTTATAGCCATTTCACCCAGAATGGGCTTGTCAACACCAAGGATTTACATAAAAAATTTAATTTATATAATCTTATGTAATTTCTCATTTTGAACAAGATTTAACGTGTTAAATATAGGTCAAGGTCAGCCCATGTCTAGAGAAATTTGAAAATTTTTCATCTTAATTTCTTTCCATTTACTCTATCCCCCACCCAAATTTATTCTTCTCTTTTTCTCTCCTTATCTTTCTCTTCCCCCTCCCTTTTTAAATACATTTGCTCTTAGTTGTGGATTTCCCTCCTCTTTCTTTGTATTTACAAAAACATTGATTCATTTCTTTATCGAACTCCTTGGTGTTGACGAGCTGGTTCTGGGTAAAATGAATGTTTATCTTCTGGGCTATTGAATTTTATCTACTTGTAATATATATATATATATACACACACACACACACACACACACACACACACACAAGGTAACCAAAAAAGTTCTGTCTGTTTTTTGATTAGTCATTGAATGAAGTTGAAATATATATGAAATGTGTGTAGCAATTGTTATCAAGCTGGAAGTAGGAACATCAGACGTTATAAAAAACACACACACTGTTCCCGGCCATCATTTATAAGCCGGGCAGCTGTTAGAAGGATGGAAGTGTCTAGAGATGTTGTTCGTTTGCCTTACGGCTTCAAAGTGGGCTTATCAGCAGCTGCATCAAGTCGCCGCATATGTCAAGCATTTGGGGATAGTGCTGTGGATGAATGTACTGCAAGGCATTGGTTTGGAAAATTCAAGTCGGGAGATTTGTCACTCCATGATGAGCCTCACAGTGGACGAATGATGGAGTCCTGAAGGTGGCCATTGAAAAGGACAGTAGTCTAACGTGGGGTGAACTTGCAAGACAGTTCAACGTTTCCAATGAAACAGTTAAACTTCACCTGCACTGCCTAGGTAAGATGTACAAACTGAGCAAGTGGGATCCACAAATGCTGTTGGAGTTCCACAAGTGTCAACGAGTGGCAACCTGCGTATTGCTGCTTTCCTGCCACCGTACTGCATCCTTATTCAATCGAGTGCTTACTAGTGATGAGAAGTGGGTTCTGTACAAAACTCCCAAGCGTTCCAGACATTGGTTGTCTCCTCAGTATGCTGTGCCTCACACCGCAAGACCACATATTCACCCACGTAAGATTATGCTTTATGTCTGGTGGACAGGTCGTCAAGTGGTTCATTATGAACTGCAGCCAACGGGTCAAATGGTCACTGGAGACCTATACTCGCAGCAATTGAAATGTGTGCAACAGGCATTGTGCCAGAAGGAGCCGGCACTGGTGAATCGCAAAGGTGTGCTTTTCCTCCATGACAATGCCAGGCCGCATGTCATACGAGTGGTCAGGGATACCATACAGCAACTTGGGTGGGAGACTTTGTGCCATCCACCTTATTCACCTGACCTTGTGCCATCTGATTACCACCTCTTCCACTCCCTGGATAATCTTCTTTGTGGGAAATCCTTCACCAATGAAGCAGACTTGCGCAGAACCCTCACGGACCTCATTGTGTCACCCCCCCCAGTTCTACCACAAGGGCATTGAACAGCTGCAGACTCATTGGCAGAAGGTGCTGGATGCCAATGGGGATTACTTCGAAGACTAAATATAAGTTACACATACTGTAAAGCGTTTTCTTTTTTCCTTTAAAAAAGGACAGAACTATTTTGGTTAACTTGTGTGTGTGTGTATATATATATATATATATATATATATATATATATATATATATATATATATATATATATATTGTTCAAAAGTCTGAAGCCACCCCCAGAATTAGCATAGGAAAACTTGATAAAATAGTGAAAAAAATGAAATAGCATCATCAGAAAAATAGATTCTATTTTAACCAAATCTTTATCAATAAGAGAGAACTTAATTTATATTAGTCACATGAATATTGAATTAATTAAAGAAACTCCTTAGTAACCCATGAGATAAAACCATGATATTACTGACACATTTGGGGTATGATAGTGGATGGTTTCCTTCTTTGGGAATGAGAATGGTATAATGGTGATAATTAATTGCCAATACCATGAGAATAAACAGTACACTGCATGATTTCACCCTCCCGCACTTGTGGAAAAGGACTCTGTCAGATATCTCATAATACAAAATATGTAAAAGTCTAGCTGTAGATGCCATGATTATGTGGACAGAATTTAACACTGTTCAATCTCGGAATGATTTTAGGCACAAGAAAGTGTAGAGTTAATCCATTTCAAAGGTGATAAAGTTTAGGCTTTTTTCTCTGAAGAAACAGTAACAAAGATATACCAGGAATATTTGATTTTCCAGATAAATATTAGTAAGAAATACTTCACATCTCTATCACTATTTCCAGGGAAAGTCTTCAGACAAACTATATGCTTTAGTTCCGCCAGTTCTAACCTAAGAGCCATCATGCCATGCACATTGTATGGAACCACCTTCATTCCTTTTGTATTCCATTGGTGAGATGTAAGTTGCACTTGAGCAGCTTCTTCCCATGAAATGTTGCTTTGTTGATCCAACTCCCAAGAGAATGCTTATCCAATCCCAACAATCTGAACCTGTTCGAGTCTAGAGTCAACAGTTATCTTCCCCTTATATCCTCATAAACTGAGTGGCTTTTGAGCCTTACACAGGGTCAATATTATTCTAAAAAAAAAGAAAGGAAAAAACATGAAAACTGTTGTTACCCAAATGTAATGCATGAATGAGGCTGCTGGCAACTGACAATGATGAGAACGATACAATGAAACATCTGATCACATGCTAATTCAATGCCATTGCTACTCAACCCATCGGCCTGTGCATTGTATAATACACACTGCATTCTACAGAGTTTTAGAGTTGTCAACCCACAAGGGTACCATTATTGACAGTACAGCTTCAGTTACTTCATCTGGATCAGCAAACCTTGGGTTGTCAAAGACTCGCACCATGTCTCTTGATCAGTTCCAGTTCTTTTGGGCAGACATTTCAGTCTGGACAAATGGATAGCAAAAGAAATACTTCAAAGAGAAAAGGAAAGCATATAGGAGCAAGTATTATTCTGGACAACCAAAGGAAGTTGGAGAGAGCCACGATTGCCCATATTCTGAAGAAACATAGCATGTAGTGAGAGAGTATTTTAATATTGTAAATATTTTCACAATCCTACTGTACTCAAATTCCACTTAAATTTCCATTTTTAAAATAAGAAACATTTTGTGTTGATTAATGATGAACTTTTACAAATTATGGATAATCACTTTTAGACAAGGACCAAATTTTTGTCAGAAGTTGTATGAAATTCATGTCAGAAGAAAAGTACCAGAAATATGGTCCAACCTTTCAACTTACATCATCATTAAGGTAGTTAGAGACAGTGAGTTTCATAGAACTGGTGACTGTTGTAATGTAGGCAAAAACTGTTCTCTCATAGGTGTCAAGTGTGTTTTTTTTTATATATTGTGGGATTGAAAAGTAACTGCCTATTTTATGTATGATGGACTCTCCTGTCTTGTAAAATGTATAGACTGATTGGAGAGTCTATCATACATAAAATACAGTTACTTTTCAATCACCCTGTATATTTAAGGATGTGAGCTCTTATAATTTTTTATTTATTTATCGATAATTGTATTCATTGTATGAGTATTGCTTGAAGAATGATAAGAATTTGGCATTGTTTGTGAGTAGATGTTTAATGTTACTATGAGATCTTGATGCTGCTTATTAATGTTATCTGATGGTACTCTGCTCCGATAGGTGGCAGGTAAGTCCTTATGAGAATGTGTTTGTGGTATATCCTATATTAAAAGTTTCATGCTTTTGAATTACAGAGAAACTTTCACTGAGTGGGTAAGTATATTCATACACAACATTAGTCTTATTAAGGACTTGAAAGATTAGGATATATTACATTTAATGAATAAGTTGACAGTTTTGTATTATGATAAATAATGAATCTAATGTATTTATTTTATTGACTGCTTTTATATAGCTATGTATGAACTTTTTTATGGCTGTTTTGAGATTTTTGTAAATGTGGTGTTTTTGATTTTGATAATATATGTTAATAGGATTATTGTCAATAATATTTTTATAACTATGATTTTATTGCTAAAATTTTTGTTCAACTACATAATTGGGGGCCCCATTATTGATAAGTATTAGTTTAATATTATTTAATTCTATAATGAATATTGTTTTGGATAAAGAAATCATTTTAGCTCTTTGGATTCAGTTATTAATGACAGCAGATGGATATTTTTCAGGGCAGTCACTGTCATACTTTATAAAGTAAGAGCTAGAATTAGTATACTTTTTATATACAGAAGTGGTGTTTGGCTTGTGCTACATCAAAGCTACAAGATGTAGTGAAATTATGATGGAGTAAATGAGAGTAGCTAGAAATGGGATATTTTAAATCAATATTTAGTTAAAAAATGAAAAATATAATGTAATAATTTTTATGTTCTGTAATGACATTACGAGATTTAGTTTGTGTGAAGATATCATCAGTATATCGGACATGGTGGGTTTACTAATTTTATTGAATAATTTGCTAACTTAGTTGGAGAGAAAAATGTTGGAAAATAAAAGATCGAGTGAAAAATAGGTTTCAAATTGTAATGAACTTCTTGCTTAATCCATGTTTACAAATATTTTTGCTCTACCTTGAGTAGAGAAAAGGCAGCGTTCAACCATAGGGTGAGTTGTGTTCATTTATGGAAATTTTCATGCGGCCCAAAACTGGGGGATCAGTCATATTTCACTTTCTTCCATTAAAAGAAATATTTTAAAAATTGGTATTAAATAGTGTGCAATTTATTCATTCGTCCATGTCTAGAAGGATTTTTCATTTGGTCATATAGTGAAAAGTACAGCTTTCACCATGCGTGCGGTGTGTCGTTTGACAATTTACTGTGTCCGAAAACCAGTTCGCAAAATAAGCCTTCATTTCTACTTTTTCCTTTCTATCGAATCTTCATAATATAAGTGTCAAATTGTCATGAATTTCTTGCCTTATCCATAATTACAAAAGTTTTTTCTCCAACATGACTAGGGACGAGGCGGCATTCAACGATATGGGGACATGGACATTAGGTTTCTGGTCCATATTAGAGCATCTAGTGTAAGATGATAGACTACATCTAACAGGAAGGCCTCTCATCTGTTGGTTTCCAGTCCATATATGAGCGTCTAGTGTAAGCAGATAAATTATGTCCAGCAGCAAGGCCTCTGATGGTTTCCGATCCATATTTGAGAGTCTAGTGTAAGATGATAAAATACGTCCAGCAGCAAGACCTCTGATCTGTTGGTTTCTGGTCCATATTTAAGCGTCTAGTGCACAATGATAAACTACATCCAGCAGGCAGGCCTCTGATTTGTTGGTTTCTGGTCTATATTTGAACGTCTTGTGTTAGATGATAAACTAAGTCCAGCAGCAAGGCCTCTGATCTGTTGGTGTCTGGTCACTATTTGAGAGTCTTGTGTAAGATAATTAACTACGTCCAGTAGCATGGTCTCAGATCTATTGGTTTCTGGTCCATATTTGAGCGTTTTGTGTAATATGATAAACTACGTCCAGCAGCATGGCCTCTGATCTGTTGGTTTCTTATCCATATTTTAGCGTCTAGTGTAAGATGATAAACTATGTCCACACAGTATGACCTCTGATCTGTTGGTTTCTGGTCCTTATTTGAGAGTCTAGTGTAAGATGATAAACTATGTCCAGCAGCATGGCCTCTGATCTTTTGTTTTCTGGTCCATATTTGAAAAAAAATTTAATTTAAATTTAAAAACGAAAATAATTCTACTAAAAATTCAAAATTCATTCTAACATTGAAGATGAGGCATTAAATTGCAGTAAGCTTTTACATTTGATTAGTAAATATAGATTTTACTTAATAGCAATATCATTTGCCAGGAATAAAATAATATCAAATTTTAAAAGATTTAAAACTTTATAAATTATTCTAATTAAAATTTAAAAAAATGAAAATAATTCTACTAAAAATTCAAAATTCAATTTAATATTAGGGATGAGGCATTAAATTGCAGTAAGATTTTCTATTTGATTAGTAAATATAGATTTTACTTAATAGCAATGTCATTTGCCAGTTAAAAATTAATACCAAATTTTAAAAGATTTAAAACTTTATAAATTATTCTAATTAATATTTAAATAAATTAAAATAATTCTACTAAAAATGCAAAATTCATTTAAAAATTGGGCATGAGGCATTAAATTGCAGTAAGCTTTTCCATTTCATTAGTAAATATAGATTGTACTTAATCGCAATTTCATTAGCCAGGTACATATTAATACCAAAATTTAAAGGATTTAAAACTTTATAAATTATTCTAATTAAAATTTAAATAAATGAAAATTATTATAATAAAAATTCAAAATTCATTTAAAAATGGGGCATGGGCCATTACATTGATGTAAGCTTTTACAATTGATTAGTAAATATAGATTTTACTTAACAGCATTATCATTTGCCAGGTACAAATTAATACCAAATTTTAAAAGATTTAAAACTTTATAAATTATTCTAAATAAAATTTAAATAAATGAAAATAATTCTAATAAATATTCAAAATTCAATTTAATATTATAGATGAGGCCTTGAATTGCATTAAGCTTTTGCATTTGATTAGTAAATAAAGGTTTTACTTAATAGGAATACCATTTGCCAGGTACAAATTAATACCAAATTTTAAAAGAATGAAAACTTTATAAATTATACTAATTAAAATTTAAGAAAATGAAAATAATTCTACTAAATATTAGAAATTCAATTTAAATTTGGGAATGAGGCATTAAATTGCAGTAAGCTCTTACATTTGATTAGTAAATATAGATTTTACTTAATAGCAAAATCATTTGCCAGGTACAAATTAATACAAAATTCTAAAAGACTTAAAACATTATATATTATTCTAATTAAAATTTTAATAAATGAAAATAATTCTACTAAAAATCCAAAATTCATTCTAATATTGGGGATGAGGCATTAAATAGCAGTAAGCTTTTCCATTTGATTAGTAAATATAGATTTTACTTAATAGCAACATCATTTGCCAGGTACAAATTAATACCAAATTTTAAAAGAATTAAAACTTTATAAATTATTCTAATTAAAATTAAAGAAAATGAAAATAATTCTAATAAATATTAGAAATTCAATTTAAATAAGGGATAAGGCATTAATTTGCAGTAAGCTTTTCCATTTGATTAGTAAATATAGATTTTACTTAATCGCAATTTCATTAGCCACGTACATATGAATACCAAAATTTAAAAGATTTAAAACTTAATAAATTACTCAAATTGAAATTTACAAATGAAAATAATTCTAGTAAGAAATCAAAATTCATTTAAAAAATATGTGATGAGGCAGTAAATTTCAGTTAGCTTTTCAATTAGATTCGAAAATATAGATTTATAGCAATATCATTTGCGCGGTATGTCGTCTCACAATTGAGAGCATCCGAAATCCAGTGTGCACAAGAAGAGTGCATTTCTAATTATTCCTTTCTATAGAATCCACATAATATCGGTGTCAAATTGTCGAGAATTTCGTAAGTTATCAATAATTACAAAAGATTTGTCTCCATCATGAATAGAGTCGGGGCTAAATTCAACGGTATGGGGTCTTGTGTTCGTTCATTTGAGGAAATTTTCAGGCGGCCCTAAACTGGGACATCAGTCATATTTCACTTGTTTATAATTTTTTCCAGTAAAAGAAATCTTTTCAAAATTGGTATCAAATTGTGTGCATTTTTCTGTTTAGTCCATGTTTACAGGGATATTTCATTTGGTCATAAAGTAAAAATTACAGATTTCACCATGTGCGTGGTATGTCGTCTGACAATTTACAGCGTCCGAAATCCAGTGTGCACAAGAAGACTGCATTTCTAATTATTCCTTTCTATAGAATCCACATAATATCGGTCTCAAATTGTCGAGAATTTCGTCCGTTATCCATAATTACAAATCTTATGTCACCATCTTGAATAGAGTCGGGGCTAAATTCAACGGTATGTGGTCTTGTTTTCGTTCATTTGAGGAAATTTTCATGCGGCCCTAAACTGGGAGATCAGTCATACTTCACTTGTTTATAACTTTTTTCCAGTAAAAGAAATCTTTTCAAAATTGATATCAAATTGTCTGCATTTTTTCGTTTAGTCCATTTTTACAGGGATTTTTCATTTGGTCAGATAGTAAAGATTACAGCTTTCACCATGTGCGTGGTATATCGTCTGACAATTGACAGCGTCCGAAATCCAGTGTGCACAAGAAGACTGCATTTCTAATTATTCCTTTCTATAGAATCCCCATAATATCGGTCTCAAATTGTCGAGAATTTCGTGCGTTATCCATAATTACAAAACTTTTGTCTCCATCTTGAATAGAGTCGGGGCTAAATTCAACGGTATGTGGTCTTGTGTTCGTTCATTTGACGAAATTTTCGAGCGCCCCTAAACTGGGAGATCAGTCATACTTCACTTGTTTATAACTTTTTTCCAGTAAAAGAAATCTTTTCAAAATTGGTATCAAATTGTGTGCATTTTTTCGTTTAGTCCATGTTTACAGGAATTTTTCATTTGGTGAGATAGTAAAAATTACAGCTTTCACCATGTGCGCGGTATGTTGACTGACAATTTACAGCGTCCGAAATCGAGTGTGCAAAAGAAGACTGCATTTGCAATTATTCCTTTCTATAGAATCCACATAATATCGGTGTCAAATTGTCGAGTATTTCGTGCGTTATGCATAATTACAAAACTTTCGTCTCAATCTTGTATAGAGTCGGGGCTAAATTCAACGGTATGTGCTCTTGTGTTCGTTCATTTGAGGAAATTTTCATTCGCCTTTAAACTGGGAGATCAGTCATACTTCACTTGTTTATAACTTTTTTCCAGTAAAAGAAAACATTTCAAAATTGGTATCAAATTGTGTGCATTTTTCCGTTTAGTCCATGTTTACAGGGATTTTTCATTTGGTCAGATAGTAAAAATTACAGCTTTCACCATGTGCGTGGTATGCCATCTGACAATTTACAGCGTCAAAAATCCAGTGTGCACAAGAAGACTGCATTTCTAATTATTCATTTGTCGAGAATATCGTTCGTTATCCATAATTTCAAAACTTTTGCCTCCATCTCGAATAGAGTCGGGGCTAAATTCAACGGTATGTGGTCTTGTGTTCGTTCATTTGAGGAAATTTTCATGCGGCCCTAAACTGGGAGATCAGTCATAATTCACTAGTTTATAACGTTTTTCCAGTAAAAGAAATCTTTTCAAAATTGTTATATAATTGTTTGCATTTTTTCGTTTATTCCATGTTTACAGGCATTTTTAATTTGGTCAGATAGTAAAAATGACAGCTTTCTCCATGTGCGTGCTATGTTGTCTGACAATTTACAGCGTCCGAAATCCAGTGTGCACAAGAAGACTGCATTTCTAATTATTCCTTTCTATAGAATCCACATAATATCGGTGGCAAATTGTCGAGAATTTCGTGCGTTATCCATAATTACCATACTTTTGTCTCCATCTTGAATAGAGTCGGGGCTAAATTCAACGGTATGTGCTCTTGTGTTCGTTCATTTGAGGAAATTTTCATTTGGCTTTAAACTGGGATATCAGTCATACTTCACTTGTTTATAACTTTTTTCCAGTAAAAGTAAACTTTTCAAAATTGTTATCAAATTGTGTGCATTTTTTCGTTTAGTCAATGTTTACAGTGATTTTTCATTTGGTCAGATAGTAAAAATTACAGCTTTCACCATGTGCGTGGTATGTCGTCTGACAATTTACAGCGTCCGAAATCGAGTGTGCACAAGAAGACTGCATTTCTAATTATTCCTTTCTATAGAATCCACATAATATCGGTCTCAAATTGTCGAAAATTTCGTGCGTTATCCATAATTACAAAACTTTTTCTCCATCTTGAATAGAGTCGGGGCGAAATTCAACGGTATGTGGTCTTGTGTTTGTTCATTTGAGGAAATTTTCATGCGGCCCTAAACTGGGAGATCTGTCATACTTCACTTGTTTATAACTTTTTTCCAGTAAAAGAAATCTATTCAAAATTGGTATCAAATTGTGTGCATTTTTTCGTTTAGTCAATGTTTACAGGGATTTTTCATTTGGTCAGATAGTAAAAATTACAGCTTTCACCATGTGCGTGGTATGTCGTCTGACAATTTACAGCGTCCGAAATCGAGTGTGCACAAGAAGACTGCATTTCGAATTATTTCTTTCTATAGAATCCACATAATATCGGTGTCAAATTGTCCAGAATTTCGTGCGTTATGCATAATTACAAAACTTTTGTCTCCATCTTGAATAGTGACGGGGCTAAATTCAACGGTATGTGCTCTTGTGTTCGTTCATTTCAGGAAATTTTCATTTCGCTTTAAACTGGGATATCAGTCATACTTCACTTGTTTATAACTTTTTTCCAGTAACAGAAATCTATTCAAAATTGGTATCAAATTGTGTGCATTTTTCGTTTAGTCAATGTTTACAGGGATTTTTCATTTGGTCAGATAGTAAAAATTACAGCTTTCACCATGTGCACGGTATGTTGTCTGACAATTTACAGCGTCCGAAATTGAGTGTGCACAAGAAGACTGCATTTTTAATTATTCCTTTCTATAGAATCCACATAATATCGGTCTCAAATTGTCGAAAATTTCGTGCGTTATCCATAATTACAAAACATTTGTCTCCATCTTGAATAGAGTCGGGGCTAAATTCAACGGTATGTGGTCTTGTGTTCGTTCATTTGAGGAAATTTTCATGCGGCCCTAAACTGGGAGATCAGTCATACTTCACTTGTTTATAACTTTTTTCCAGTAAAAGAAATCTATTCAAAATTGGTATCAAATTGTGTGCATTTTTTCGTTTAGTCAATGTTTACAGGGATTTTTCATTTGGTCAGATAGTAAAAATTACAGCTTTCACCATGTGCGTGGTATGTCGTCTGACAATTTACAGCGTCCGAAATCGAGTGTGCACAAGAAGACTGCATTTCTAATTATTCCTTTCTATAGAATCCACATAATATCGGTGTCAAATTGTCGAGAATTTCGTGCGTTATTCATAATTACAAAACTTTTGTCTCCATCTTGAATAGAGTCGGGGCTAAATTCAACGGTATGTGCTCTTGTGTTCGTTCATTTGAGGAAATTTTCATTTCGCTTTAAACTGGGATAACAGTCATACTTCACTTGTTTATAACTTTTTTCCAGTAAAAGTAAACTTTTCAAAATTGTTATCAAATTGTGTGCATTTTTCGTTTAGTCAATGTTTACAGGGATTTTTTTATTTGGTCAGATAGTAAAAATTACAGCTTTCACCATGTGCACGGTATGTTGTCTGACAATTTACAGCGTCCGAAATCCAGTGTGCACAAGAAGACTGCATTTTTAATTATTCCTTTCTATAGAATCCACATAATATCGGTCTCAAATTGTCGAAAATTTCGTGCGTTATCCATAATTACAAAACTTTTGTCTCCATCTTGAATAGAGTCGGGGCTAAATTCAACGGTATGTGCTCTTGTGTTCGTTCATTTGAGGAAATTTTAATTTCGCTTTAAACTGGGATATCAGTCATACTTCACTTGTTTATAACTTTTTTCCAGTAAAAGTAAACTTTTCAAAATTGTTATCAAATTGTGTGCATTTTTTCGTTTAGTCAATGTTTACAGGGATTTTTCATTTGGTCAGATAGTAAAAATTACAGCTTTCACCATGTGCGTGGTATGTCGTCTGACAATTTACAGCGTCCGAAATCGAGTGTGCACAAGAAGACTGCATTTCTAATTATTCCTTTCTATAGAATCCACATAATATCGGTGTCACATTGTCCAGAATTTCGTGCGTTATTCATAATTACAAAACTTTTGTCTCCATCTTGAATAGAGTCGGGGCTAAATTCAACGGTATGTGCTCTTGTGTTCGTTCATTTGAGGAAATTTTCATTTCGCTTTAAACTGGGATAACAGTCATATTTCACTTGTTTATAATTTTTTTCCAGTAAAAGTAAACTTTTCAAAATTGTTATCAAATTGTGTGCATTTTTCGTTTAGTCAATGTTTACAGGGATTTTTTTATTTGGTCAGATAGTAAAAATTACAGCTTTCACCATGTGCACGGTATGTTGTCTGACAATTTACAGCGTCCGAAATACAGTGTGCAGAAGAAGACTGCATTTTTAATTATTCCTTTCTATAGAATCCACATAATATCGGTCTCAAATTGTCGAAAATTTCGTGCGTTATCCATAATTACAAAACTTTTGTCTCCATCTTGAATAGAGTCGGGGCTAAATTCAACGGTATGTGGTCTTGTGTTCGTTCATTTGAGGAAATTTTCATGCGGCCCTAAACTGGGAGATCAGTCATACTTCACTTGTTTATAACTTTTTTCCAGTAAAAGAAATCTATTCAAAATTGGTATCAAATTGTGTGCATTTTTTCGTTTAGTCAATGTTTACAGGGATATTTCATTTGGTCAGATAGTAAAAATTACAGCTTTCACCATGTGCGTGGTATGTCGTCTGACAATTTACAGCGTCCGAAATCGAGTGTGCACAAGAAGACTGCATTTCTAATTATTCCTTTCTATAGAATCCACATAATATCGGTGTCAAATTGTCGAGCATTTCGTGCGTTATTCATAATTACAAAACTTTTGTCTCCATCTTGAATAGAGTCGGGGCTAAATTCAACGGTATGTGCTCTTGTGTTCGTTCATTTGAGAAAATTTTCATTTCGCTTTAAACTGGCATATCAGTCATACTTCACTTGTTTATAACTTTTTTCCAGTAAAAGTAAACTTTTCAAAATTGTTATCAAATTGTGTGCATTTTTTCGTTTAGTCAATGTTTACAGGGATTTTTCATTTGGTCAGATAGTAAAAATTACAGCTTTCACCATGTGCGCGGTATGTTGTCTGACAATTTACAGCGTCCGAAATCCAGTGTGCACAAGAAGACTGCATTTCTAATTATTCCTTTCTATAGAATCCACATAATAACGGTCTCAAATTGTCGAAAATTTCGTGGGTTATCCATAATTACAAAACTTTTGTCTCCATCTTGAATAGAATCGGGGCTAAATTCAACGGTATGTGCTATTGTGTTCGTTCATTTGAGGAAATTTTCATGCGGCTTTAAACTGGGAGATCAGTCATACTTCACTTGTTTATAACTTTTTTCCAGTAAAAGAAAACTTTTCAAAATTGGTATCAAATTGTGTGCATTTTTTCGTTTAGTCAATGTTTACAGGTATTTTTCATTTGGTCAGATAGTAAAAATTACAGCTTTCACCATGTGCGTGGTATGTCGTCTGACAATTTACAGCGTCCGAAATCCAGTGTGCACAAGAAGACTGCATTTCTAATTATTCCTTTCTATAGAATCCACATAATATCGGTGTCAAATTGTCGAGAATTTCGTGCGTTATCTATAATTACAAAACTTTTGTCTCCATCTTCAATAGAGTCGGGGCTAAATTCAACGGTATGTGCTCTTGTGTTCGTTCATTTGAGGAAATTTTCATTTGGCTTGAAACTGGGATATCAGTCATACTTCACTTGTTTATAACTTTTTTCCAGTAAAAGTAAACTTTTCAAAATTGTTATCAAATTGTGTGCATTTTTTCGTTTAGTCAATGTTTACAGGGATTTTTCATTTGGTCAGATAGTAAAAATTACAGCTTTCACCATGTGCGCGGTATGTTGTCTGACAATTTACAGCGTCCGAAATCCAGTGTGCACAAGAAGACTGCATTTCTAATTATTCCTTTCAATAGAATCCACATAATATCGGTCTCAAATTGTCGAAAATTTCGTGCGTTATCCATAATTACAAAACTTTTGTCTCCATCTTGAATAGTGTCGGGGCTAAATTCAACGGTATGTGGTCTTGTGTTCGTTCATTTGAAGAAAATTTCATGTGGCCCTAAACTGGGAGATCAGTCATATTTCACTTGTTCGTAACTTTTTTCCAGTGAAAGAAAACTTTTCAAAATTGCTATTAAATTGTGTGCATTTTTTCGTTTAGTCAATGTTTACAGGGATTTTTCATTTGGTCAGATAGTAAAAATTACAGCTTTCACCATGTGCGTGGTATGTCGTCTGACAATTTACAGCGTCCGAAATCCAGTGTGGACAAGAAGACTTCATTTCTAATTTTTCCTTTCTATAGAATCCACATAATATCGGTGTCAAATTGCCGAGAATTTCGTGCGTTATCCATAATTACAAAACTTTTGTCTCCATCTTGAATAGAGTCGGGGCTTAATTCAACGGTATGTGGTCTTGTGTTCGTTCATTTGAGGAAATTTTCATTTGGCTTTAAACTGGGAGATCAGTCATACTTCACTTGTTTATAACTTTTTTCCAGTAAAAGAAAATTTTTCAAAATTGGTATCAAATTGTGTGCATTTTTTCGTTTAGTCAATGTTTACAGGGATTTTTCATTTGGTCAGATAGTAAAAATTACAGCTTTCACCATGTGCGCGGTATGTTGTCTGACAATTTACAGCGTCCGAAATCCAGTGTGCACAAGAAGACTGCATTTCGAATTATTCCTTTCTATAGAATCCACATAATATCGGTGTCAAATTGTCGAGAATTTCGTGCTTTATGCATAATTACAAAACTTTTGTCTCCATCTTGAATAGTGTCGGGGCTAAATTCAACGGTATGTGGTCTTGTGTTCGTTCATTTGAAGAAATTGTCATGCGGCCCTAAACTGGGAGATCAGTCATACTTCACTTGTTTATAACTTTTTTCCAGTGAAAGAAAACTTTTCAAAATTGGTATCAAATTGTGTGCATTTTTTCGTTTAGTCAATGTTTACAGGGATTTTTCATTTGGTCAGATAGTAAAAATTACAGCTTTCACCATGTGCGTGGTATGTCGTCTGACAATTTACAGCGTCCGAAATCCAATGTGCACAAAAAGACTGCATTTCTAATTATTCCTTTCTATAGAATCCACATAATATCGGTCTCAAATTGTCGAAAATTTCCTGCGTTATCCATAATTACAAAACTTTTGTCTCCATCTTGAATAGAGTCGGGGCTAAATTAAACGGTATGTGGTCTTGTGTTCGTTCATTTGAGGAAATTTTCATGCGGCCCTAAACTGGGAGATCAGTCATACTTCACTTGTTTATAACTTTTTTCCAGTAAAAGAAAACTTTTCAAAATTGGTATCAAATTGTGTGCATTTTTTCGTTTAGTCCATGTTTACAGGGATTTTTCATTTGGTCAGATAGTAAAAATTACAGCTTTCACCATGTGTGCGGTATGTTGACTGACAATTTACAGCGTCCGAAATCCAGTGTGCACAAAAAGACTGCATTTCTAATTATTCCTTTCTATAGAATCCACATAATATCGGTGTCAAATTGTCGAAAATTTCGTGAGTTATCCATAATTACAAAACTTTTGCCTCCATCTCGAATAGAGTCGGGGCTAAATTCAACGGTATGTGGTCTTGTGTTTGTTAATCTGAGCTAATTTTCATGCGGCCCTAAACTGGGAGATCAGTCATACTTCACTTGTTTATAACTTTTTTCCAGTAAAAGTAATCTTTTCTATATTGATATCAAATTGTGTTCATTTTTTTATTAATCCATGTTTACAGGGATTTTTCATTTGGTCAGATAGTAAAAATTACAGCTTTCACCATGTGCGTGGTATGTCGTCTGACAATTTACAGCGTCCGACATCGAGTGTGCACAAGAAGAAGGCATTTCTAATTATTCCTTTCTATAGAATCCACATAATATCGGTGTCAAATTGCCAAGAATTTCGTGCGTTATTCATAATTACAAAACTTTTGACTCCATCTTGAATAGTGTCGGGGCTAAATTAGACGGTATGTGGTCTTGTGTTCGTTCATTTGAAGAAATTTTCATGCGGCCCTAAACTGGGAGATCAGACATACTTCACTTGTTTATAACTTTTTTCCAGTAAAAGAAATCTTTTCAAAATTGGTATATAATTGTGTGCATTTTTTCTTTTAGTCCATGTTTACAGGTATTTTTCATTTGGTCAGATAGTAAAAATTACAGCTTTCACCACGTGCGTGGTATGTCGTCTGACAATTTACAGCGTCCGAAATCGAGTGTGCACAAGAAGACAGCATTTCTAAGTATTCCTTTCTATAGAATCCACATAATATCGGTGTCAAATTGTCGAGAATTTCGTGCATTATGCATAATTACAAAACTTTCGTCTCCATCTTGAATAGAGTCGGGGCTAAATTCAACGGTATGTGATTTTTTGTTCGTTCATTTGAGGACATTTTCATTCGGCTTTAACCTGGGAGATCCGTCATACCTCACTTGTTTATAACTTTTTTCCAGTAAAAGTAAACTTTTCAAAATTGTTATCAAATTGTGTGCATTTTTTCGTTTAGTCAATGTTTACAGGGATTTTTCATTTGGTCAGATAGTAAAAATTACAGCTTTCACCATGTGCGTGGTATGTCGTCTGACAATTTACAGCGTCCGAAATCGAGTGTGCACAAGAAGACTGCATTTCTAATTATTCCTTTCTATAGAATCCACATAATATCGGTGTCAAATTGTCGAAAGTTTCGTGCGTTATCCATAATTACAAAACTTTTGCCTCCATCTCGAATAGAGTCGGGGCTAAATTCAACGGTATGTGGTCTTGTGTTTGTTAATCTGAGCTAATTTTCATGCGGCCCTAAACTGGGAGATCAGTCATACTTCACTTGTTTATAACTTTTTTCCAGTAAAAGTAATCTTTTCTATATTGATATCAAATTGTGTTCATTTTTTTATTAATCCATGTTTACAGGGATTTTTCATTTGGTCAGATAGTAAAAATTACAGCTTTCACCATGTGCGTGGTATGTCGTCTGATAATTTACAGCGTCTGAAATCCAGTGTGCACAAGAAGACTGCATTTCTAATTATTCCTTTCTATAGAATCCACATAATATCGGTGTCAAATTGTTGAAAATTTCGGGCATTATCCATAATTACAAAACTTTTGTCTCCATCTTGAATAGAGTCGGGGCTAAATTCAACGGTATGTGGTCTTGTGTTCGTTCATTTGAGGAAATTTTCATGCGGCCCTAAACTGGGAGATCAGTCATACTTCACTTGTTTATAACTTTTTTCCAGTAAAAGAAATCTATTCAAAATTGGTATCAAATTGTGTGCATTTTTTCGTTTAGTCAATGTTTACAGGGATTTTTCATTTGGTCAGATAGTAAAAATTACAGCTTTCACCATGTGCGTGGTATGTCGTCTGACAATTTACAGCGTCCGAAATCGAGTGTGCACAAGAAGACTGCATTTCTTATTATTCCTTTCTATAGAATCCACATAATATCGGTCTCAAATTGTCGAGAATTTCGTGCGTTATTCATAATTACAAAACTTTTGTCTCCATCTTGAATAGTGTAGGGGCTAAATTCAACGGTATGTGCTCTTGTGTTCGTTCATTTGAGGAAATTTTCATGCGGCCCTGAACTTGGAGATCAGTCATACTTCACTTGTTTATAACTTTTTCCCAGTGAAAGAAAACTTTTCAAAATTGGTATCAAATTGTGTGCATTTTTTCGTTTAGTCAATGTTTACAGGGATTTTTCATTTGGTCAGATAGTAAAAATGACAGCTTTCACCATGTGCGTGGTATGTCGTCTGACAATTTACAGCGTCCGAAATCCAATGTGCACAAAAAGACTGCATTTCTAATTATTCCTTTCTCTAGAATCCACATAATATCTGTGTCAAATTGTCGAGAATTTCGTGCGTTATGCATAATTACAAAACTTTTGTCTCCATCTTGAATAGAGTCGGGGCTAAATTCAACGGTATGTGCTCTTGTGTTCCTTCATTTGAGGAAATTTTCATTTCGCTTTAAACTGGGATATCAGTCATAATTCACTTGTTTATAACTTTTTTCCAGTAACAGAAATCTATTCAAAATTGGTATCAAATTGTGTGCATTTTTTCGTTTAGTCAATGTTTACAGGGATTTTTCATTTGGTCAGATAGTAAAAATTACAGCTTTCACCATGTGCACGGTATGTTGTCTGACAATTTACAGCGTCCGAAATCCAGTGTGCACAAAAAGACTGCATTTCTAATTATTCCTTTCTATAGAATCCACATAATATCGGTGTCAAATTGTCGGGAATTTCGTGCGTTATTCATAATTACAAAACTTTTGTCTCCATCTTGAATAGAGTCGGGGCTAAATTCAACGGTATGTGCTCTTGTGTTCGTTCATTTGAAGAAATTTTCATGCGGCCCTGAACTTGGAGATCAGTCATACTTCACTTGTTTATAACTTTTTTCCAGTAAAAGAAATCTATTCAAAATTGGTATCAAATTGTGTGCATTTTTTCGTTTAGTCAATGTTTACAGGGATTTTTCATTTGGTCAGATAGTAAAAATTACAGCTTTCACCATGTGCACGGTATGTTGTCTGACAATTTACAGCGTCCGAAATCCAGTGTGCACAAGAAGACTGCATTTTTAATTTTTCCTTTCTATAGAATCCACATAATATCGGTCTCAAATTGTCGGAAATTTCGTGCGTTATCCATAATTACAAAACTTTTGTCTCCATCTTGAATAGATTCGGGGCTAAATTCAACGGTATGTGGTCTTGTGTTCGTTCATTTGAGGAAATTTTCATGCGGCCCTAAACTGGGAGATCAGTCATACTTCACTTGTTTATAACTTTTTTCCAGTAAAAGAAATCTATTCAAAATTGGTATCAAATTGTGTGCATTTTTTCGTTTAGTCAATGTTTACAGGGATTTTTCATTTGGTCAGATAGTAAAAATTACAGCTTTCAGCATGTGCGTGGTATGTCGTCTGACAATTTACAGCGTCCGAAATCGAGTATGCACAAGAAGACTGCATTTCTAATTATTCCTTTCTATAGAATCCACATAATATCGGTCTCAAATTGTCGAAAATTTCATGCGTTATCCATAATTACTGAACTTTTGTCTCCATCTTGAATAGAGTCGGGGCTAAATTCAACGGTATGTGGTCTTGTGTTCGTTCATTTGAGGAAATTTTCATTTCGCTTTAAACTGGGATATCAGTCATACTTCACTTGTTTATAACTTTTTTCCAGTAAAAGAAATCTATTCAAAATTGGTATCAAATTGTGTGCATTTTTTCGTTTAGTCAATGTTTACAGGGATTTTTCATTTGGTCAGATAGTAAAAATTACAGCTTTCACCATGTGCGTGGTATGTTGTCTGACAATTTACAGCGTCCGAAATCGAGTGTGCACAAGATGACTGCATTTCTAATTATTCCTTTCTATAGAATCCACATAATATCGGTGTCAAATTGTCGAGAATTTCGTGCGTTATTCATAATTACAAAACTTTTGTCTCCATCTTGAATAGAGTCGGGGCTAAATTCAACAGTATATGCTCTTGTGTTCGTTCATTTGAGAAAATTTTCATTTCGCTTTAAACTGGCATATCAGTCATACTTCACTTGTTTATAACTTTTTTCCAGTAAAAGAAATCTATTCAAAATTGGTATCAAATTGTGTGCATTTTTTCGTTTAGTCAATGTTTACAGGGATTTTTCATTTGGTCAGATAGTAAAAATTACAGCTTTCACCATGTGCGTGGTATGTCGTCTGACAATTTACAGCGTCCGAAATCGAGTGTGCACAAGAAGACTGCATTTCTAATTATTCCTTTCTATAGAATCCACATAATATCGGTCTCAAATTGTCGAAAATTTCGTGCGTTATCCATAATTACAAAACTTTTGTCACCATCTTGAATAGAGTCGGGGCTAAATTCAACGGTATGTGGTCTTGTGTTCGTTCATTTGAGGAAATTTTCATGCGGCCCTAAACTGGGAGGTCAGTCATACTTCACTTGTTTATAACTTTTTTCCAGTAAAAGAAATCTATTCAAAATTGGTATCAAATTGTGTGCATTTTTTCGTTTAGTCCATGTTTACCGGGATTTTTCATTTGGTCAGATAGTAAAAATTACAGCTTTCACCATGTGCCTGGTATGTCGTCTGACAATTTACAGCGTCCGAAATCGAGTATGCACAAGAAGACTGCATTTCTAATTATTCCTTTCTATAGAATCCACATAATATCGGTCTCAAATTGTCGAAAATTTCGTGCGTTATCCATAATTACAAAACTTTTGTCTCCATCTTGAATAGAGTCGGGGCTAAATTCAACGGTATGTGCTCTTGTGTTCGTTCATTTGAGGAAATTTTCATGCGGCCCTGAACTTGGAGATCAGTCATACTTCACTTGTTTATAACTTTTTTCCAGTAAAAGAAATCTATTCAAAATTGGTATCAAATTGTGTGCATTTTTTCGTTTAGTCAATGTTTACAGGGATTTTTCATTTGGTCAGATAGTTAAAATTACAGCTTTCACCATGTGCGTGGTATGTCGTCTGACAATTTACAGCGTCCGAAATCCAGTGTGCACAAGAAGACTGCATTTCTAATTATTCCTTTCTATAGAATCCACATAATATCGGTCTCAAATTGTCGAAAATTTCGTGCGTTATCCATAATTACAAAACTTTTGTCTCCATCTTGAATAGAGTCCGGGCTAAATTCAACGGTATGTGCTCTTGTGTTCGTTCATTTGAGGAAATTTTCATTTCGCTTTAATCTGGGATATCAGTCATACTTCACTTGTTTATAACTTTTTTCCAGTAAAAGAAATCTATTCAAAATTGGTATCAAATTGTGTGCATTTTTTCGTTTAGTCAATGTTTACAGGGATTTTTCATTTGGTCAGATAGTAAAAATTACAGCTTTCACCATGTGCACGGTATGTTGTCTGACAATTTACAGCGTCCGAAATCCAGTGTGCACAAGAAGACTGCATTTCTAATTATTCCTTTCCATAGAATCCACATAATATCGGTCTCAAATTGTCGAAAATTTCGTGCGTTATCCATAATTACAAAACTTTTGTCTCCATCTTGAATAGAGTCGGGGCTAAATTCAACGGTATGTGCTCTTGTGTTCGTTCATTTGAGGAAATTTTCATTTCGCTTTAAACTGGGATATCAGTCATACTTCACTTGTTTATAACTTTTTTCCAGTAAAAGAAATCTATTCAAAATTTGTATGAAATTGTGTGCATTTTTTCGTTTAGTCCATTTTTACAGCGATTTTTCATTTGGTCAGAAAGTAAAAATTACAGCTTTCACCATGTGCGTGGTATGTCGTCTGACAATTTACAGCGTCCGAAATGGAGTGTGCACAAGAAGACTGCATTTCTAATTATTCCTTTCTATAGAATCCCCATAATATCGGTCTCAAATTGTCGAGAATTTCGTGCGTTATCCATAATTACAAAACTTTTGTCTCCATCTTGAATAGAGTCGGGGCTAAATTCAACGGTATGTGGTCTTGTGTTCGTTCATTTGAGGAACTTTTCGTGCGCCCCTAAACTGGGAGATCAGTCATACTTCACTTGTTTATAACTTTTTCCAGTAAAAGAAATCTTTTCAAAATTGGTATCAAATTGTGTGCATTTTTTCGTTTAGTCCATGTTTACAGGAATTTTTCATTTGGTCAGATAGTAAAAATTACAGCTTTCACCATGTGCGCGGTATGTTGACTGACAATTTACAGCGTCCGAAATCCAGTGTGCAAAAGAAGACTGCATTTCTAATTATTCCTTTCTATAGAATCCACATAATATCGGTGTCAAATTGTCGAGAATTTCGTGCGTTATTCATAATTACAAAACTTTTGTCTCCATCTTGAATAGAGTCGGGGCTAAATTCAACGGTATGTGCTCTTGTGTTCGTTCATTTGAGGAAATTTTCATTTGGCTTTAAACTGGGATATCAGTCATACTTCACTTGTTTATAACTTTTTACCAGTAAAAGTAAACTTTTCAAAATTGTTATCAAATTGTGTGCATTTTTTCGTTTAGTCAATTTTTACAGGGATTTTTCATTTGGTCAGATAGTAAAAATTACAGCTTTCACCATGTGCGCCGTATGTTGTCTGACAATTTACAGCGTCCGAAATCCAGTGTGCACAAGAAGACTGCATTTCTAATTATTCCTTTCTATAGAATCCACATCATATTGGTCTCAAATTGTCGAAAATTTCGTGCGTTATCCATAATTACAAAACTTTTGTCTCCATCTTGAATAGAGTCGGGGCTAAATTCAACGGTATGTGGTCTTGTGTTCGTTCATTTGAGGAAATTTTCATGCGGCCCTAAACTGGGAGATCATTCATACTTCACTTGTTTATAACTTTTTTCCAGTAAATAAATCTTTTCAAAAGTGGTATATAATTGTGTGCATTTTTTCGCTTAGTCCATGTTTACAGGGATTTTTCATTTGGTCAGATAGTAAAAATTACAGCTTTCACCATGTGCGTGGTATGTCGTCTGACAATTTACAGCGTCCGAAATCGAGTGTGCACAAGAAGACTGCATTTCTAATTATTCCTTTCTATAGAATCCACATAATATCGGTCTCAAATTGTCGAAAATTTCGTGCGTTATCCATAATTACAAAACTTTTGTCTCCATCTTGAATAGAGTCGGGGCTAAATTCAACGGTATGTGGTCTTGTGTTCGTTCATTTGAGGAAATTTTCATGCGGCCCTAAACTGGGAGATCAGTCATACTTCACTTGTTTATATCTTTTTTCCAGTAAAAGAAATCTATTCAAAATTGGTATCAAATTGTGTGCATTTTTTCGTTTAGTCCATGTTTACAGGGATTTTTCATTTGGTCAGATAGTAAAAATTACAGCTTTCACCATGTGCGTGGTATGTCGTCTGACAATTTACAGCGTCCGAAATCGAGTGTGCACAAGAAGACTGGATTTCTAATTATTCCTTTCTATAGAATCCACATAATATCGGTATCAAATTGCCAAGAATTTCGTGCGTTATCCATAATTACAAAACTTTTGTCTCCATCTTGAATAGTGTCGGGGCTAAATTAGACGGTATGTGGTCTTGTGTTCGTTCATTTGAAGAAATTTTCATTCGGCCCTAAACTGGGAGATCAGACATACTTCACTTGTTTATAACTTTTTTCCAGTAAAAGAAATGTTTTCAAAATTGGTATATAATTGTGTGCATTTTTTCTTTTAGTCCATGTTTACAGGTATTTTTCATTTGGTCAGATAGTAAAAATTACAGCTTTCACCATGTGCGTGGTATGTCGTCTGACAATTTACAGCGTCCAAAATCGAGTGTGCACAAGAAGACAGCATTTCTAATTATTCCTTTCTATAGAATCCACATAATATCGGTGTCAAATTGTCGAGAATTTCGTGCGTTTTGCATAATTACAAAACATTCGTCTCCATCTTGAATAGAGTCCGGGCTAAATTCAACGGTATGTGATTTTTTGTTCGTTCATTTGAGGACATTTTCATTCGGCTTTAACCTGGGAGATCCGTCATACCTCACTTGTTTATAACTTTTTTCCAGTAAAAGTAAACTTTTCAAAATTGTTATCAAATTGTGTGCATTTTTTCGTTTAGTCAATGTTTACAGGGATTTTTCATTTGGTCAGATAGTAAAAATTACAGCTTTCACCATGTGCGTGGTATGTCGTCTGACAATTTACAGCGTCCGAAATCGAGTGTGCACAAGAAGACTGCATTTCTAATTATTCCTTTCTATAGAATCCACATAATATCGGTGTCAAATTGTCGTGAATTTCGTGCGTTATCCATAATTACAAAACTTTTGTCTCCATCTTGAATAGTGTCGGGGCTAAATTCAACGGTATGTGGTCTTGTGTTCGTTCATTTGAAGAAATTTTCATGCGGCCCTAAACTGGGAGATCAGTCATATTTCACTTCTTTATAACTTTTTCCCAGTGAAAGAAAACTTTTCAAAATTGGTATCAAATTGTGTGCATTTTTTCGTTTAGTCCATGTTTACCGGGATTTTTCATTTGGTCAGATAGTAAAAATTACAGCTTTCACCATGTGCGTGGTATGTTGTCTGACAATTTACAGCGTCCGAAATCGAGTGTGCACAAGAAGACTGCATTTCTAATTATTCCTTTCTATAGAATCCACATAATATCGGTGTCAAATTGCCGGGAATTTCGTGCGTTATCCATAATTACAAAACTTTTGTCTCCATCTTGAATAGTGTCGGGGCTAAATTCAACGGTATGTGGTCTTGTGTTCGTTCATTTGAAGAAATTTTCATGCGGCCCTAAACTGAGAGATCAGACATACTTCACTTGTTTATAACTTTTTTCCAGTAAAAGAAAACTTTTCAAAATTGGTATCAAATTGTGTGCATTTTTTCGTTTTTGTCAATGTTTACAGGGATTTTTCATTTGGTCAGATAGTAAAAATTACAGCCTTCACCATGTGCGTGGTATGTCGTCTGACAATTTACAGCGTCCGAAATCGAGTGTGCACAAGAAGACTGCATTTCTAATTATTCCTTTCTCTAGAATCCACATAATATCGGTGTCAAATTTTCGAGAATTTCGTGCGTTATGCATAATTACAAAACTTTCGTCTCCATCTTGAATAGAGTCGGGGCTAAATTCAACGGTATGTGCTCTTGTGTTCGTTCATTTGAGAAAATTTTCATTTCGCTTTAAACTGGCATATCAGTCATACTTCACTTGTTTATAACTTTTTTCCAGTAAAAGAAATCTATTCAAAATTGGTATCAAATTGTGTGCATTTTTTCGTTTAGTCAATGTTTACAGGGATTTTTCATTTGGTCAGATAGTAAATATTACAGCTTTCACCATGTGCGTGGTATGTTGTCTGACAATTTACAGCGTCCGAAATCCAGTTTGCACAAGAAGACTGCATTTCTAATTATTCCTTTCTATAGAATCCACATAATATCGGTCTCAAATTGTCGAAAATTTCGTGCGTTATCCATAACTACAAAACTTTTGTCTCCATCTTGAATAGAGTCGGGGCTAAATTCAACGGTATGTGCTCTTGTGTTCGTTCATTTGAGAAAATTTTCATTTCGCTTTAAACTGGGATATCAGTCATACTTCACTTGTTTATAACTTTTTTCCAGTAAAAGAAATCTATTCAAAATTGGTATCAAATTGTGTGCATTTTTTCGTTTAGTCAATGTTTACAGGGATTTTTCATTTGGTCAGATAGTAAAAATTACAGCTTTCACCATGTGCGTGGTATGTCGTCTGACAATTTACAGCGTCCGAAATCGAGTGTGCACAAGAAGACTGCATTTCTAATTATTCCTTTCTATAGAATCCACATAATATCGGTGTCAAATTGTCCAGAATTTCGTCCGTTATTCATAATTACAAAACTTTTGACTCCATCTTGAATAGAGTCGGGGCTAAATTCAACGGTATGTGCTCTTGTGTTCGTTCATTTGAGGAAATTTTCATTTCGCTTTAAACTGGGATATCAGTCATACTTCACTTGTTTATAACCTTTTTCCAGTAAAAGTAAACTTTTCAAAATTGTTATCAAATTGTGTGCATTTTTCGTTTAGTCAATGTTTACAGGGATTTTTCATTTGGTCAGATAGTAAAAATTACAGCTTTCACCATGTGCACGGAATGTTGTCTGTCAATTTACAGCGTCCGAAATCCAGTGTGCACAAGAAGACTGCATTTCTAATTATTCCTTTCTATAGAATCCACATAATATCGGTCTATAATTGTCGAAATTTTCGTCCGTTATCCATAATTACAAAACATTTGTCTCCATCTTGAATAGAGTCGGGGCTAAATTCAACGGTATGTGGTCTTGTGTTCGTTCATTTGAGGAGATTTTCATGCGGCCCTAAACTGGGAGATCAGTCATACTTCACTTGTTTATAACTTTTTTCCAGTAAAAGAAATCTATTCAAAATTGGTATCAAATTGTGTGCATTCTTTCGTTTAGTCAATGTTTACAGGGATTTTTCATTTGGTCAGATAGTAAAAATTACAGCTTTCACCATGTGCGTGGTATGTCGTCTGACAATTTACAGCGTCCGAAATCGAGTGTGCACAAGAAGACTGCATTTCTAATTATTCCTTTCTATAGAATCCACATAATATCGGTGTCAAATTGTCCAGAATTTCGTCCGTTATTCATAATTACAAAACTTTTGACTCCATCTTGAATAGAGTCGGGGCTAAATTCAACGGTATGTGCTCTTGTGTTCGTTCATTTGAGGAAATTATCATTTCGCTTTAAACTGGGATATCAGTCATACTTCACTTGTTTATAACCTTTTTCCAGTAAAAGTAAACTTTTCAAAATTGTTATCAAATTGTGTGCATTTTTCGTTTAGTCAATGTTTACAGGGATTTTTCATTTGGTCAGATAGTAAAAATTACAGCTTTCACCATGTGCACGGAATGTTGTCTGACAATTTACAGCGTCCGAAATCCAGTGTGCACAAGAAGACTGCATTTCTAATTATTCCTCTCTATAGAATCCACATAATATCGGTCTCAAATTGTCGAAAATTTCGTGCGTTATCCATAATTACAAAACTTTTGTCTCCATCTTGAATAGAGTCGGAGCTAAATTCAACGGTATGTGGTCTTGTGTTCGTTCATTTGAGGAAATTTTCATGCGGCCCTAAACTGGGAGATCAGTCATACTTCACTTGTTTATAACTTTTTTCCAGTAAAAGAAATCTATTCAAAATTGGTATCAAATTGTGTGCATTTTTTCGTTTAGTCAATGTTTACAGGGATTTTTCATTTGGTCAGATAGTAAAAATTACAGCTTTCACAATGTTCGTGGTATGTCGTCTGACAATTTACAGCGTCCGAAATTGAGTGTGCACAAGAAGACTGCATTTCTAATTATTCCTTTCTATAGAATCCACATAATATCGGTGTCAAATTGTCGAGAATTTCGTGCGTTATTCATAATTACAAAACTTTTGTCTCCATCTTGAATAGAGTCGGGGCTAAATTCAACGGTATGTGCTCTTGTGTTCGTTCATTTGAGAAAATTTTCATTTCGCTTTAAACTGGGATATCAGTCATACTTCACTTGTTTATAACTTTTTTCCAGTAAAAGAAATCTATTCAAAATTGGTATCAAATTGTGTGCATTTTTTCGTTTAATCAATGTTTACAGGGATTTTTCATTTGGTCAGATAGTAAAAATTACAGCCTTCACCATGTGCGTGGTATGTCGTCTGACAATTTACAGCGTCCGAAATCGAGTGTGCACAAGAAGACTGCATTTCTAATTATTCCTTTCTATAGAATCCACATAATATCGGTGTCAAATTGTCCAGAATTTCGTCCGTTATTCATAATTACAAAACTTTTGACTCCATCTTGAATAGAGTCGGGGCTAAATTCAACGGTATGTGCTCTTGTGTTCGTTCATTTGAGGAAATTATCATTTCGCTTTAAACTGGGATATCAGTCATACTTCACTTGTTTATAACCTTTTTCCAGTAAAAGTAAACTTTTCAAAATTGTTATCAAATTGTGTGCATTTTTCGTTTAGTCAATGTTTACAGGGATTTTTCATTTGGTCAGATAGTAAAAATTACAGCTTTCACCATGTGCACGGAATGTTGTCTGACAATTTACAGCGTCCGAAATCCAGTGTGCACAAGAAGACTGCATTTCTAATTATTCCTCTCTATAGAATCCACATAATATCGGTCTCAAATTGTCGAAAATTTCGTGCGTTATCCATAATTACAAAACTTTTGTCTCCATCTTGAATAGAGTCGGGGCTAAATTCAACGGTATGTGGTCTTGTGTTCGTTCATTTGAGGAAATTTTCATGCGGCCCTAAACTGGGAGATCAGTCATACTTCACTTGTTTATAACTTTTTTCCAGTAAAAGAAATCTATTCAAAATTGGTATCAAATTGTGTGCATTTTTTCGTTTAGTCAATGTTTACAGGGATTTTTCATTTGGTCAGATAGTAAAAATTACAGCTTTCACCATGTGCGTGGTATGTTGTCTGACAATTTACAGCGTCCGAAATCCAGTGTGCACAAGAAGACTGCATTTCTAATTATTCCTTTCTATAGAATCCACATAATATCGGTCTCAAATTGTCGAAAATTTCGTGCGTTATCCATAACTACAAAACTTTTGTCTCCATCTTGAATAGAGTCGGGGCTAAATTCAACGGTAGGTGCTCTTGTGTTCGTTCATTTGAGAAAATTTTCATTTCGCTTTAAACTGGGATATCAGTCATACTTCACTTGTTTATAACTTTTTTCCAGTAAAAGAAATCTATTCAAAATTGGTATCAAATTGTGTGCATTTTTTCGTTTAGTCAATGTTTACAGGGATTTTTCATTTGGTCAGATAGTAAAAATTACAGCTTTCACCATGTGCGTGGTATGTCGTCTGACAATTTACAGCGTCCGAAATCGTGTGTGCACAAGAAGACTGCATTTCTAATTATTCCTTTCTATAGAATCCACATAATATCGGTGTCAAATTGTGTAGAATCTCGTGCGTTATTCATAATTACAAAACTTTTGTCTCCATCTTGAATAGAGTCGGGGCTAAATTCAACGGTATGTGCTCTTGTGTTCGTTCATTTGAGAAAATTTTCATTTCGCTTTAAACTGGCATATCAGTCATAATTCACTTGTTTATAACTTTTTTCCAGTAAAAGTAATCTATTCAAAATTGGTATCAAATTGTGTGCATTTTTTCGTTTAGTCAATGTTTACAGGGATTTTTCATTTGGTCATATAGTAAAAATTACAGCTTTCACCATGTGCAC
>OZ038490.1:5712451-5784951 GCA_964036315.1 Acanthosepion esculentum | reverse complement strand
TCTCTCTCTATATATATATGCCTCTCTCTCTCTCTCTCTATATATATATATGTCTGTCTTTCTCTCTCTCTCTATATATATATATATATGCCTGTCTTTCTCTCTCTCTCTCTCTATATATATATATGTCTGTCTTTCTCTCTCTCTCTCTCTATATATATATATATGTCTGTCTTTCTCTCTCTCTCTCTCTCTATATATATATATGTCTGTCTTTCTCTCTCTCTCTCTCTCTATATATATATATATATATATATATATTTCTTTCTCTCTCTATATGTCTTTCCCTCTCTCTCTATGTCTGTGTCTCTACGTCAGTCTTTTTCTCTATATATATATGTCAGTCTTTCTCTCTCTATATATATGTATTTCTCTCTCTCTCTATGTAAGTCTCTCTCTCTCTATATATATATGTAAGTCTCTCTCTCTCTCTATATATATATATATGTAAGTCTCTCTCTCTCTATATATATATGTATATCTTTTTCTCTGTCTGTGTATGTCTGTCTGTCTCTCTATGTCTGTCTTTCTCTCTCTCTCTCCATGTATGTCTTTTTCTCTCTCTCTCTATGTCTGTCTTTTTCTCTCTATGTTTGTCTGTCTTTTTCTCTCTATATATATATGTCTGTCTTTCTCTCTCTCTCTATGTATGTCTGTCTCTCTCTCTATGTATGTCTGTCTTTCTCTCTCTCTCTATGTATGTCTGTCTTTCTCTCTCTCTATGTATGTCTGTCTTTCTCTCTCTCTGTATATATATATATATATATATATATATATATATATATATATATATATATATCTCAATTCTTACAAAAGTTTTTTGCAGACTATACAGTCTACAAGTTATACAAAAACATATTTTTCTTAATAAGTGAACTTACTTGTCTTTCTTCGGTTGTCTTATCAGAATTGATCAAGTCAAGGATTGGATAAGAATTAATATCTGGTGGAGAACTTGTCCGTACCGGTTTTGGTACCATTAATTCATAGCGGAACTGGAATTTGATTGGATTTAGCTTGTCCCGAAAAGAATCCTAGAAGTATAAAAAAGAAATTGATATGAAAACGGTTCAATTTTTTAATTTCAAAATAAAAATAACTAAAAAATTTAAATCGCATAGATTAAACATTCTTGTCATTTTATTACTCACTATTCTGAGATGAGGTATTATGTACATTATTTACATTATTCAGACTATTGTCCTCATCTTTGTCACCATATTTATTACAACGTTTCGGACGTCTTCAAGTGGTTGGAATGTCGAACTGAACCCTTTATTTTGCTCACTGGGGTAGACTGTTCTAGTTCCACGTGCCATGTTTAATGGATATCAGTTATCAGTTATCTCCTGTTAATTTCCCTCTGCACTGTCTTAACTGGGTATTGAACTCACACTTTTTGGGACCTGTCACTGGATCTAAATAACGCCTTTATCCACTGTGCCATGTATCCTTGAGGACATCTGTGTATGAATTTCTGGGTATTATAAACCTAATGTCTTCAGCAACCTATTTTACCAGTGATCATATTGCAATTTTTGCTGTTATCATCTCATGTTTTTACCAGAGCTCATATTGCAATTTTTGTTGTTATCACTTTTCTCTGGCACTCCTTATTACTGGTTCCCATATTGTATTCATTTCTATGCTTGGTCGGCTCAGGAGATTTTTGTGCTGATTCCTTAAGTTTACGAATTTTCCAATGGTGTTCTTTGTCTATGATCTCAACCTGATCCCACAGAGGGCGGTGATCTCTCTTTTCTCTCCATATGTGGTCAGCCATGCTGATTTTTCCACGAGGGGAAATGGAAAAATCAGGCATGGCCGAGAAAAAAAAGAGCACTGCAAGTTAAAATAAATTAAATCAACAATTGCTTAAAATTTTACAAATAATTATTAATAACTCACCAGCATTTGTGCATAACAAAATTGACATTAAAACTATGGCTTTGGGTACAAAATTAAGTGAATTTGAAAAAGGTCAAATAATTGCACTCAAAAATGAAAATTTGAGTCATGAAGAAATTGCCGTTAGGATTAAGCATTCAAAAACGGTTATTAACAATTTTTTATCAAACACGGTAAATATGGAGCCAGGAAAAGAGCTGGCAGTAGCAAGTAAATAAGTGACAGGGATGTCAGAGCGAAGGAAGCAATGCTGTCACATTGTATTCCAAGATCCAGACAATTCTGGAATTGGATGTTTCATGCTGGACAGTTTGGTGACAACATAACAGATCGTTTGAGTTCACTTATGGCAAGCTTATAAATGTTCCATGTTTGACAGAACTCTCTATGTCAGAGTGCTTCAACTGACTTAGACAGCAAGGGAAGGTGTGGCATTTTCCGATGAAAAAGATTTAATTTTGACAGTCCACCAGATCACTCGATCTCAATCCTATTGAGAACCTTCGAGGGATATTGGTTAGGTGAGTATACAAGAATGGGCATCAATTTAATAACAAGGAAGAGCTCAAAAGTTAAATTTTGAAAGCCTGGGATTCAAAAAACTAAAACAACACTCAGAAGTTAATCTGTTCTATGAAAAGTAGAGTGTGTTTGAAATAATAGACAATAACTGAAAAAACTAAATATTAATTTCTACAAATTTTTAGTGTTTGTCACTTTTGTAATAAACCGGATTTTTTCAGTGTTTGTCACTTTTGTAATAAACCGGATTTTTTTTAGTGTTTGACACTTTTGTAATAAACCGGATTTTTTTTAGTGTTTGACTCTTTTGTAATAAACCAGATTTTTTTAGTGTTTGTCACTTTTGTAATAAACCGGATTTTTTTAGTGTTTGTCACTTTTGTAATAAACCGGATTTTTTCAGTTTTTGTCACTTTTGTAATAAACCGGATTTTTTTTAGTGTTTGACACTTTTGTAATAAACCGGATTTTTTTAGTGTTTGTCACTTTTGTAATAAACCGGATTTTTTTTAGTGTTTGACTCTTTTGTAATAAACCGGATTTTTTTTAGTGTTTGACTCTTTTGTAATAAACCGGATTTTTTTAGTGTTTGTCACTTTTGTAATAAACCGGATTTTTTTAGTGTTTGTCACTTTTGTAATAAACCGGATTTTTTCAGTTTTTGTCACTTTTGTAATAAACCGGATTTTTTTAGTGTTTGTCACTTTTGTAATAAACCGGATTTTTTCAGTTTTTGTCACTTTTGTAATAAACCGGATTTTTTTTAGTGTTTGACACATTTGTAATAAACCGGATTTTTTTTAGTGTTTGACTCTTTTGTAATAAACCAGATTTTTTTAGTGTTTGTCACTTTTGTAATAAACCAGATTTTTTTAGTGTTTGTCACTTTTGTAATAAACCGGATTTTTTCTAGTGTTTGACTCTTTTGTAATAAACCAGATTTTTTTAGTGTTTGACACTTTTGTAATAAACCAGATTTTCTGCTACAGTTGTGGCAACTCGAACTCAGTTTGCACTAGGTATGCCATGCTCTGCATTGATACAAATGCAAAAATCACTTCTACTCCAACAGTTTATTTCTTGCACTTTATGTCTTTGCAACTCCCTTCTGTTTATTTGCTTCCCTGATAAATACAATGTTCAAAAATTTAAATGCAATGTCAATCGCCATCTTCTATTTTCCTGAATCCTGTTCATCTTTTGTCCTTTCCTCAATTTCTCCCTATATGCAGTATTTTCTCTCACTTTCACTCTCTGTCACCCCCGGCTTAAAGAAAAGGTAATACACTGGCCGTTTAGTCAAATACTCAGAACTTTTGGACAATTTTTACATTCATTAAGTCCATGTTATGGAGTCTACAACAGTTTCTGTATTTTCTTTTTTTTTTATTTGTGAATGTAAGATTTAAAAACTCTAAGTAATTAATCTTGAGACAACAATGTGAATATTCACTCACCCGTAAATAAGCATAGACTGTCTTACAATTCTGTGAATCTTTTTTGCGTAGTTTCAGCTCACCACTTGTCTCATAATTGGTACCTGATGTTGGTTGAAATAACAAGGCCCGGACAATCAAGACTTTGGGATCAAATTTCTCAGAAATGACTGTGTATTTGATTTTTATTACATCATTAGGTAAACTGAAAGCAAAGGTAAAAGATAAAAAAAAAGATAATTTGAGAAAGGAAACATGACTACAAATAGCACACTATTCAAAATACTATTTCAAATACCTCTGTGCGTGGATCAGTTATAGCAAATTCAATATAGGAGATAAGAAAATTGAACATGCTGATCTCTCCTCCGATCAAACACTAACTTCGCAGTGGGGAAAAAAAATGGCTGTGTACATTCAATGCCTCTAAAATCAAACTGGTTACATTCCATCACTGTTGATCAGATCTCAAACAGCCACCAGTCATAATGAATGGATGTCCCCTCAAGGAAGCACCACGCCTTGAGACGATATTGGGCTTCAAACTCACACCTGACCTCAAATCGAATTCCTACATACCATCCATTGCTAAAGATGCAGGTAAAATGATTGGCTCCTTGTATCGCTCCAGTAAAGTACCTAATTCCTCATACTATCCTCTATCTTTACAAGAGCCAGTTCTGGCTGAAAATGGAGTACTGTTGCCATATTTGGGTAGGAACTGCCCAGTCCCCTATTTTTCAGTTCAAAAGCATCTGCGAGCCATTGTTGGAGAAGAATTATTTTACACCCTCCAACCTGTCTCTCACAGGTGGTATGTGGCAAGTCTCTCACTGTGCTATCACTACTACCATGGAAAGTGCTCAGATGAACTACATTTCTTGGTTCTGCCAGGTCTAACATTCAAAACAAGGACCCACTATGCCACTTACATAGTAGCAAACCACCCACATTCCCTCCATATTCTATCGGTGAGAAGTAAGTTCCACTCAAACAGTTTCTTCCCGCAAATCACTGCCCTGTGGAACAGACTCCCAAGAGGATGTTTCCCTGATCACTACAATCTTAACCAGTTCAAGTCAACCATTATCATCCCCTCCTATCCATGTCAACTACCCCTTATTGCAAACCTCTAAATTTGAGTAGTCCCTGGTCCTTGTACAGAGTGAACCTTACTGTATAAAAAAAAATAGGCTGGGCTAGTTTCTCTCAACACCACCAGTTGCTACAAAACTAAAACATTAGCCAAAAAAACTCAAGTCATCTAAAATACTCTCATCAGATCAGGATTTTCATATAGATTTCATGCATGGTGCCAAACTAATAATTGGTTACTCCTGCCTCTGCGTCTGTGGAAATTCTGTGGCAAGTAAGAGCATATTCCTCCCTCCACTGGGATAGCACGCGAGGTGTGGGGACCGCGTGTGAAGTTCAAACTCCCTTGTTACTCCGTTTCAAGAATTCGCCGCCGTTGGAATCGGGAATGGCTGTCGCTCGTTTCAGCATTGGCGACGGATCGCCGTGCTTGGTCGGCCTTCGTTCCGGACACGGTGAATTCCTTGGAAGGAGCCAGCTTAACCGATCCAGGGTGAATGCCGCAACATACATATACATACATGGTGCCAAACTCGTTCAGAAATATCTAAACTGACAGATATATACAACTATATTCTCAGATCCATGGCTAAAAATGGCTTCTAGCAAATAATGTCATGTAAGTCTCAGCAAAGACCATAATAATGAAAATAATGAAACAATCAAGATGTCGGTGTTCCACACTACATTGAACAAAAGGCTAGTAAGGAAACTAGCATCAATGCAGGAAAGAGCAACAACACTTAGTGGATTTGAGAAACCTATTTTCCTGAAGAATTATCTTAAGATAAAGATTTTATAAATTTCAACTAATGGTGGCACTGTTTGCTCGGTCAATGAATGCCGAATGTTTTCTAATAAGGAAACAGCTAATAGTACCGTTAGAGATGAGAACAGATACTACATTTTGATCATTGCCTGATGGCCAGGGAGTGAAGAAAAGCCTAATTTGGGTACCACTGCCTGCTTGGTAATATGTAAATGCTGAATGTTTATTCATAAGGAAACAGTTAATAGTACCATTAGAGATGAGAACAGATACTACATTTTGATCATTGCCTGATTGCCAGGGAGTGAAGAAAAGCCTAACTGGGGTACCACTGCCTGCTTGGTAATATGTAAATGCTGAATGTTTATTCATAAGGAAACAGTTAATAGTACCATTAGAGATGAGAACAGATACTACATTTTGATCATTGCCTGATGGCCAGGGAGTGAAGAAAAGCCTAATTTGGGTACCACTGCCTGCTTGGTAATATGTAAATGCTGAATGTTTATTCATAAGGAAACAGTTAATAGTACCATTATCAATATATATTTAAATGATATATTTGAATTTATTTCATAAGAAAAAAGAAGCAAAGAAAAAAAATGAGCTGAAAACTGAAAAATCATTCCCAGAAACTCAGACATAGGCATGAAATGAAGACACGAGGAGAGAACTGCTCAGTGATGAGACGGACACAAATAAAAAAGCTGAGAGATATAAGGTATATATTACAAATTTAAAATATAAGACAAAGTTTATCAAAAAGGTTTCAATAGATAGGTGCCTAAAAGAAAGGAGTGGGATGTTTATTTTTTCAAAGAAATTTTCCACACTGTTTATTAATTTCATACTTTTTGACCATTTAAATGAATTTCCAACTCCCTCTTTTATTAAAACCAACTTGCTTATTAATTTCATACTTTTTGACAATTTAAATGAATTTCCAACTCCCTCTTTTATTAAAACCAACTTGCTTATTAATTTCATACTTTTTGACCATTTAAATGAATTTCCAACTCCCTCTTTTATTAAAACCAACTTGCTTATTAATTTCATACTTTTTGACCATTTAAATGAATTTCCAACTCCCTCTTTTATTAAAACCAACTTGTTTATTAATTTCATACTTTTTGACCATTTAAATGAATTTCCAACTTCCTCTTTTATTAAAACCAACTTGTTTATTAATTTCATACTTTTTGACCATTTAAATGAATTTCCAACTCCCTCTTTTATTAAAACCAACTTGTTTATTAATTTCATACTTTTTGACCATTTAAATGAATTTCCAACTCCCTCTTTTATTAAAACCAACTTGCTTATTAATTTCATACTTTTTGACCATTTAAATGAATTTCCAACTCCCTCTTTTATTAAAAACAAACTTGCTTATTAAGTTCATACTTTTTGACCATTTAAATAAATTTCCAACTCCCTCTTTTATTAAAACCAACTTGCTTATTAATTTCATACTTTTCACTTTTTAAATGAATTTCCAACTCCCTCTTTTATTAAAACCAACTTGCTTATTAATTTCATACTTTTTGACCATTTAAATGAATTTCCAACTCCCTCTTTTATTAAAACCAACTTGCTTATTAATTTCATACTTTTTGACCATTTAAATGAATTTCCAACTCCCTCTTTTATTAAAACCAACTTGCTTATTAATTTCATACTTTTCACTTTTTAAATGAATTTCCAACTCCCTCTTTTATTAAAACCAACTTGTTTATTAATTTCATACTTTTTGACCATTTAAATAAATTTCCAACTCCCTCTTTTATTAAAACCAACTTGCTTATTAATTTCATACTTTTCACTTTTTAAATGAATTTCCAACTCCCTCTTTTATTAAAACCAACTTGCTTATTAATTTCATACTTTTTGACCATTTAAATGAATTTCCAACTCCCTCTTTTATTAAAACCAACTTGTTTATTAATTTCATACTTTTTGACCATTTAAATGAATTTCCAACTCCCTCTTTTATTAAAACCAACTTGTTTATTAAGTTCATACTTTTTGACCATTTAAATGAATTTCCAACTCCCTCTTTTATTAAAACCAACTTGCTTATTAATTTCATACTTTTCACTTTTTAAATGAATTTCCAACTCCCTCTTTTATTAAAACCAACTTGCTTATTAATTTCATACTTTTTGACCATTTAAATGAATTTCCAACTCCCTCTTTTATTAAAACCAACTTGTTTATTAATTTCATACTTTTTGACCATTTAAATGAATTTCCAACTCCCTCTTTTATTAAAACCAACTTGTTTATTAAGTTCATACTTTTTGACCATTTAAATGAATTTCCAACTCCCTCTTTTATTAAAACCAACTTGCTTATTAATTTCATACTTTTTGACCATTTAAATGAATTTCCAACTCCCTCTTTTATTAAAACCAACTTGCTTATTAATTTCATACTTTTTGACCATTTAAATGAATTTCCAACTCCCTCTTTTATTAAAACCAACTTGCTTATTAATTTCATACTTTTTGACCATTTAAATGAATTTCCAACTCCCTCTTTTATTAAAACCAACTTGTTTATTAATTTCATACTTTTTGACCATTTAAATGAATTTCCAACTTCCTCTTTTATTAAAACCAACTTGTTTATTAATTTCATACTTTTTGACCATTTAAATGAATTTCCAACTCCCTCTTTTATTAAAACCAACTTGTTTATTAATTTCATACTTTTTGACCATTTAAATGAATTTCCAACTCCCTCTTTTATTAAAACCAACTTGCTTATTAATTTCATACTTTTCACTTTTTAAATGAATTTCCTACTCCCTCTTTTATTAAGACTATTTGTTTATAAATTTCATGCTTTTTGATACTTTAAATGAATTTTGAAATCCCTTTTTTATTAAGACCACCTTCTTTATTAAGTTCATGCTTTTTCAAGGTTTAAATGATTTTTCACACAACTCTTTTATTAAGACTACCCTGTTTATTAATTTCATAGATATTGAGCCTTTAAATGATTTTCCATTTTTATGAAGGACACCAGTTTATTGAGAAAAATTCTGACCTCTCCAATTATTAACAGTCTCCTGACCCTCCAAGATTAGGTACCAAAGAGAAGATGAAAACAAGGCACACTCACCTGGCTTGTGTAGTATAAGTAAGGCAAATCTGTATCTTTATACACAGATTTGTAGCAATGAAAGATGGGCAATTGCTTTTAGCATTAAGATCAATGATTTCTGGATCAAGTGTGATTTTAGATTTGAGAGTGATGATTGGCCGAGAATAAAGCAAAGCAACTGAATCCGATTCAAAGGCGCCAACCAACACATCTGGGTAGCTGTTATTATCAACATCCATACCAGTGCCAAGAGCTGCCCCAAAAGCCTTAAATGGATGTGACAGGTCAGTTGCTGATATTCTCTGCAAATAAAAGCACATGTGAATAGGTTATAGAGAATGAACATGTGAATAGGTTATAGAAAAAAGAACATGTGAATAGGCTATAGAAAAAAAACACGTGAGTGGGTTACAGAAAAAGTTAAAATACATTTAGAAGTTAAGAAAAAAATGAAAAAAAACGAGAAAATACAAAAACATTGTTAAAACTTTTAAAAATATTTCATAAATGGAAAAGATTTAAAAATAAGTTAAGGAAAAAAGTAAGTGAAAAAATTATAAAAAGTTTAAAAAACTAAAACGTTTTTAAAAATAAAAAAGTTAACAAAAAACAAAAGTTGAAAATTAAGTTAAAAAGTTCAGAGAAAAGTAAGAAAAAATGTTATAAAAATTATTGAAAAAATTAGCTTAAAAATTTATGTAAAAATTTAAAATGATTTTAAAAATTAAGAGAGTTAAAAATGGAAAAGTTGCACAAACTTTGAAAAAATCAGTTGAAAAAACTTTAAAAAGGTATTTTATAAATGGAAAAGATTTTAAAATTTGAAAGAATAAGTTAAAGAAAAAAGAAAGTTAATAAATTGAAACAAAAAAAATTATAAAAATTTCAAAAAATGAAAAGATTTTCATAAATTAAAAAAAACAGTTTAAGGTTAAAAACTTCAGTTGAAAAATAAGTTAAAAAATTCAGAAAAAAAATTTAAACAAAAATTAAGAGTAATCAGGAGGGCAGTAGATAGCAATTGACATTACATTTAAATTTTTGAAAATTAAAGTTAGGTGAAAAGCATGGAGACCGAAGGGAGTTCCACAAGCAAGAAGTGCAAGAAATGAGACTAATAGAATAGAACTTATGGCTACATCTAGCCAGCTCAACTGTAAACTGATGCGATTTCGACACTTGTCTAGTACTGTACATAAATCAAAAAAGTTGAAGTACCATAATGAAGAGCTCATCATGAAAGTATTTATAGAAAAGGCATAGGTAAGCTATATTACGGCAGTGGGAATGTGACTGAAGCCAAGCCACCAGATCAGGACCAATAATATTGCTGATTCTTCTTTGGATTTTATCAAGGTAAATAGCAGGAGCACTGGGCCATATGTGGCAGCAATATTCTAAGCATAGATGAATGGCAGACATAGATATGCAAGATATATATATATATATATATATATATATATATATATGCCTCAAAAGACACCTCAAAATGATCACCTTTGCACCTTTCTTACCATGATAAAGCATGCAATGTAATTAAGGCAGTGGCTCCTTGCCTATTTTGCACCCTTTTTCACCATAAGTCAGAATGTAATTCCCCGCCCCATTTCCAAGATTATCCAACTGAAAAGGTGCATTCCAAATAATATGCATATATTATTGAAAATCTTCATTCTTTTCCATATTAGCAAATATACATTTAGACGGATTATTTTTATAGACGAGTTTTGCAAATTTAATAGAAATAGAAATTGTTGAAGGTTTTATAGACTTGAATTGATGTCCAGTAATTTGTTTAAATTCATGACTAATTATTAAATCATGAAACTGAAACATACGTCCATAAACCTGAAATACTGAAATTTGATCCTGAGGGTGGGACTCCCCATCCTCCTAATTTAGAACCCCTGAGTTAAGGAATATAGAAAAAAAAATCTTTATTATAAAAAGAAAAAAAAAATAGAGCTGTTTTTTATCCATCACATGCTGTCTTTGTGTTACATGTGAGGAACTTACATGTGCTTGTGCAATTTAACATAAAAATAAGTATAAACACAGTTTAAAATAAGACATTGGAATATTACATGGACTCTCTACTCAGTTTGGACCATTCCTACCCTGGGCTAAGCAATAAAATCATAAATATGGAGACAAGATAAAAAAACATTATATTTTTTAAACTTAGAAATTATAAGATTTTATATGTTATAGAAAATGATATAGTAATAAATAGAATTTTATTAAAGTTCTCTTCTTTTTAATTTTGTAGAAATATTTTAAGATTTTTTTAATGTCATACACACAATTTAAATGAAGCTAAAATGAACATCTGTGTCTTGAGAGCTAATTTCCCTTTCTGTATAGCAACAAACCCTGGGTAATAGGAAAAGATTATAAATCGGATCTTAAAAGTAATTTCTGTGACACCTTCCGTATTTAAACTGGATATGTTTTCTAATAAATGTTGTATTTTAATTGGACAAACAATTTAGATTTTAAATTTGATCACCCTTGAAATAGTAAACAAAAGAGAAAGCAAACCTGGGAGGGTTTGGGTACAATGCCAGAGGCTGATCCGTGGAAGATATAAATGGCACCATTTCCTTCATAAGGAGCACCAACAATAAGATCTACAAAGAAAGAACAGATACACTTCATAAGAACAACAACAAATTACTTCTGAGATAGAAAGTAAACATAAAAGGAAGTGCCAGATTAAGGAATGGGCTTTAGGGATAACAAAGCAGGAAATATTACCAGCTGAAAGCCCTCCAAAACTTAAAGCAAAATTTGATTTCATTCATTAATGCTGGCTCAAACGGTTCAAGCTGTTTCTCTTACACTTGAACCTACAGGTAAACACTGATCGGGTTTATATTAGGTTGTCACATGTGAAATGACAAATGTTTTAGTTGGTTGTTGGTCTGGTCATCTAACAAAGTAATCTCTTTAGTATATAAAATAAATCCTGACTTATTCCAGACTCTTTTTCTTTCCAGATAATTATCCTTTCAATATATTGTTACTCATAAACCCAATGAAAATGATTACAATGAAAAAATGTTGAGTAATTTTACTGCATGAGTACGAACTGGAAAAAAGAACCATTTTTGCATCGAATCATTACATGTGATGAGAAATGGATACTCTTTGGCAACACAAAGAGAGTAGGCCAGTGATTAGATGCAAGTGAATCACCAAAACAATATCAAAAACATCAACTGCACACTAAAATGCTAATGGTTACTGTATGGTGGTCTTTCAAAGGGGTTATTCATTATTCATTCTTGCTTCAAGGCAATAATGTCAACCTTGTAAGGTGAAGAAATTGAGTGTATACAAGAAAAATTGAAAAAGAGACATCTTACACTTGTGAATAGGGATGGCCAAATTGTGATACACGATAATGCATGGCTGCACACTTCTTAATCAACTGTCCAAAAAAGGGTGCAAAGTCTGAAATATGAAATTTTGCCACATCCTCCATATTCACCTACTGATTATCACTTATTTAAGCATTTTGAGCTTTTCATATGTAATAAAACATTCTCCAATAAGGGAGAAGTAATCGAAGCATTTAGAGGTCCATTGAAGAACAGTCATTTATCAACATGGTGCCTATTTCAATTAAATAAATTAGTTATTTAACATTTCAAAAGCGTTATATTCACTTCCTATGAAGTGTGTCATTTCATGTGTGACAACTTGATTGATTGATTGATTAATTAACTGACATATCACTATCTTAAAACGGCTGGTTGGTTGATTTTGTTCCCCATCATGACAAGCTCCATGGGCCACTCAATAACAAAGAGTCTACAGGTAAACACTAGCAGGGTTTGTATTTGAGTCAGCAACAAGGCTATACCTATTAATCTTAATAGGTAGGGTAAATAAATTTTGACCAATGACCCAAGTGTATGCACTTAAGTTCACCAGGTTAAATAACTGACCTTGTGTCGCATTCCATCTTAGTGGGGAGACATGGGTAAATGAATAAATAAATTGTGTGTGTGTGTGTGTGTTTAATTAAAAATGACTGAAACAGTACAATTTCTACATAATTTATGTCAAAAAAAGAATATGAGAAAAATTAAATAAAAAACTTAACTGCAGTACATTGTCAGTCATTTTTAATGAAACTTGTATAAAAGAGGGAGTGTTGCCCAAATACACAATTATTGTGTGTTTGTGTGTTGCAAATAAATACCAGGAAGTATTCAAGAGTTTTCAGCCAAAACCTTAAACATTATTAAAAACAAATAATATATAATAAAGGCGTTCACATTACATTTGATTATTTTTAATAAACTGTGATGAAAGACGTCTAAAAAAAAGGGTGCTTATCAGCTATTTTAGAAAGACAAAACAAAAAAGACTCCTTCCAGTCAATTATATTAGTTTTGAAATACAGCAAAAGTATTTTGCTAATTGGAAATATTAAATTTAATCTATTAGCTTGAAATTAAAACTAAAATAAAAACTTCAAGAAAAATTGAGCAAAATCAACACCATCGAGATAAAAGGCCTATTTGATAGGAAAGGCTTATTTGCTGACATTACTATATGTCGTATAAATACTTTCATTTGTTTTTACTGTTTGAGTTTTCTTGACTCGGCTTGATTTTTTATGTTTTGTAAATATTTTCATTGAAATAATTTAAAAAGAAAATGCTGTATGGTTGTGCAGTCCCAAAATGCAAAGGAAATTACAAAAATGGTCAAAAAGTGAATGTATTTTCATTTCCAAAGGACAAAGATTTATCAAATGCATGGATATGTGCCTATCAAAAGGGAAAATTTTGTACCAAACAAAAGTAGTAAAAGGAGTCATTTCTCTTGTATCATTTTCTTTTATATTATTTGCAAAAAGCTTTAAGACTTAATGATTAAATTAATTTCATGACTTTATAATTCACGATACATGAAACAAAATAATGAAGTGGCTTCCACAGTTAAAAAAGTTATTGAATTCTGGGGATGAAATTATTAAACTCACCTTTTTTTAATAAAATTTTCAATACTTAAAGGAAATTTTTATGATAATTTCTAATAAACTTTTAAAAACAAATGTTTGATTTTTTTTTTATTTGTAAAAAAATTTTCCATAAAAAAGTGCACAAATATGCATGTGTAAACTTAAAATTTGTTTAAGTTTAATAAGATTTTGCCTGTGTTTAATATTTCTAAATGATTTTGCTTATGTGTTTAGTATTTCTAAATGGTTTTGCCTATGTGTTTAGTATTTCTAAATGGTTTTTCCCTATGTGTTTAATATTTCTAAATGGCTTTGCCTATGTGTTTAGTATTTCTAAATGGTTTTGCCTATGTGTTTAGTATTTCTAAATGGCTTTGCCTATGTGTTTAGTATTTCTAAATGGCTTTGCCTATGTGTTTAGTATTTCTAACTGATTTTGCCTATGTGTTTAGTATTTCTAAATGGTTTTGAATTTTGTTACTGAATTTTAGAACACCTACAAAACTCATTATTTTATCAATTTAATGGAATTTTTAATAAAAATATGGACAGCATAGTTTTTTTTTGTTTTTTTTACTATCTTCAATTTTGACAAGCATTTTAGAATAGAGTGTAATTGCTCTTTTAATTTATTTATTTTTTTTTAGGTATGTGAACTGCATTTTCTTCCTGATGACATAAAGCAAGAAATATCCACATTTCATAAGAAAACTGGTACCACAATTACTGTTAGCCTTAGGAAAGCAATTCTTCATGTAGGTTAAATCCCTAGAGTTTTACCAAAGTGTTCCTCATATTTATCTTCACTAACACCCCCAACACCCCCGAGAGAGTCCCTAGAATTCAGAAAAATTCAAATAGAGAATTCTGCCCTTAAAAGAGCTTTGGATCAAAGTATTGCTGATAACTTGGAATACAAACAATAGAGGAGATTCCACAGCATTATTAATGAATATTAATATTAATGAATATTAATGATGCATTAATATTAATGAATATTAATGATGCATTAATATTAATGAATATTAATGATGCATTAATATTAATGATACAGAGGGAAAATTAAATTTTCTTGATAGAAATTACTGGAGTACAGTGAGGCAACAAGAGACTCTTCTTCTTATACCTCGCATCATCGAGTCTCCATATCCAAAAATCAGTCAATATCTTATAACTGAACCTAACTTTGCAGGATGTGTGTTCTGCGGTGATGTAGAAATTCATACTATAGGGGAGTATCAGATTCCTGATCATGTAAGTGATACAAATACTTTGGAAATTATTATTGAAAATATGAAGAAATGGACATAAAAAAAATGTCAAACCAAGCCTCAAACTGTGATTGCTGTATTACATTTGGTAATGTCCTTTCTGTTATCAATGCAAGACAAGTCATTTAGATATTTTTACACAGTTAAATTTATATATGAGCAGTTAAAATTAATGACACAGAGTAAGTTTGATTATTCAGCAGAAACGATTTTCTTCTTCATTGTTGTATACCTGCTTCCCTAGATGTTATAAGCTGTTAAGAGACAGCAAAAATATTTTACCTTTTGTTGTTGTTCAGCCATTAGAAGACTAACCTTATCAACTTATATGAATCCTATAGTTGAGCAACAGAACAATTTTCTTATCTATATTAAAAATAAGTTACTAGAGAAAAAAGACATTACATTATGAAATGGACAAAGTCCGACAATTATTTAAAGACATTTTTATGTTTAACATTCTTTTTATAGATACAAGTATTTAAGTAAATGCTCTGTTTATAATAAACAGTATTAAATAACATTTACCAGCCTGAATGTCCGAGAAATTTTCATAGAAAATATTCGTCCTCCGACAGGATTCAAACCTGTATCCTATATGGAACCATCATTTAGCTTGACGTGTATTTACAGATTTGGCCACAGAGGAGTGTTCGGTTGGCAAGGTTGAATTTTATTTAAAAGGTTAAATGTTATTTAATAGTTTTTATTATAAACAGAGCAATTACTTAAATACTTGTATCTATAAATGAATGTTAAACATAAAAATGTTTTTAAACATTACATTATCTTGTAAATGAAATTCACCTAAAACCTTATTTTGATTATAAAAAGTGGTAATGTTGTTGGCTTAGATGACAACAGCAATGAATCTGCAACAAGAGCTTTTGCTTTTATGCTAAGCAGTGTGTTTTCACAATACAAAGATGTTGTGCATATTATGCCAACTAAATGTCTTAAAGCTGTGAATTTATTTGACATAGTTAAACGGGTAATAATTGGTCTTGAAGAGATAGGCTTTAGAGTAGTATCAGTTATAACAGATAATAATGCAGTAAATAAGAAAGCTATATCTTTCTTTTCTAGAGCTGTAAAACTTTCAATTGTATATCCACATCCAGTTATGAAATCTAGACCTCTTTTCTTCATATTTGTAGTTTAAATAAGTCTGTATTGCTACAATGTCACTTGTACAAATCAAGATACCGCTGGGTCAATTCGCCGTCCTTGCTTTCTAAACACGTCACAACGCATATCCGTCCTCCTTTCTCACTGCTCCAGCCCCCCTCTTTTAAAAGGCCAACACTGCGGTCGACCGACCAATCAGCGTTCTTCGCTTTTATTCTCAGTTACCCAGGCAAATAGCCTCCTCCAGTTCAACCAATCAGCACACAACTTGCTATTGGTGGAAGCATGCCAAACTGTACAAAAACCCTCGTTACCACACATACTGCTAGATGGGAGAGTAATGCCATTTTCATGGGGCAAAATTGCCGATGTCATGTGCTGCCCGTTAAGGTAAGACCCTTATTTTCCTATGCACCAGATGCAAGCCACACTGGCTCGCTTGCTTCTACGGGGCTGTTCACCACAATATTCAAATCAGTTCATATACTAAAATGCATTAGAAATAATTGGTTTAGTCAAAAAGATGCAAGTAAATGCATGATGTTCCCAAAATTTTGTCATAACAGGAATCATGATTTAGATAATATCGAAAGTGCCCATTTTGTACTTTACACAAACTTCATGTTAATTATGATATATTGCTATAAAGTGACCTCAAAGGTTTTTTTCTCCCACTAGTTTGGAAAGGCAAAATGTTTCATTAGTTTTGCAAATTTTTTACCAATTTACTATTCAGGGATTGCTGACCTTAGGGAAACAGAAATGTTTGCCTAACTTTGCAGAAGTTGCAGAATACATAAACATATTTTATACTTGGTGGACAATACTAATGTTAAAACACCATATAATAGTGGCTTAACAATAAATATGCTAATCCGCTTACAGCAAATGATGACAATTATATATTTCTCAATGTATTCTGAAACTGGTTAGAATCTTGGAATAGCATTCCTGGAAATAATGGAAAGCTAACAAATGAAACCTTCACAGCTTTGTATCAAGGTACTCATAAAATTCTAGAACTGACCAAATATTGTACAAAAGAATTGAAAATGATGTATATATTAGCTGGTAAATTTCAAACAGATCACCTTGAAGATAGATTTGGTCAGTATCAGCAACTTGGTTGTAATCAATATAATATTACTATATGTCAAGTGTTTGAGTGTGAAAAAAAAATCAGAAAGATGTCAGTTTTAAAATTGAGTTTGCCACTTAATAACCGAAGTAATGATTTGAAAAATTTACAAATTAACTGGGATGAAGTGGCAGGGGAGCAAAATTTAGATATTTATAAATTTAACAGATGATGATGTTAATGAATGTAAAGAAGTTGTTCCTGTTATATTATATGTAGCTATTATGCAGTTTTAAAAAAAATGAAATGCAACAGATGCAAGAATTTAACATTAGAAAGTGATAAGGACAAAATACCGAAAATCAACAGCTATTTTCAGGAGATTAATAGAGGTTCTCTGCTATATACTAATGATACTAATACAAAAGTGTTATCTATAATTATATAGTTGTTGGTTAATTGACAAAGAAATTATTCTTTTCTTCATTCATTAAATCAAAGGCAATTAGCCATGCATATAATCTTATTATGTTTTGGCAGATAATAATCACCTTTTTCATGTGGACTCTTGTGGTGAGTGTCACAGTATTGAAAAATTAGAAAGAATGCTTGTCTAGAGCTCTTCAAATGTTCATTTGAATAATTTTTGTGCTAGGGTAAATAATAATATTACTAGAAACAAGTTAACCAAAAAAGAAAACTTCAAATCTTCAGCTAGATTTCCCAAATGTAACATTTTTTTTTCTACAATTATTTAAAATTTGTCTTATTTTCTACACAACAAAAATATCAATATTGTAACTTTACTACTACAGAATAATTAAAATAAAAGAAGCAAATTAAAACCATCTTGATTTTTTTTATTTTAAAGAAAATAATTTTCAAATAATTCTATACAATCAAAATAAAGAGAACGAATTTTACAGTCTTTAAAATTGATAATGGAATGTATACTATTTACTTTAGTGTAAAAACAAAGGTAAAACTTTCAATATTTTTCCTTTAGAAAATAAAGTTTATTCTAAGGTAAAAATAGAAGCTCGGTTTCTTTTTTTTCTAATGCAATCATTATATAAAAATATTCTATGTCAATATAGTGACTTTATGGAATAATCATTAAAATAAAAACAGATTTTTAATCTATTGTTTTTTGTTCTTTATTTAATTATTTAAAGATGTAAAGTAGAAATCAAACCCTGGTTTGCTTTTCTACGTCTAATATGAAAAATTATTCTGTCAATTGTCAGTACGGTAACTCTATGGAATAAAACGTTTTTATAATAATATTGTTTGCTTGTTTTTTCCTTATTTTTTATAAATTAATATTGAATCAAGTTCTAATATGAAAAACGAACTCTGTTTTTTTTAATTGTAATTCTATACTTAAAAAAAAAAGAAGGCCCACGATCATTCATTTTCAGCAGCTTCGCTTCGGCTTATACTACTTGTGGTGACGTCACGTTTAATTGAACACGCCTTCTATCCAGGTGGTGTTGGCAAAATAAAATTTAAAAAAAAAAAAAATCTATACAAAGGGAGATAATTCATTAAAACTTTGAATTATGTCCCTTGAAACTGAATGAAAAATCTGATACCGTTTCAGAAACTGATGAAAATAATTAAAAATTATTCTTCAAGTGACGAAAATTTCATAAAAAAGAGATTTTCTTAGGTCAGCCGAAAATGTTTTTCATATTTCATAAAATATTTCTAAGGTGTCACTGAACTGCAACCACAAAAATACTTTTTTAATAAACATCTAGGACTTCTGTGTCATTTTGCCTTTAGTTGAAAAAACTCTTACAGTTCAAACTTTATTCCCTGCGTCAGGTAGTGTAATCTATATACTCTGATTCAGTAGAATGAACATCACCAAAAATACAGAGTGTCCATAAAGTTCGTGTGCACTTTAAAAATATAACTTTATTTGTATTTGCGATAAAAAATAATCTGTAAAAAAATGTTATAAAGTTTAATGTACCTAGTTTTAAGTATGGCTAAAATAACTAATGTGATTTCAGGCATTACTGTAAATCAGTTGGCAAATGTTTTCCGTGAACTGCAAAATCGTATTACCCTTTGTATTGCTAATGATGGAGGACATGTGGAAACTTAAATAAAATTTCAATAAAACCTTAAAAAATATAGATTTACTTCTTTCTAATCCTTTTTACAAATTATTTCTATCGCAAATATAAATAAAGTTATTAATTTTTTAAAGTGCACACGAACTTTATGGACATCCTGTATATTACCAAACTGATTAAAAAATATATTTATAAATGCATTTATTTAAATTTAGCTTCTTTCTGAAATTGCGATCACAAATTATCATTATGAAAAAACTGGTGTCCTTATCCTGATTGTTACGGTAACAATATTTTGGACTCCACTCCAGCTTTTTCGAAATTTCGAATCGAATCCTTCACTTTTTGTAAAGTTCGTTGTTCTCATGCTGTAGTCATGCCAGGGGAGATAATTCGCATTAGTTAATTCTAAGAGTTATTTTTCTTATTTGATTGTTCCACTTTGATGCTATCTTTCTTTGTTCTGCTGACATGGATTCCACTGCCTGACCGAGAAATTGAACTCCTGAAATAACTGGCTGCCATCCAAGGCTTAGGAGCCAAATCTACAGTGCTATTTAAGTCATAACTTGGAATGAGGAAATAGATGGATTCATGCCTTTGGGAAAAGGTATTTTTGTAGAAATGAATGCAACAGACAAGGCCAGAATTTGAACTCTTTCCACTTCCTGATCTAATAACTGAATACATTACTGAGAATATTATTTGAATACAAAAAGGCAACTGAAGAAGGCTACTGGGTACAACAGCCGAAACGTGATAGTTATAACAATTTAATAAATCAGTGCATACAAGGAGGTGCCAGAAAGTTCTCCATTATGATCCACTTCCCAAAATTTGAACATATGATCAATTTTCAGAATTTTTGGTTGGTGGAAGGACTTTTCAATATGGATCATTTAAATATGCATTTGATGAAGGGTTTCCAAATGATCAATCAAAAAAAAAGAAAAAAAAAGGAGTCGATAAGTGGGGGATTGAATTTTGGTTCCAAAACTGACATTTACACAAGAAATAAAAAAATTAGGGCAAACATGGATAAATGTGCCCACAGTAAGATGCAGTGTGAAAAGGACAGTCTTTCCCTTGGAACTGCTATTATTTTAACGACCCTCACTCTTCGGCAATGTTTATTCTTTTAAAAAGCAATGATTAGAATTGGAATAAAACCTAAACATATGACAAAAGTGAATTTATACATTTTCTTTTTTTGTTCTTGAGAATTTATAACAAAAATATTTATTTATTAGCTTGTTTATTTTGAATAGTAATTTATATTTACAACATTCTAAAAACTAATACAATTAAAATTAATGCAATGCAATATTTATCATTCCCCAATTTATAAAGAAATAAATATGAAAATATTTTATTCATAAATTTACTAAATTATTAAAATATGTGAACCAACTATAAAGGAAATCTTTATTATTTTCCATTTCTTTGAACCAATTGGCAATTAACCAATAATTTACCAATCATTCCGACAACATTTTTAGGATAGATTCAAATGAATAGAATATGTAATCTTTGGTTTAGATTAGTTTGGTTTATTTTTTTTTATGGTATATCAACTTCAATGGGTTATTTAATGCCGATAACATTTTTTATTGCTGGTAATATTTTGTTTTGTCAAAAATCTGTTTCTGGTAATATATTTCCTTCAAAATTGTATTGCTGGTAATAATTTTTTTCAAAAAAGTCTTGCTGGTAACATTTAACTATTTGCCCATTGCTGGAACCCTAACAAGTGCTACCACCCTGGGTCAGGGTGGACCTGGGAACACCAGCAATTAAGAGGTGGTTCCACACTCCTCAAAACCTCCTGATCAGAGGCCTTGCTGCTGGATGGAGTTTAACGTCTTACCCAGGACGCGAATGTAGTTTAACGTCTTACTCAAGATGGTAAAAAGTTTGGAGACCCCAACATTAGATTGTGAATTTACAATTATAACAAGATACATGAAAATGATATCTACCATTGAAGCCATCTTGATTAAGGTCTCCAGCGTTTGCCAAAGATGCGCCAAACCTTGCATGTTCGCATTGAAGTGCATGACATTCCTTCTCGTTCATCGTCCGACTGAGAATCTTTATAGGCTTTGTATTTGTGGCCAGCATAAGCTGAAAGAAAAATAAGTTCTCTTTTATTTTAATGTAAACAGAGAGAAAATGTCAGAGAATATCAATTTGCTTTAAGACAAAGTTTAATTTTTTCTTTCTTTCTAGTTTTACTGAAAGTAAAATAGCAAAACTGAATGAAGCTGTTTTGATACATACAGTATGGATTTATTTTCACTTCATGTGAACATCACAAATTTCTTTGTTATGGCCATGCAAAATGTTTTTTTAAGCAAAAGCACTTTTTTCATTTTATTTCATTTTAGAATAAGATAAAAATTTCATATAATTTTTATATGACAATAGAATAAAAATATAGAATGTTATAGATGTTAGAGAATATAGAATAAGACTATAGAATTTATAGAATTTTTATAGGAATTTTATAGAATTAAGACAAAAATTCTATGCTGTGGTCATGCAAAATGTTTCAAATAGATAACTGCTACTTTTAAATAAAATCGCTTTTTTCTGTTTTATTTCATTTAGAATTAGACAAATTTCATAGGATTTTTATAGAATAAGACTATAGCATGTTATAGTGGAATAATATAGAAGACTATAGAATATTATGGAAATTCTATAGAATAAGGCAGAAATTATGTTTAAATAAAATTGTTGTACTGCCTTAAATTACATTGTTTGGTTTTATACTTTATTCTTCTCTAACAAACCAACAAAAAAGTGACTAAAAGAAGAAAACTAACAAAAGAATGAAAAAGAAAATCAACAAAAAATTAAAAAAAAGAAAAGAAAATTTCTAATTGTTTTTTACTCTGAGTAAAAAGAAAAGATAGAAAATGGATTACAAATAAAACTAAAAAAAGAAAATGAAACTTCAATTTTTTTTTAAATTTATTTGTAATCATTTCAATTAAAAGAAATTCAATAAAACAAAATGAACAAAAATATGAAAATAGAAAATTAACAAACAAAAAAACAACAAAAACCAACAAAAAAACGAAATGAACAAATTTCCAAGAACAGAAGACAAAAAACAAAAACAAAAAAAAAAAAATCAAATGAAAAAATAAATAAAAAAGATAACTGATAAAAATAATGAAATGATAAATGAAAACTCACTAAAAAGAAAAGTGAGAGAAAAAAAGGAGCTGAGAAAAACAAAAGAAAACGAGCAAAAAAGGAAAATAATAAATGACAAATTGAAAAAACTAAAAGAAAAAAAAAGATAAAAAGTTAACAGAGAACTAACAAGAAAAAAAATAACTGACACAAAAGAAATGGAAAAAATTTTTTAAAAAAAAGAAAAATCAGAAAACAAAACTGATAAAAAACAGATGAAAAAAGAAAACCAAGAAAAAAAAAAACAGATGAAAAAAGAAAACAGAGAAAAAAAAAACAGATGAAAAAAAAAAAAAAAAAAAAATATTAATAAATAAAGAGATAAACAAAATGAACTTACAGAATTAGGTTTGCCCATATATATATAAATGGCCCCACCAATTTTTGGTTTGAGATAAAATGGAGCACCAACCACCAAATCATCAAAACTGGAAGGAAATGACAAAACAAGTGTGATTTTTACAGGATGATTTAAATTTCAATGAGAATCTGATGGAATGGTAATAAAAAAAAAAAAAGAAGACATTTTGGAAAACTCTTATTCTGACATGTTTTGGCATGACACTGTCAAAGTAAAAATTTTCCAGAGCCTGAAAAATCAAAACAGGACCTGCTTTAACAAAATCCAGTTGTGCTCAATGCCTATAATATCAATATCACTTAATCTTCCTCAAATAAAATTTCAGAAAAGTATATTTTTGAAAGATTTTTTAATAAAGAGAATTATGTTGTGTTGACAGATTTGTAAATATGGCTGATTTTAGCGATTTAAAAAGAAATCATTTCAATCAATTTAAATTCGGCTTGAAGTATACAGCAATGTATTTTGACTATTGGAAATGTTAAATTTAATCTATTAGCTTGAAATTAAAACTAAAATAAAAGCTTCAGGAAAAACTTTTCATTTTTAAAAAGCATTTTAAACTTTAGGTATTGTTATTTTTTTGGATGTACCTACTATAGTAAAAAGAAACCCAAAATGGATAACTAAACCATGACAGTGACATAACCAGAAACACATATTTCTGCTTATATAAAAAAGGCACTCACACCATTTTTTTAAATTGTTTTACAGATAAATTCTCCGTAGAACAACATTAGACCTGTCATCAGTCTGTGAACACATCAAATCAGCTACTGTCAAGTTAAAAAAAAATGCTTTCTGCGATATCCTAAGCTTAAAGTAAAAAATATTTGTTACAAATCAGATTAATTATACTTTAGATCATCTAATATTCCGCAAATAAAGTTTCAGATAAGTATATTTTAATTTTTGCAAGAATTTTAAAACAGAACTTGTGTTTACAAATGTCTCAAAAATGGATGACTTTGTTGATGTTACTGAAAAAAGAAAAAAGGAAAAAGAAGAAAAAAAAAGAAAAAGAAAGAAAAAAGAAAAAGAAAGAGAAAAAGAAAGAAAAAGAGAAAAAGAAAGAAAAAGAGAAAAAGAAAGAAAAAGAGAAAAAGAAAGAAAAAGAGAAAAAGAAAAAAGAGAAAAAGAAAAAGAGAAAAAGAAAAAAGAAAAAGAAAAAAGAAAAAGAAAAAAGAAAAAGAAAAAGAGAAAAAGAAAAAAGAAAAAGAAAAAGAGAAAAAGAGAGAAGAAAGAAAAAGAAAAAGAAAGAAAAAGAAAGAAAAAGAAAAAAAGAGAAAAAAGAAAATCGATCGTTTAGTGGAAATAGTATATTTAATCCTTTAGCTTTCGATTAAAGCTAAAATGAAAGCTTTAAGAAAGCTTCTTCATTTTTTTTAAAGTGAATTTAAACTTTAAGTAGCGCGATTTTTGTGGAGGTACCTAATTACTTTACCTACCATAGTAAAATGAAACCCGAAATGTATAACTAAAAAACCATCGCAGTGGCGTAACAATAACAACAACTAGAAATACATATTTTCCGCTTGTTATTACAGTTCTCACTTGAAGTTCGCGGGTGATTTTTACATAAAATGATCGAAAACCCGGAATCCGCGAATACCTATTAAAAAAACGCTCGCGTTTAAAATTTCCAAAAACAGATGAAGGGGAACCACTCACTATTTAAATTCATCTCCAACCTTGTAACTGTGATTGTTGTGTTGGTGAATTTTAAAAGACGCTGTTAATTATTTTAAAATTGTGTGTGTGTGTGTATATATATATATATATATATATATATATATATATATATATATATATACGCGTAAGATTTTATTATTCGTTTTTGTGCTTATTGTTACGCGCGAAATTAACATCTATTCCACACGTATCTTACTGTTAATGAATTTCGCGATTTTCTCGTGCGTTCATAAGAGTCAGTGAGAGTGACTTCCCTTTAATCATTAAAAATAATATGGACACCGTGAATATAACCGAAAAACAGAGAGAAAATACATCTGCATGTTTCATTGAATGCAATGTACAAAGAATTTTAATTTAGTTTTTCGAATTTCCTCCGTTAATTCACCCCAAATAATCTAGAGTTCCCTATCGCAAATATTAATTCACCACAAGAAATTATATATTTAAAATCAAAGTTTTTATTTTTTATTAAATTTTTGGCAATCTTTTGAAATTATAAATTTTAAATCAAAATTTGTTAAGCTTGCCTCGCAACAACTCCAACATTTAGGATGAAAAAATACCAAAAATCAAGGAGTTATTCACATTTTGTAAGTGCAGATGATATTCGAGGTACGTACAGGGAATTTTTTACAATTTAAAAAAAAAAAAAGATTAAAATCTGTTTCTGGCTTGTTTATTGGGGTGAGCGCGAACGTATGCTCCACACTTAGAAATAGCGCACCCGAGCCGTCCATATTCGGGACAATCACAAAGGTCAATCCAACCGGAAGAACCTCACTCAATTTGGTGTGAATTTTAGTAAATATAAATTCTTTTTATTTTGGGGTGAATTAACAGAAAAGGTCCAGTTTTTCTCATGTTCTCACAGGTTTTCTTTTATGGTGCTTGACCTTTTGAGCCTTGCTTTCCTGAGCAATTTTAACTTCTGCGTGAACTCCCGAGTCAAAATTTGCAAATAATTGGTATGTAATGTTTCACAGTAGATATAAAAATAGTTACAAGTGTTTACCCACCGTTCAACCGGTGGCTAGGCATTATGTCATTTTTCTCTACTACCGGTAAAGCGGTGGTCAGGGCTCAAAGGGTTAAGAGAGTGTTGGTAAAAGCTGTCCATAGTTATTATTGTCCTAAATGCTAAAATGCTAGGAAAACTGAATTAAAAAAAAAAAAAATTCATAAAATTTTAATTATGTCACATTCAATGAAACATGGATAAAAGAAAGAATGCTGTTGAAATATACATAACCTAAACATACTCCTAATATCATCTGGCATATATAAATCACCACCTCACCAAGGGAACATGACTTGCAATAACCCAACCCCATGCCAAGTCTGCACATATGTCATCACTGATAGCATTAACACATCGTCACTCACACACTATTCAAACCACCGACTTTGACTTGTGACTGTTCAAATCATATATTTACTTTTCTGCCACAAATCCAAAAAAATGGAATTATGTTGGAGAAACAGGCACAGAATTCCATCTTCGGTTGAATAACCATCAAAGACAATAATAAAAATTTCTGTTATATCCCAGGTTATTGGAATGAACAAAATGAATGAAAATAAAAGACAAGTGTGTTTTAACATATAATAAAATAACTCTTATTCATTTACTGCCTGAGAATAACAAGGATTAGGTTAGATTTAAACCATGACAAGGGAAGTAACTCAACTGTATTTTGAGTTATTGTCCTTTATAGGGGGAGTAAGTTAGCATTCCCCTAACACTTTCATTCTAACCCGAGGAAGTCAAAGAGAGCAGACGCTCAGCAAAATGTGTCCTTAATAAATTTTCCACTTTGTCTCATCTTTACTATCAAATGTTGAGATGCGTTCATTTGTTTCAGTTTTCTTTACACTGGAATTTTGCCTTGATTTTAGTCCTGTCCGATATGGAAATCTTGATTCAATTTTTCAAATATCGATACAGCATGACTTTCTTTTCGTTTATGGCAAAAACAGCATGTCAAGCAGCCTGGAAATTTTTTGATAGCTCACTCCAGATTTATCAGTCTCAATTTACTTTATTTTTTATGTCATCTTTGTTATGTTTTCAAAGAAAAAAAAAGGAAAAAAAGAAGAAAAAAAAAAGAAAAAAGAAAAAGAAGAAAAAAAAGAAAGAAAAAGAAGAAAAAAAGAAAGAAAAAGAAGAAAAGGAAAGAAAAAGAAAGAAAGAAAAAGAAAAAAGAAAGAAAAAGAAGAAAAAAGAAAGAAAAAGAAAAAAAAGAAAGAAAAAGAAAAAAAGAAAGAAAAAGAAAAAAAAGAAAGAAAAAGAAGAAAAAAAAAGAAAGAAAAGAAAAAAGAAAGAAAAAGAAAAATGGAAAGAAAAAAGAAAAAAAAAGAAAAATGAAACAAAAAAGAAAAGAAAAAAAAATGAGACTCACCCATCATCATTCAGATCGACTGCTGCAACACTGTAGCCAAAAGAAGATCCGAACTGATCTCCGGAGAATACTCGATTGGGATAAAACTCCAGGTCACTCGTGTTTGGTTTCCTGTGACCAATAAGAAGCACCTGCCCAGTCTCATTAGATCGTGGGGCCCCAGTTGCATAATAGTGACCAGACTTATCAAAACGACCAGAAGTAATTGAATAACCTATTGGGATACATTGGGAGTAAAAAAAAAGATAAAAAATTAAATATTAATATATAAAATATTAAAAATATTTAAATTTTATTAAATATATTTTTTTTAAATTTCCCAAATTTATTAAAATATAAAATTAAATACAAATAATTTTTTAAAAATCATTTCATCCCAATTAAAGTAATAAAGTCACTAAGATGCAAGGGTAACTGAGTGTGAAAGAATATGAGAAAAAGAAAAATATTATTAAAGAGAGAGAACAATAAAAGAAAAAGACTTAAGACAGAAAATAATGATTGACGTTGCATTTTAAATTTTTGAAGATCAAAGTTGAGTTGAAAAGCAAGAAGCTAAAAGAGAGTTCCACATGTGAGAAGTGCAAGAAAAGAAACTGTCAGCATAGAACTTATGGTTACATCTAGCCATTTCAAATGTAAAATGTTGTGACTTAGCTGCCAATCTGGTACTGCATTTAAATTTATCAAGTCAAGGTACCAAGAGGAAAGCTCATTCAAACAATTACTATGAAAGTATTTATAGAAAAGGCGCAGGAAAGATATGTTACAACAGTTGAAAAGTGACTGAAGCCAAGATGCCAAGTCAGGACCAATAACATTCAAGTGAATGAGGCTTACAGGTATATAATGTTGAAACACCAATTCTCATATGATCACTGAAGTTAAGCAACATAGAGATTGGTCAGTATCTAGATGGGTGACCGCTTGAAAATATCAGGTACTGTAAGCTTGGATGTGTGGGTGCTGTAATGGATAACAGCTTGCAATTGGAAATCAAAGAGTCATATTTCAATTCTAGTAAGCTTTATTATATTCACTATATACACAAATATCCTTGGGATAGGTATGAATCTATCACTTCTCCCTCCAGCTATGGGTTAATTAGTAGGACTTGTATTAGTAAATCATCTCCAAAAAATTCTATCTGAAAATATTTTCTTGTTTTAATAACCTGCAAAAGGTTGATAATCCATAAAAAACAATCAATCAAGAGAATGAATCATTTAGGTTTGAAGGAAGAAATCCTTCAAACTTTATATAAACTAACATTACAGAATCACAAAAAATGGTAATATTAGGTATTTCCTTATAAGGAAACATTTAGCATTCATTGAGCAGCCAGTGCAACTTTCGGTTGAAACTTACAAAATTTTTCTATTAAAACAATTTTCAAGAAAATAGGTTTCACAGGTCTAGTAACTGTATCTGTCTAGGCCACAAAAATCTCCTGAGCTGAACAAGCATAGAAATGAATACAATATGGGAACCAATAATAAGGAGTGCCAGAGAAAAGCGATAATAACGAAAATTGCAATATGAGCTCTGGTAAAAACGTATTGATAACAACAAAAATTGCAATATGAGCTCTGGTAAAAACATGAATGATAACAACAAAAATTGCAATATGAGCTCTGATAAAAAATGGTTGCTGAAGACATTAGGTTTATAATACCCAGAAATTCATATACAGATGTCCTCAAGGACACATGGCACATTGGATAAAGGTGTTAGTTAGATCCAGTGACAGGTCCCAAATGTGTGAGTTCAATACCCAGTTAAGTAGAACTTGGAGAGGGGAATTAACAGGAGATAACTGATGTTAACTGACATCCATTAAACATGGAACTAGAACAGTCTACCCCAGTGAGCGAAATAAAGGGTTCAGTTCAACATTCCAACTACCTGAAGAAGGCCGGAGCGTACAACGGCCAAAACGTTGTAATAAATATGGCGACAAAGATGAGGACAATAGTCCAAATAGTGTCCAGTATTCATGGGGGGAGTTTCCTTCCTAACCTTTTTCTTAGGGTAATGTGGAGCACCAACATTTTGATTATTTTCTGTTCAAGTTCCATGTACTACCAATTTTAATTGTTGAAAATCCTCAAGTGATGAAGTTTCTGTTACTTGGTACAGTTTTTTGTTTGTGATGATTCACTATATACACAAATATGCTTGGGAAAGGTATGACTCCACCCCATCTCCCTCCAGCTATGGGTTAATTAGTAGGACTTGTATTAGTAAATCATCTCCAAAAAATTCTATCTGAAAATATTTTCTGGTTTTAATAACCTGCAAAAGGTTGATAATCCATAAAAAACAATCAATCAAGAGAATGAATCATTTAGGTCTGAAGAGCTTTATAAAAACTAGCATTACAGAAGCACAAAAAAAAAAAAAAATTTTTTTTCAAGAAAATAGGTTTCACAGGTCCTGTAACTGTTATTGCTCTTTCCAGTACTGATGGGGGTTTCCTTCCTAACCTTTTGCTTGGGGTAATGTGGAGCACCAACATTTTGATTATAACATTATTTTCTGTTCAAGTTCCATGTGCTACCAATTTTAATTGTTGAAAATCCTCAAGTGATGTAGTTTCTGTTACTTGGTACAGTTTTTTGTTTGTGATTGTGTAGCGCCAGTTCACAAGGTTCAAAGACAGACGGTCCTTAGTTAAGCTCTATATGCTTTACTCACTCGTTTCTAAACATTGATCTGAGGAAGTGGTTGTGTTCAGCTGACAGTTTAGATATTTCTGAATGAATCTGGTGCCATGCACAACATCCATATGAAAGTCTCAATCTGACGAGGCTATTTGAGAAACACAGTACTAGATTAGTAACAAGGTCTCATCAATTTACAGTTGAAATGGCGAGATGCAATCATAAGTTCTATGTTAACAGTTTCTTTTCTCGCACTTCTCACTTGTGAAACTCTCTTCCAGATCTAATCTTTCCAGCCAACTTTGATCTTCAAAAATTTAAATGCAATGTCAATTGTTATCTTCTGTCTTTTTTTAATTCTTGTTCTTTTATTGTTCTCTCTCCTTAATAATCTTTTGCTTCTTTCTTATTCTTTCACGTTCAGTAACCCCCTTGTGTCTTAGTGGCTTTATTGCCTTGCTTGGGGTGAAATGATGAAAAAAAAAAATGCATTTTTATTTCAAAATTTATAATTACAGTTACCTGTTACGTATATATTTAGTTCTTTTGATCAGATATTTTTATAAATTTAAATACAAGTTATTTCTTTATAATATGGTATTCCAGCTCGGATTGAGGAATCGGAGAACTGCGTTCAAATTCCAGTCTAGTTCATTACATTCACTAACGTGCTAATACTCTTGGGAAAGGTATGACTCCATCTCTTCTCCCTCCCACCTATGGGTAAAGAGCAGGATAGACTGGGTTCTATAGCCTTGGGTGGCAACTGGTCTAGGAGAAGGAAAAGCTCTGAATTCAAAGCCTCCAACTATGGGTAAATAGTAGAGCAGTCTGTGCTCTGTAGCCATGGTTGGCAACCTAATTAGGAGAACAAAAACTCTGAATACAAATCCAGAGCTAATACAGTCCAATGTCATGTTCAATTTCATTCTGGTAACTTCTGCTGTATTGACCTCTGCCTTTTCCTTGGACAGAATCAGTGGCAAGGAGAGGGAAAACATGCTGCATGGTCAACTGCCGATCTCTCATTAAAAAAAAAAACAAAGAAAAAACTGCTTGGGTCTGCACCCTGGAAAGGGCATAACTCTTCAATCAGAGATCCGGTGTCTCTCGATACCGACAGATTCCATACCATACCAGGGTGTCAAGAGAATACCTTCCTTTTGTCACAACATTTTTTTTAAAGTGATGTTTGGCAAAACTTGGTAAAAAGTCTCTTAAAACTTGTCATGTCCATGATACAGAGGACAGACTATCAATTTATTCATTTAAATATCAAAACTTATAAGAGACGATTCTTTATATTGCAGAACGGTGCAATCATCATCAAATCACTTACCAACGTAGGAATTTGCTTTGATTTGGCTTCCAATTTTTTTAGACTCTTTTACTGTCGTGTCAAGGGCATCAAAATATTCCAGTTTGGAATAAATTGTTCCTGGGAAAGGCAAAAAGAAAATTCAGACTTATTTAAAGATCCTGTTAACAATACAGAATTTTATTAAGGCAATAAAAATGGACATAACTAAACAGTCAAGTATAGAAAAATGGCAACTACTGTAGAGTTGGTACGAAAAACAGAAACACACAGAGGCAAGAGAAAAAAGGGGGGAGCTAAAATAGCGAAAAAAGAAAGGGGAGATAAAAAAGAAAGAGAAAAAAGAAAGGGGAGATAAAGAAGAGAAAAAAGAAAGGGGAGATAAAGAAGAGAAAAAAGAAAGGGGAGATAAAGAGAGAAAAAGAAAGGGGAGATTAAGAGACAAAAAAGAAAGGGGAGATAAAAAGAGAAAAAAGAAAGGGGAGATAAAAAGAGAAAAAAGAAAGGGGAGATAAAAAGAGAAAAAAGAAAGGGAAGATAAAAAGAAAGGGAAGATAAAAAGAGAAAAAAGAAAGGGGAGATAAAGAGAGAAAAAGAAAGGGGAGATAAAGAGACAAAAAAGAAAGGGGAGATAAAAAGAGAAAAAAGAAAGGGGAGATAAAAAGAGAAAAAAGAAAGGGAAGATAAAAAGAGAAAAAAGAAAGGGAAGATAAGAGAAAAAGAAAGGGAAGATAAGAGAAAAAGAAAGGGAAGATAAGAGAAAAAGAAAGGGAAGATAAAAAGAGAAAAAGAAAGGGAAGATAAAAAGAGAAAAAAGAAAAGGAAGATAAAAAGAGAAAAAAGAAAGGGAAGATAAAAAGAGAAAAAGAAAGGGAAGATAAAAAATGGGAAGATAAAACAGAATAAGAACAAGAAGATAAAATAGAGAAGAAGTAAGGGAAGATAAAAAATAGATAAAGAAAGGGAAGATAAAAAAAGAATGAGTTAACCAGATTCACTTCTCATTCATCAGAACTTGATCAGGGCAGATTATTAAAATTACTTTGCCTAAATAATAATAATGCATACAAGAATGTGTTTGTACATTTTTAAAAGGAATAAATTATGTCATCGAAATATGACTCCATTTGTAGAGTAATTGGCCATGGTTAAATGTAACTGGCAGAAAGGCCAACAAGCACAATGGACAAAATTTGCAATAAGCAGTAACAAAGAAAGAAAAAAAAACCGGTGGGGTTATATCTTAAAATCTTTTCATGTAACAGCTTACCTCTCCAATTCATGGCTCCTGGGGCTCCAACTGCATAGGTATAACCCTAAAATATATGAAAGTTCAGATTAAAATCTGGATAATCTTAATTTATATTTTCACAGGGTTACAAACTTTTATTAAAAAAATAAAATCGTTACTACCAAAATATAAGAAAGAATAAAAACAGCTGAACCGGTTTGTCAGTCCCTCGTTCGGCAGAAAGAGACTTAAGAACAAAAAACTGTGCACAGTGATCAAAAAAGTAATACAGTCTCTAGTATGCAAAAGAAAAAAAAATCATTAAAGACTAATTACTGTTAAGCCCACCAACTACTTCTTTTGTTGACAAAGACATGGCTGCTAGAACTTAATGTACAATGATTTGAAAACTTCCAAGTTTATTTATTTTTACTATATACAAATATTCACTGTTTCTTATTGTAAGTATACATTTACTTATTGTTCCTATTTTCCTTAAGGCTTCCTTCTTGCTCATATGTTCTGTCTATAGTATTCTCAGCATTGGTTAGTAAGATTACTTTAGGTGACTTGTTCATCTGTTTCCTTGGCTTCTTTTGCCTTTTGTATGACCTGAGAGTGTTAGATTTTCTAAATTCTCTTTCCTCAAAAAAGAATTTCTAGAACACATATATTTATATTAAACTTAAGTAGCAGTCCAAACTTTGTCTCCTTATGAGTCGTAACACTGAGAAGTGTATTTGCTCGTTTGTCTAGGTCTTCAATTTAAACATGAACACTATAGATTAATGTTTAGGGACGTGTCCGTCTTTTGGTTTTTTTCTTTTTTGTTTATGTTTGCTTTCCCATTTTCTTCGATCAGTTTTACTCTTGGTTTCTGCTTTTATTGGAACTGGTTTGTTGGTTTTTCTTTTTATTAGGTTTTACTTTAGTCATCTGGCTGGCTTTGTGTTGATTTTACCAATACTTTGGGGCTTTTGTAGTATATATATATATATCTCCAAATAAGTTTTATTAAATTCATCTAACATGTTCTGCCTATTTCATTTTTGTATTGTATTTTTCCAATTTTCAAGTAAAATGTTACATATCAGGATTGAAATTGTGGATAAACTGCTCAAAGTTTACGTTTGTTCTGTTTTTATTTTTGTTCAAGTACTTTGACTGTCTCAGTTATTATCAAGAATCATGTGCTGTCACTGTGGTAGTCAATCTTTCAAATATTCAGCTCAGATTGTAACCAACAGAATCTTGTCTACCACATTTTATTATTTACAGATAATAGAATAAAAGGAACCTATGGAGAATCATAATCATCAACATCCTCAAGGGACATGGCATTAATAAATTTAGTGTAATTAAGCAGCAGTTGTTCATGTAATTATGTTTTATTGAGAAATATAGACATTTTATGTCTATTATATTTGATCATCTTCTTTTTTTAAATTTGTCTGAAACTGAAAATGTATATTATAATAATAATAAACACATTTTGCATAAATTTCTCTCCATGCAATGTCCACAATTATATTTTTTCCTCTCTAATTGCATGGAATCTCATCTGCTTACATCTTTTGATAAAAAATATATCTCTTGAAGTCTCTGGTTGAGACTCGAGGACAACTCGTACTACACAAAACAAAGGCAAAACATCAATTATAATAATAATGTGGAAAATGTAGAACAACCAAACAATTTTGATAAATACAACGCAATTATAAAATTGCTTAGAACAACCTAACAGTTTTGGTAAGTACAACGCAATTATAAAATTGCTTAGAACAACCTAACAGTTTTGGTAAGTACAACGCAATTATAAAATTGCTTAGAACAACCTAACAGTTTTGGTAAGTACAACGCAATTATAAAATTGCTTAGAACAACCTAACAGTTTTGGTAAGTACAACGCAATTATAAAATTGCTTAGAACAACCTAACAGTTTTGATAAGTACAATGCAATTATAAAATTGCTTAAATATGGCCATCCTTTTGATGACGGTATGTATGATACCGGCTAAGCTTAAAAATCTATGTTCTACTCCAAAAAGATATAAATAAAGCCATTATTTACTTAGGCTGTCATTAAAAGAAGAGGTTGAAAGTATTTGTAAATTTAAATTACATAATAATAATAATAGTAGTAGTAGTAATAATAATAATAATAATATAAAAAAACAATATGCATCATGGGAAAATGAATTTATTTTTGTTTTTTTATATTCTTTACTATTAATTTATTTATTGGTTTTATTTATTTTTCTCTACACATATGCCTGCTATACCCTTATCTGACTGGGTGTCATGATGGTTATACTGGGCTTTGTATATTTCTACCCCTTCTTCATCACTTTGTTAGAATGCAGCACTCTCTCACTCTCTCTTTCTTTCTCTCAATAATAATCAACTAAATAAATGTTTTAAAGTCTTCATTTCTTTAAGACTACTTACATTTTTTTGATATGGATCAAACATGGCACTAATTCCTGCCTGGTTGGCCCCATAAATTGTATGATCTCCTCTCACATTGGCCACAAATTTATAAAAACCATCTAAACCATTATCCAGTATATAACAGATTCCATTGAAATGAGTGTTTGCCCAATATCGATGGGCACATGTCTGCAATAAATAGAAAATAAAAAACAATAATAAATGCGAGCACACACACACACAAAAAAGACTTTACACAAGCATTACAGTTAGAACAGTGCTATTATATGTATAATATATATGGATTTCTAATGAGTTTTACTATAGAAGTACATTGAAAATCATGAATAAAGAAGGGATTGTCAGTGGTCAGGAATTAATGCAAGCATTGGTAATTCTTCTGAGAAACCTAAACGTTTACATTGACTGGCAAACACTGATGGGTTGTGACTAAAATGAAAATAAGAATACTTACAATAACATGAGAATCTTTTTCTTTTTTTTCAGTCTGAAGTGTCACGCCAAGCCACTGGTTTTTGCTTGGTGTTTCTTCTGTTCAAAAAGAAGAAATAAATTAAATTAAATTAAAAATAGACCAAAAAATACATTATTTTTAAATCATCATTCGTCGTCATCTCATTTCACTTCATAATAAAGAAGCAATCTTCAAAAATTGCTTAAAGGAATCTTTTTATAAAAACTGTGTAAGAAATAACTGTTATATAAAATTGGAAGGAGGAAATCTGTAAAGTTGTTGGGAGAAAGAAATCAACTTTTAAAAACCATGGAGGAATAAATCAATTTTACAAAATAGTGAAGAAATTTGTAAAAATCATGGCAGGAAAAATCATGGAGGAAGAAATCATTGTTTTGGAGGAAGTCATTTTTTTAAATTTTGAGGAAGGATTGATTGATTTTTTAAGGCTTATCAACCCTTTTTTGGTTATTTAAAGCTGAAACATTTTTGGATAGTAAGAAAAATACCCCCCCCTCTCAAGTGAAAATTGTATTAACAACTTTTTGAGAAAAACAATGATTTTTTCCAGATAGTTCTGTGTATTTGCACATAAGTGAATGTGGAATTAGAACTCGGCTCTCTATGAGAGAGGAAATTATTTTTTTTTTAAATTATGAGGTAAATCGTTTTTAAACTTGAGAGTGAAATCAGTACTCAAATAACTTAGAAAAGAATAAATAAAAAAATAAAATAAAATTTAATGAACAATTCCTTTACATTAATTGAAGTGTATAAATTTAGAGTAAGTATTTTACATATTTTTTTTTAAATACAATTGTTTAAGATAAATGAAGATACAAGTCTACAGAACCTAGTCTGTCTTGCTATTTAACCCATAGCTGGTGGGGAGAATAGATCTATTCATACCTTAACTAAGGATATTTGCATGTAAGTGAATATAACAAATTTGATTTTAGACAGATGTGGTATATATGGCAATGGCAGTATTTGAAGGCCTCTAGTACCAATATTGGTTCAACAGAAAGACTATTCAAGCAAAGCTATTATAACCATAAGATGTGGATGGAAATGTGTAAATATACAAATAGCACAGCACTATCAAAGTATGTATGGGACACAAAAGATAAAAAGAAGAAAAAAATTAAATGAGAGAAAGAACATATAAATCATGCCTGAAATTATCTGGAAAGGTTATATTAACAATTTTTGGAGAATAACAATGTTTTTTTCCAGATACAACTCCTATGATTTAATCCATAGCTAGAGGAGCAGAGGGATTCATAATTTTTCTAAGGGTATTTATTTGAGCATAAGTTCCTGACTATGAATATCAGGAAAAAAATATTCTTTTTAAGTTTCATAAAATTTAAAAGGGTATCCAATTTGCTATTTACAATGTGATTTCTTGAAATCACAAAATATAATTTCTTTTAAAAAAAATCGTGCTTAATTGATAATAGCATATGAAAAAAAGACTGCAGATTACAAGTTTAAAATTTATTTATTTATTTCTTTAAAAAAATCATATTTTGCTTTGGCTGTCTTTGGAGAATCAATTTACAATAAATTTACATAGCAAAGTGTAACCCCCAAAACCCATTAACTTTTCATAAAATTTAATTAAAAAAATTTTTTTTGATATCAATGGTCTGAAGTTCTATAGTAATATTGAAAAAATTTTTAAAAAAATTATTATTTCTGGTTGTAGTGTCTATTGCAGCATTTCTCAACCTTTTTACCCTTGTGTAACCCTTAAAATAAATTACATGTCTCAAGAAACTCCTGCACAAAAACAAAATTATGTACCATATCTTTCTCATTTTATATTCATTGTAGTTCATATGGGAAATATCATAGTATATATTTTTGAATAACTGGTTTTAGGTAAAATTAATACTTGTCAAATTTTTCGGTAATGCTAAATAAAATTCATACTGTTTGTTTATAGTACTTCATCAGGAAGTTTTCATTCACACAAAAATAATTCTAAACTCAAATATAAAAAATAAACCTAAGTAACCAATATCATATACCTATAATATAAATGTAAACAGAATGAAAACAGATAATTGCTGCATGAGTTTTATTTTTTTATCCTTTACTGGTAATGTTGAAAAGACATACGGTAAATCAAGACAAAATGTCCTGTGAACCAATAAATGGGCTAAGAAAATGAATCAATAAGCAAGGATATATTGTGTGTTTAGTAATATTATATATATAAAATGAAATAAAAAGTCAAAAGTGCATTAGCATTTTGCAGAACCTTAGGGTTCTGGGGAACCCCAGTTGAGAAATGCTGGTCTATTATATAAATCCACCAAGAAAACTGACCTGACTGATTTCATATTCCAAATTGGAAATTATAAACAAATCCATACAGTGATTCAAATTAGAGTAAGGTTACGAAAACTCAGTTTCTTATACAACATCTCAAAATTTGTAAAAATCGAAAAGGAATTTTGAAGCGAAGCTTACAGTGACGCAATGGAAGATAAGGAAAGGAGAAAGTTAGAAAATCTTACGGTTTAAAAAATCTACATTTGTACAATGCAGCTTTCTGTTGATTCCACATCTCTGAATTAAACCAGGTTGTAGGATATTGGGAAACTTGGTATCATTGGCTTGAGGGGCTCCAACAAGGATTCTATAAAGATGAAAAATTTAGAAATGGTAAATAAGAAAATAAAAAAGCAATATGTGTTAGGATTGGTTTACTAATACAGTTAGAAAGGAAAAAAAAGAAAAAAGGAAAAAAAGAAAAAAGGAAAAAAAGAAAAAAGGAAAAAAAGAAAAAAGGAAAAAAAGAAAAAAGGAAAAAAAGAAAAAAGGAAAAAAAGAAAAAAGGAAAAAAAGAAAAAAGGAAAAAAAGAAAAAAGGAAAAAAAAGAAAAAAGGAAAAAAAGAAAAAAGGAAAAAAAGAAAAAAGGAAAAAAAGAAAAAAGGAAAAAAGAAAAAAGGAAAAAAGAAAAAAGGAAAAAAAGAAAAGAAAGAAAAAAAGAAAAGAAAGAAAAAAGAAAAGAAAGAAAAAGAAAAGAAAGAAAAAAGAACAAACAAAAAGAAAAAAATGATTGCAATATATAAGTAATTTTGCAGTTGCATTGGATATATATTCATCACAAGTAATCTAGGATTTTTATGTAAGACAAGCCAGCTTTTTAAATAATCAAAAGTAAAAATATCTAAAGAAAGCCAACACAAAATAATTATACATTAGATTTATATATTAACTAGTTTACCTATAGAATTTTTATACATACATTTAACTCTATTGTTACATGTACAAAAGAATTTTACTATTTAGATTTTTTTCATTAATTGTAAAAAATATCTAAAGAATGCCAATACAAAACAATAATGAAATATAACAAGTTTTGCTATACTGTCAAAAAATGATGTCCACATTTAGGTAATTTTGCATTTATTACATTTTCTGCATGCATAATCTTGAATTTTCATCTATACAATCGACTCTATTGTTACATGAAAGAAAAATTCTGCTCTTTAAGCAGCATTAAAAGTAAAAATATTTAAAGAAAATCAATATAAAATTTTTTTAAAAATGTATTAGCAACCTGGTCTTCCCTATTTAATAATGAGAGATTTTCTTTTTATAGTCACACAAAGAATGTTTGCTTGAACCACTCGGCACAGGAATCGAACTAACTGACAAGGGCATTGAGGATTAAAGTGTTTGTACAGTAATTGTGAGTTCAAACCCTGAGACAGGTAGTACAGACTAAGTGGAAACAAGACTAGCAAAAACTGAGCAGTAAAAAAAAAAGAGAGAAGGAAAAAAAGAGAGAAGGAAAAAAAGAGAGAAGGAAAAAAGAGAGAAGGAAAAAAGAGAAGGAAAAAAAGAGAGAAGAAAAAAGAGAGAAGGAAAAAAAGAGAGAAGGAAAAGAGAGAAGGACAAAAAGAGAGAAGGAAAAAAAGAGAGAAGGAAAAAAGAGAGAAGGAAAAAAAGAGAAGGAAAAAAGAGAGAAGGAAAAAAAGAGAGAAGGAAAAAAAGAGAGAAGGAAAAAAGAGAGAAGGAAAAAAGAGAGAAGGAAAAAAGAGAGAAGGAAAAAAGAGAGAAGGAAAAAATTAAAAAGAGAGAAAGAAAAAAATTTAAAAAAGAAGAAATAGAAGAATAAGAAAAAAAAAAATTCCTACACAAAGAGAGTGGAAGGAGTACAATCTACCTTAACTCTGCCCAACCTATAGATTAAATAAAAGGTGTGAAATTCTCTGAAGGTTACCCAGATCAAGACCTGAAGAAGACTGGAGAACACAATGGGATATTAACAACAAAGATGAAGATATTAGTCGGAATGCCAATAATGTAAACAATGACAAATTCGCATCCTAAAAATTCCAATAGAAAAATAAGGGAGATCACGGAAATAAGCAACAACATTCAGGTGGCAAAAATAATCCAGCAAGAGTTCAAAATGATATTTTTTATGAGAATTGAAAATAATGTCAATAATCACATTGTTCTAGGGTTGAAAAGGGAGACATAGGGCTGACTGGCGCTAGTGTTAAAAAGGATCTACATTGCCAACTGTTAACAAAAATCCAAATGCAACATCAATCGTCATCTTCTTTCTCCTTGAATCCAGCCCTTTTTCCATAACATTTTTTTGTTTCCTTCAGTCTCATGCCTTTCATCCTTAGTAACCTCTTGTGTTTTACACTATGACCTTGCTTGAAATTAAAAATAAAAAAAAAAATAAAAAAAAGATCCTGAGAATACCATGGATGAAGCATGTGAATAATGAGGAAGTTTCGAGAAAGTGAAAGCCAAAAGGATATTTATACTTAAAATAAGAAAGTTGAAATTTCTGGGACACATCATGAGGAAAGAGGGCTTGGGGAATTTGACACTCACAGTATACACTGAAGGCATGAGGCAAACAGTAACCTACTTAATGATCTTGTGTATGTGGATAATAGAACAAGGTATGAGAGGGATAGTAAAAAGATAAACATTGCTAAGAATAGGAAATCGTGGAGAAGCATGATCACCCAAGTGCTGAAGGGACACATCATATAGAAAAAGAAGACTGTCTTTGCATCACTTCTTAAATTTCTTCCTAGATCCTGACAGTTGTCATCTGGGTGGTGGCAAACAGAACTTTATTATAGATGGCCAAACCCTAATCAATTGACCACAAAAAAAAAAAATAAATAAAAATTAGGGAAAACAAGTAGTACTGTTTAACAAGCAGAAATTATGTTTATCTGAGGCTTTCTGGGGGTGTGAGTGATGGTGCAATTACAGAGCCAACATAGCACAACTATTGATATCATAGGAGGGTGGGAAGCATGGGTGAGCATGGAATGGCAGTCCCCAACCCAACAAGCAAGTCAAAGGCTGAATTACTGGCATCAAGCCCAGTCCAACCAAGATTGGCATTTGGGACACAAAAATGGTATTCAAAATGGTATTCATGGAGGGTTGGAGCCAAGATCACAATTAACAATACATCCTATTCATAATCCTGGCCAGCCCTCCCTTCCATATAAGGTAGGGAAACAGAAGCAAATATAAAAGATCTCCTTACCTAGGAAAATAGGCATGTATGACAGTATGATAGAAAACTAGGCCAATGCTTGAACGCTGCCATAATGTAAAAAGGTACTTTTTATTATATTGTTTCTCCCCAATCCCCTGGATGATGCTGGAACAAATTTGAAAGTAGTTAAATAATATGTATAGTTATTGGCAAAGTTTACGGGCATTGTTTTTGTTCTTTTCTTTTATCATTTCACCCCAAGCAAGGCAATGAAGCCACTAAGTCGGAATTAGTTACTGAGTATGAAAGAATATAAAAAAAAAAAATTAAGGAGTGAGAAAACAATAAAAGAACAGGAATTACAAAGACAGAATATAATGATTGACATTGCATTTAAAATTTTGAAGATCAAACTTGACTGGAAAGCAAGAAGCCAGAAGAGAGTTCAACAATCAAGAAGTGCAAGAGAAGAAACAGTTAGCATAGAAGTTACGATTACATCTAGCCATTTCAATTGTAAAATGATTTAGTACTGTGCTTAAATTCATAAAGTCTATGTACCATAGTGTAAAGTTTATCAGAACAATTATCTTGAATGTATTTATAGAAAGGCACAGGGAAGCTATGTGAAGGCAGTAGGAAAGAGACTGAAGCTGAGATGCCAGGTCAGGACCAATAATATTGCTGATTCTTTGGATTTTATTAAAAATCTCTACGCAGCAGGAAACGATGAGCGGAGAAAGAAAGAGAGTGGGTAAAGGAAAAGATGAGTGGGGAGAGAGAGAGAGAGAGGGGGTAAAGGAAAAGATGAGTGGAGAGAAAGAAAGAGTGTGTTGGTGTGTAAGTGGAGAGAGGGATAGAGTGTGTGTGTGTGTGTGTGTGTGTGTGTGTGTGTGTGTGTGTGTGCAAGTGGAGAGAGATAGGGCGAAGGAAAGCACGAGTAGAGAGAGAGATAGAGTGAAGGAAAGCATGAGTCATGAGAGTGAGTGAAGGAAAGAACATGAGAAGCATGAGACTTAATGAAGGAAAAGAATGAGTGGTGAGAGAGAGAGTGAATTAAAGATAAGATAAGTAGAGAAAGAAGATTGATTGTAAATGAAAGAGAAACGTGAAAGAATAAATGAGAGAACAAATAATGAGAAAGAGAGAAAGAAAAGGTGAAAGGCAAACAGAGAGATCAGAATGAATAGAAGAAAGTGAAAAATTCTAACATAAAAAATAATTCATTGCAAAATTTAATGAACTCCACTTACTTTTTTCAAAACCATAATAAAAAAATTTATCCTTAATTCTGCCTATTGGAAAGCATTACTAAAGTCTCTTGAATATTAAATAATGTGAACACATGGTTGTATGGTGACTATAGAGAAGATATTTACAGTATAGTTTGATTAGCTTTCAAACACAGCTCAATAATAGATAGGCATGACCACCTTGACTGACCAGACAATCAGGTACCAATTCAGGTCCACTTGTCACAGAACATTTTCCTGTTTTAGCCATTAAATATTGCCACTCAGTCAGATTGGTGTGTAGTTGTTGTGTCAGTTTTATATCATTGCAGCATTTGAATTCAAATTTGTCTACCTAGACTGGTTTCCAACCAAGGCTAGAGTGCCCCGTCTGCCTTGCTATTTAACCCATAGATAAGGAGAGGAGAGATGGAAATCTGATCTTTGCCTTGTGTAAAAGTGAATGCAACCATCTTGGCCAGAATTTGAACTAGGAACGCCAATTCCAATTTCTGCAATGAAAACCCCATACACGATGTGGGCATCCACAGATAGGCATGACAACATAACAAAAACAAAAAATGAGTGCATATAATCATAATAACTAAAGAAGAAGAGACTGACCAAATGACTAATGCTTTTAGTAAATGCACCTGATAAAAAAGCACAAAAAATGCAATCATCAGTTACTAATGACGCACCCAGAACATTAAAAAAAATTACCAACAAAAATACCATTTAAATTATTTACACGTCCTTATTTTTGTTGTTTTTATCACAGCGTTTCAGCCGTTGTACCTTCTGTCCTTCATCAGGTGTTTGTCAATCCAGGTAAACTCCAGGGAATTAAGAATTGAATCCTTTACTTAATCTGGGGGGGGGGGTAAACTTTTTCCCATTCTGCTGACAAAGTCTCTCATCAAGTTCTTACGTAGTCAGCTATCTAGACATTTTGTCTTTTGTCTTGCTAATGTAAATTTTGTTCCTGTGAAATAAAATTCTTCTTACTGATGATGACAGTTCCTTGGTGAAATATGTCAAGTAAAAATTTTTTAAATTGTCTTAAATATTTAGCATTCCATTGGATTCTCATTCAACTTTACTCAGGTAAGCGATGTGCAGTTTAACCGAAAAACCGACTTTTTTTTGGTTTCATCTTCACACCGTGAAACCGCATCGAATTTTTTTTATGAAACCAAACGATTTCAGTTTCGTTTTTATATCACTACTGAGTGTGAACGTATCCAAAGAAAAACTATTGAAAAAGACTTCCAGATGTTAATAAAATTAAGTTTTATCAACATTTATACCATTGTAAGAGAAAGAGATTGAACAAAAATATGTTAAAAATATTTATTGACTAGTTTTAGGAAATAAACGTGAAATCTATTTGTTTAAAAGAAACAAAGAAAAAAAAGGAAATACACAACGATGTCTTTTTGTTTCGGTTTTCAAAAATAAATAAATAAATAAAACTTTTTGCGGTAAGTTAACAACAAAATAGCGAGTAAAAATAAAGAAAAATAGTTGCCAATTTCATCTTAATGTTAAATTTTAAGAAGTTGGAATTTTTGTAAGGGTTTTCTAAGCCATTTACGCCAATCACGAAATAAATTAAAAAAAAATGAATGAAGATTTTTTTCTTTTTTTTTTTATAAGTAAATCTGTTTCTTATCTAGGGTATGCACCTAAATTAGATATTAAGAATAATTAAAATAGTTCTTAATTTCACTTTTAAGATGTGTATATTTCTAGATATGCAAGTCTCTGTTTTCTACAAAAAATTGTTTCTATAAACGAATACGCGTAAAATTAGATAAAAAAAAAAAAAAAAGTTTTAATCTCAATTTTAAAATGTGTATATTTTCAAAACTGCAAGTCATTTTTTTTAAACCCAAAGTAAAAATTATTCTTTTTTAGCCACTAGTGTTCGGTGGGGGTTTGTTATTGTTCTGCCTAAAATTCTTGGCAACGAGTGTTAATTGATATCACAAAAAAAAATTACCCATTTTCCATTTTTTTTTAATTTTTAATTAATCGGTAACTATAAAAAAATCAATTTTCAACTACTAACTAAAATAAATTGAGGAATATTTTACTGCACTGATCGAGTATTTATGCACTGATCGAATTTTGGTATAAAAAAATTTATCACACTAATAATCAAAAAGTAAAAACCCATTTAGTCGAGGGATTCCCATATATATTTCAAAACCAAAAACAAGCAGCATTCAAATACAATTTTAAAAATTTATTCCCTTATGCAAAAAACAAATTTCCCTCTTAAATGTCAACCAATGTTTGTTTTTTTTAATTATTTTTAATATTATGGTGATTTAGGTCTAAATCCACTATTGCATATTTTGAAGATGGATATGACAGTATGCAGTGTTCTGTGACTAAAATCTCCATCACCCCCACCAGTTTCTCACTGACCTCAGAGCTATGAGCAATCATTGCCACTTTCTTTCTCCTCTTTGCCTTTCTTCATCTATCATCCCCGACATTCTTCATTTTTATCCTTTCACTCAACGATTTTCATCCTTTTATTAATTCTGCTTCTTTCAAATTAAATCCCTTTAATCCCCCTTCCTACCAGAATGAGGCTTAAAGTATTTGAAACAAGAAAATATATATATATATATATAAACATATATAATTTCCCACCCAAAATCAGTACAAATCCAATACTAAACTAAACATGCTGAAAACTAGTTTCCAAGCAAAAAATGCTAGTTTTATATACAGGAGGTCCTCGACTTATGTAGGATATGCGTTCTTACGCATATATGACATAACCTGATTTTTGGTGCAGGTTGGAACACACCTACATAAATACCCACGAATCTACCTTATGTTTGGGAGCCATAATAAAACGCAAAAAGTTGCCAAAAACAAAAAAACGATACAAATGAGAGAAAAATCGGATAAAGCACAATCCAATATAGTGTATAGACCGTGAAGAAAGTGGCGTCTTCCTCATATAGCGCCACGTGACAATGTATTATATTAAGTGAGATGGCGGCGTAACCATGAAACACCATACGTCAGGTCTGACGTAACCGGAAGACCTTCTGTATCCAGTTTTCTAAACCAGATTATATCTGATTTAAGACAAGCAGGACAAAGAGGAAAAAAGAGTACCTTGTGTAAATAGATAACAGAACAGAGAATTCTAGAGCTAGAATGGATAGGAAGTTGTGGAGGGCCTCAAAGGATAGGAAGTTGTGAAGGAGCCACAAAGATTACTCACATCTTGAAGGGACAGAGGGAAACCACAAATAACTTTCCTAACAAGTTTGTGTAAATGAGCGGCAGAACAGTGATTAGGAGGAATAATAATAACAATCATTGCTTAAAGCTACAAAAGATAGGAAGTTGGAAGCCATCAATGGTTGTGTTAGAGCAAAGTCACAAGTTAAAGGGTTTCAGCATATTGGCCTTGTTCTACAACTAATCCAGTAAGATTGTGCTCTTTCCCAAAAACTGTAACTAAGGTCTTCTCAGCATAGTGGTAGCATAAACCACAGGTTGGCTTTTTGATTGTCCTAGAAACAGAAACAAACAGATTAGCTACCTACCCTAGATTGACAAATCTGTAAACAAGCAGCCAGACTTGATTATATATATATATATATATATATATATATATATATATATATATATATATATATATATATGCACATGGTGTATCAAAAATACATTTACAAACTTTGGAGGTGAGCTCCTGACATCAAAACAAGGTAAAATGTCCATATAAACACATGTCCAAAAGGCCATATAGAATGTGTTCTTCATGGTCAGGCATATGATTGGATCTTAGTCTTCTTCAATCTATGGTTTATGGGGCCACAAATCATGTTTTTGCAACGCAAAGTTTGTAAAGGTATTTTTGATTATATATATGTAAAATGTGCGTATATATATATATATATATATATATATATATATATACACACACACACACACAATTTTTATATATATTATATATGCGTGGTACTTATTGGAAAGCACTCAATATCAGTGATAGAGCTAACATATTTAGTTGGATTGATGTATCCAACTAATATATATATATATATATATATATATATATATATATATATATATATATATATATATATATATATATATATAGTAACAATGATTGTGCTTCATAAAACAAAAAATAATGGCCAACCTGTGTATTTCTGAAGGATAACACTTAAGACAAGCAGTCTTAATTAGAATGCTCAATATCAGGAGATGGAACATTAATTGCAACAAATAAAATTAAATGTTTAACTTATCTTTCCTGACTCAGAGTTTCATAGATATGTTAGCCACCTGTTATACCCACTGCAAATAGATACCATATCTATGAAACTGAGTTGGGAAAAGATAAGTTGAACATTTAATTTTATTTGTTTCTCTCTCTCTCGTGTATGAGAGAGAGAGAGCTTCATTATTCCAATGTTCCATATAAATAGTAAAAATATTCTTTAAATCCCAATGAAGATTTTCTTAAATCCATTTAAAAAAAGTTATTCATGGTAAATTTTCTAATCCACTTTATTCCCAAAAAATCATGTGTAGTATTCTTAAGTTGGCCTAAATCTTAGAAGTATTATCACAAATTTGTGATTATTTTTTTCTTTCATCATTATTGTTCCTCTTAATCCCAAGCCTCAGGTCAGTTAATATAGTTTATTCTTTTAGCAAGCAGCATAATGACATTTAGACAACTTAAAACTATTGTATCTACTACTAGTAGGTGTAAACAATCAACCGAGTAAAGAAGAATGTGGTGATATGACTTAAATAATCTGTTGGGGGTTCAAAATTTTATCATGAACATTTTAAAAGAGTATGTATTCATACAATGAGGCATTTATTTTAAAACAAAGAGAGGGGAGCAATGTATATATTATGTGAATATGTACTGTAATAAAATGTCCATTTTGAAGCCATTACTTGACAATTTGTCAGCTAATCAGCCTCCCTTGTCAAGTCAGTAAGGAGTTACCCATGTCAAATACTCTTAAAAAATCATTTGCATTTCAATATAAGGGAAGAAAAACATGCATACTTTTTTTTTTTTTTAATCATTTCACCCCAAGCAAGACGTGAGTGTCACTAGTACGCAGGTGGTTACAGAGAGTGAAAGTGAGAGAAAAGACTGAGTATAGGGGAAATTGAGGAAAGGATAAAAGATGTACAGTGTTCCAGTCAACAGAAGATGGTGGTTGATGTTGCATTTAAATTTTTCAAGATTGTAGTTATCAGGGAAGCAAGTAAGTGGAAGGGAATACCACTGATGGGAAGTGCAAGAAAAGAAACTTTTTTTTTATCAACAGTTTGAACAATATGCCAGTAAACTAAAACCCTCAGTCACAATGACTTGTGACTTTGTACTAGCACAAGCATCAACAGCTTCTGAACAATTTTTTTTCTAACCACTTTCACTCACAAGAAGTTATTCCTTGACAAATTGACTATGGTGAGATTTGAACCCGGATCTCATTCATTGAAATCTACATTTGGCATTTCTGACAGAATTTCCTTGTCAGAGAAGGCTTCTTCGTAATTTGGAAGAGTCGATCGTTAAAATTAATCAACACAAAATGTCTGTTGTCTTTAATAATATTTGCCTTAAAGAATATTTTTTCTGTATATCAACACTAAGATTTGTATATAAAAGATTTGCAAACATTTAATCAGATTGTTAAAGTGATCTCATTTCAGAATATTGGTTCTTCATTTCATTTTTTTTTTTTTTTTAAACTGTAAGGTTTACCCTGTACAAGACATGGGAAGCATATCCACTTGTATGGATAGGAGGGGAAGATAACAGTCAACTCTAGACTTGAACATTTTAAGATTGTAGTGATCAGGGAAACATCCTCTTGGGAGTCTGTTTCACAAGGCAGTGGTTTGTGGGAAGAAACCGAGTGGAACTTACTTCTCACTGAAGGAATATGGAGGGAATATGGGTGGATTGCTACTATGTAAGTGGCATGGTGGGCCCTAGCTGTGAAGGTTAGATCTAGTGGAACCAAAGAATGTAGTTGGTCTGAGAACTTTCCATGGTAGTAGTGATAGAGTAATGAGAGACTTGCCACACCCAGCCTGTGGGAGAGAGATTGGAGGGTGGAAAATAATTCTTCTCCAACAAAGACTCAGGGATGCTTTTGAACTCTATCAAGAGTGGAAAGTGAGGTCTGGGCAGCTCCCACCCAAATATGGCAACAGTACTCTATTTTCAGCCTGATCTGGCTCTCATAAAGGTAGAGGATAGCATGAGGAGTCAGGTACTTACTGGAGCGGTACAAGGAGACGGTCATTTTTTTTTTCTGCATCTTTAGTGATGGATTGTATATAGGAGTTCCACTTGAGGTCATGTCTGAGTTTGAGGCTCAAAATATCCTCTCAAAGCACAGAGTCTCCTTGAGGAGACATCTGTCGATCGTGACCGGCAGTGGTTTGGGGTCCGATCAGTGGTGATAGAATGTAACCAGTTTGGCTTTTGAGGTATTGAATGTAAACAAACATATGGCAATGTTTTAATAACTTAGAAATAAAGGAATTTACCAATATTGATTGTAATTCTTTATTTTGTTTTAAACAAAGGTGACCTTGTTATGCAATAATCAGATGATTTCCTTTAGGCTTTAATCAGACTAAAGTGATGTTTACACTGATGCAACTACACATGTGCACAAAGGAAAAGGAAAATGAAATTTTAAAACATTTTTTCATATTCAATGCAAAACAATAGGTTCATAAAATATTTCAAAATTGAAGAGCAGACCTTCTTGACAAAGACCTTATTGTTCTACCTACTAAGCCTATCACAACTACAATTGAAAAGAATTTATCTCAAAGCTCAACTTAAAATTGGTTACAACTACTTTTAAAACAATAAAAGTCTTAATACAAAAGAAAATAAAAAGCTATAACTTATATATTCATATAATTAATCCAAAACAAAATAAGCTCAAACTTGGAGGAATTTATTTGTTCACCTGTAATGATTGCCACAAGGAATACATTGGAAAAACCTCAAGGAATTTAAAGAAAAGCTTATATAAACACAAAAGGTATATTTTACAAAACACACTCAATGCATTAGTTGCTCACTGTAATGAGTTTGAGTAGAATTTTGTTTAAAAAAAATTCTACTTAATTAAAAGAGATAGCAATTTACTAAAGCAATAGTGTATAGAAAGTGGTTTGATTGCATTATCATCCAAAATAAATTTATGTACAGGTTTTTACATTTTCATCTTTCTTGAGAGATCTTCAATTATCACAATGTAAGATATTTAATAACAAAAGTAATGAAAACTTGAACAAAAAGAAAAAGAAACTAAATGAAATCCGCTAGGCTATATAACCAAAACATATTTTAAAATTTTCAGTGTCCCCATTCCTTCAGTATCTGTCGATATTTCTGAGATGAGGTATTATGTACAATGTTCATATTCCGAATAATGTAAATAGTGTCCCCATTCCTTCATGTGTATATGTTGTCACATCAGCATAAACCTTACTTTAGCCCAATGAAGTCCTAAAGAATGAAATTTGTCAAACAAAAAACTTCCCTCTTTGTTATATAGTTTTTTCTCTAAAACAGACATGTGTTTTGAGAAGGTATGTAAATGTCAACAGCAGGCAATATAAGTTTTGTATAAGTATATCCACAGCAGCAGAAGTGGTAATCAGTCAATTTTAATACCTTGTTGATAAAAATATTTATATTATGATACCAAGCCTGTTTAACTTATAAGTATATCAGTGAGGTAGCAAAATGCCTGCTACAGTGATTGTAAGCATCTTAGTTTCACAGGTCATAGCAAGTTTGACATTCACTAGTTGTTTTATAAATCTAGTCTTGTGTCACTAAGATTGGCTCAGTTCAATAAATATGTAAAATCTAGTAGCATAAATAACAAAAAAATAAATATTACAGTAAGTTGAACAAAGCAACATGTATTGGAATTTTGTATGTTTTTTGTGGGTTTTTAATCTGAGACAATGCTGGTCAGTCTTTGTTTAGTATCCAGAATGGAGACCAGCAGTGAATACAGGCATTCAATAGAAATAATTGTAGATTATTGACTAATTTCTTTCGCTTTTCTTATTTTTGTATAAAAACCTGACACATGTAGTGTTCTTTTGTTAGTCATACAATCAGCTTCCAACACTAGAATGTAAAAAAAAAAGTGTAAAAAGCTGATATGAAAAAAAAAAACAAAAAAAAAACAAAACAAAAAAAAAACAAGCAAGAAATTAAACCAGAAATATTCGATAGAAATAATGTTTTCAATAAGGTATACTTTTAAAGGTTTACTGATTGATAATGTACTGGACTACTTCTATGTGCCATGTCTGTTCTGGAAGTTAGTGATCTTGGCTTTCCACAACTTCCCATCTTTTTTTTTTTTAGCTCTTAGCGATATTTGCCTTCTTAGTTTCTCCCACACCCTGTTTTGCCATCCATTCACGCAAGCTTATTAGGTAAGTTACTTGATGCCCCCTCTTTTCTTCAATATTTCCTGTGAGTGTCAAATTTTCTAAACCTTCTTTCCTCATATGTCTTTATTACTGTTAATTTGTCTTGCATATATTGTTTGCTTGCTTTATATTATTTTTTGCCCTGTTCATTTCTTTTCTTTCTCTTGTTATTGCTCCACATTGTTCCTCACCGAGTGTCTCATATTCGTGGCCTTATTTTAAAACCAAGCTAAGCTTAGTAAATAAAACTATATTGTCCTTGGATATCTCACAGTTGGGTAATGGTTAACAGGCTGGTCTGGTTGATCATTACAACTGACGAGTGTATTCAATCCTTATTGGGTGACCTATATTTTTTACCTTGTGCCAAACTAAGGAGAAGTAAGTAAATGGCAACTAAGAATATTATTTAAAAGAAAACCTTTTTGAGTATGAAAATTTTTGCAAAATGAATTTAAGGATATGAAAAGGGGAATAGCTCATATTGAGATTAGCATCCCAAACTATTACACTTGTTGGTGGCTGGGGGAGATATGCCCAGTTGGCACAAAGTAGATAACAAATTTAACCAGAACAAAAGTGTAAAAAAGTAACCTATAATTGAAATAAAAACAAACATTTTATTAGTTACTTTAATTATGGATTTTATTTATTTTGCTACATTGTTAGGAAGAAAGTTTTTTTTTTTCTTTTCTTTTTCTAAATCTGTAGGGGGTAGGAGAGGACCGGTTAAGCTGGTAATAAGCCCAGACTTGATAGGAAACATAAGTAGATTTTTTAATCAGTGCTAAATACATATGATTTATGTCTGGGTATATACAATTACATGTAGTCTATATGATGTACCTTCAAGTAACAGAGCTCGCGTTTGCCTCTGCCGGGTAGGGGAGTAGAATCCCTGAAGATTGTAGGTCCATGCCAATTAGCTCACATGCTCCCAACCTCTGCTCTGACTGGCTGAAGACAAATATTATTTATTCATTTATTCTTTTAAATTGTATGAATAAAAATATAAATAGCAGTAACAAAAAAAAAAAAAAAAAATGATGGATTCTGTATTCCTCAATTATTTGTGCTTCAATTTTTCAAACTTTGATAATCCGGATGTGAAATGAAGAGAAAAATTGAAATCATCCAAAACATTTTTCAATTATCCAACCTAAACCCATTCTTCACAGACAAGCGTTTTGAGAAGTTAGAAAACCATACTCAGCGTTTGATAACAATGCTAACAGAATCAGCTGGGGAAGAGAAATAATTTTGATAAACAAACAAGAAATTATATGTGGGTATAAAGTGGGTGATCAATTCTATATTACAATCAATATATAAAATGATCCCTCGCTTTGTAGCCACAGTAGTTTCTATACATCTATACTCTACTGAAAACAAGTATTATTCATTTATTTTTAAAAATTGCATGAATAAAAATACAAATACCTCAATTATTTGTGCTTCAATTTACCAGACTTTGATAACCCAGATGTGAAATGAAGAGAAAAATTGAAATCATCCAAACATTTTTCAATTATCCAACCTAAACTCATTCTTCACAGACAAGCGTTTTTCAGAATTTGCAAAACCATACTCAGCATTTGATAACAATGCTGATAGAATCAGTTCAATTAACTCTTGTTAATCTCCATGTCATTTTCCTACAAAGAAAATACATTTGAATTAACACAGTGACCAGGGTATTGCTGAACTTCCAACTGCACCAGAAAATGTTGAAGAGGCGGAGGATGATAACGATATTTGCCATATTGAAATTCAATGGCTTCAATGCCCAATTTATCTTATTAAAAATAGAAATTGAATAGCGAATGGAACCATTTTGAAGAGGGAGAGGAGGATGATAACGATATTGCCCATGTTGAAATTCAACAGCCTCGATGCCCAATTTCAGACACCAAAGCAATGATTATGTTTGACAAAATGTTCAAGTTGGTTGCACTTTCAACCAAAAGCTACCCTTACATATACAGTGACTTTAATCCAGCTTCAGCAGTTCAGAGCAGAAAAACGTGTGCTCATCCAAAAACAGACAAATATTGACATATTTATTTTTCATAAAACAAACTGGACAAGACTTTGAAAAAACCATTTGAAAATGTCATTTGATATGTTAAAAATTCTTTCAACAAAATGACTTCCTTTTATTCGTTTTTGATAACTTAGGTATTCAATTATTCGGACATATTTTTTCAAAACCCATTTCCCAGGTTCTCTGAATAATTGACAAAGTACTATATATATATATATATATATATATATATATATATATATATATATATATATATATATATATATATGCACATTTCATTAAAAACGACTGACAAGGTGCTTTTATTTAGTTTTTTATATAATTTCTCGTGCGATCTAATAAAGCTTTTCTTTTCAGAGGATAAATTATATAAAAACTGTCCAAATGTTGTTTTTATCCGAGCGCTTTCAGCTATACATTTAGCCATTTTTAAGGATTGATCGCACGAGAAATTATATAAAAAACTAAATAAAAGCACTTTGTCAGTCGTTTTTAATGAAATGTGCATGAAAGAAGGTTTGCTGCCTAAATACACAAATATATATATATATATATATATATATACACACTGTCCTGGGTATGTTGATAAACTACATCCAGCAGCAAGATTGCCTGGAACCACCTCTTAATTGCTGGTGTTCCCAGGTCCACCCTGACCTGGGATGGTAGCACCTGTTAGAGTCCCAGCTATGGGCAAATAGTTGACCCCCAAACTGGGGTCAAAACACTATGAAAAAAAGATTATTGCCAGCAATAAATTTTTGGAGAAAAAAATATTAACAGCAATACATTTTTGGAAAATGAAAATCTTGTCAGCATTAAATAACCCATTGAGGTTGATATGCCATAAAACCAAACTCTCTCTCTCTCTCTTATATATATATATATATATATATATATATATATATACATATATATATATATATATAATCCATGGGATGGATTATATATATATATATCCCAGAGCTATTAAGACACCAACAGACTTCCAGTAATAATGAAAAAGTTGCCATTGGCAGCTGGTTTAGCCAGTCACATGAAATCACACCAGAAAAATCAGGTGCAAACTCCTCTGAATGCAACCCTACCAGAAAGACCTGCAGGTTACTTGTGTGAGTTTTTGTTACAAGGCTTGTAAGTCTGTTGTGGGACTCAAATGTCACATGATTGTACACAGGGACAGACAAGTTTCCAACATAGGTAACACTTTGTTTGTCACGTGCGTAAGATAGCTGGCCGTAAGAATCAATTACGGACCCATAGCAGAGTGTTAGCTCAGGTATAAATGATGGAAATAATAAAATTCTGAATGAAAAACACAAAAAAGCTACTAAGTGAAGAGATGCTATTCTGCAAAGAAGAGACAGTCATCATATATATATATATATATATATATATATATATATATATATATATATATATATGTATGTATATGTATGTATATATGTATATATAATAAAGCATAATAATTAAAAAAAAAAAAATCCACATTACAACCAAAGACGTTTGCGGTTTCTCTCTTCTTTTTAATATACACACTTTTCTCTCGTTGGAACTACTATAACCTCTTCCTTATATATATATATATATATATATATATATATATATATATATATATTGATATTATTATGATAGACAAATGTTTAAATTGTTTGCCCTTTCAACCAGAAACTACACTTATAAATTTGTAAATTACAGAACACATCCATAACAAAATTTAAAAAAAAAAAAATTTTTTCTCCTTTTTATAACTTAACCCAATGCCACCAGTAAGCCCTGCTAAAGTACTTGCAAGGGCCTCTAAGGCCGGAATATCAGAATATCTATCTATATGTCAAAGTGTGATTATCAAGCTATCTATCTGATTGTCAAGGTGTAAATATCAACATATATATCTTTATATCGAAGTATGAATGACAAGCTATCTATCTAGTTATCAAGGCCCGGATATCTATTATTGGCATTAAATAACCCAACGAGGTTGTAATGCCATAAAACACAAACAAACAGAACACATAAAAGAGAATAGTAGTTTAGCATATACCTAAATTGTTATGGTTGCTGTGGAGGGTGGAAATTTCTAGGCCACATGAGGAAGGTGGGCTTGAAAAATTTGATACTCACAGGACAGATTAAAGGCCAGAAGGACAGACAAAAACTATACACATAACCTAAGCTTGAAAAAAGGATGATGGAACAAGGTTTAGGAAAGATAACAAAAAGACAAGATTTATTAAGTGTACAAGATGTTGTTGAGAGCCATGATTTCCAACATCCTGAAAGAACATGGCAGACAAAAGAAGAAGAGGAGGAGAGACAAGAAAGACATCATTTTAGTGCTTTCAATCTAATTCATCTTTTCTGAATAGAAAAGCAAGGTCACTTCATGTAGTAAATTTACAACATAACCACTTGTGACGTTTGTTAAATTGTCATATTTTTTTTACCCAGTTATCTTAACCCTACTTTTTTATGAAAGCCAAGATGAAAAAAAAAAAATTGGAGATTTTAATCTGTGTCTGTCTATATCTCTGAGTATTATCATTATTTACATTATTCGAACTGTTATTCTCAGCTTCATTGCCATATTCACAATGTTTTGGCCATTGTACACGCCGACCTTCTTCAGGTGACTGAAATTTTGTCCACCATTGTAGATTGTTCTAGTTCCATGTGCCATACAATTTTCAGATGTCTCAGTTATATCTCAACTCTCCAAGTTTTTGGGTTCGCCCAAAACAGCTTCAGTCTGCCTACCCTTTGTGAAGGGATTATTGGAGAAAATACAAAAGATTTGTGGTCCTTATAACATCGGGACAATCTTCAAAAATGGTTCAACATGTTGCAGACGCCTGTTCCAAGTAAGACCCTCCCAGAGGAGAACATGACTGGCCTGGTATTGAACTCACAACTCTTTGGGTCTAGTTACTGGATCTAACCAATGCCGGTTATCCACTAAGCCATATGTCCTTGAGGACATCTGTATATGAATTTATGGGACTTATAAACCTAATGTCTCAGCAATCATTTTTTTACCAGTGCTCATATTGCAATTTTTCTGTTATTATTATAGCATATTTTTTTACTAGGGCTTATATTGCAATTTTTTGTTGTTATTCATTGCTTTTCTCTAGCACTCCTTATTACTGGTTCCCATATTGTATTCATATCTATGCTTGGCTGGATTAGGAGAATAACACATGTGCTGATTCCTTAAGTTTTCATATTTTCCAGTGATGTTCCTTTGTCTATTATTTCAACCTCATTCCACAGGAGGCAGTGATCCTTTTTTCCCTCCATATATGGTCAGCTATGCCTGACTTTTCTATTTCCCCACATGTTACCACTCAGGCTCAGGCAGATAAACTGTTAGATACTGGAGAAAGCTAAGCCACCCAAGTCAAGCATCACAAAATTGGAGAGTCCATCTCTTCTCCCCCCAGCTATGGGTAAATAGCAGAACAGACTGGGTTCTATAGCCAACTAGTTCTAGGAGAAGGAAAACTGAATTTAAACCAGCCTGGAGAGGGTTGGGCTTCATCATGCTATCTCACCCAAGACACAACAATTCTGCTGTAGCAGCTATACATGTGGTATCTCTACAACTCCAACGAGAGTTACAGGACTTGTGATCGTAAGATAAAAAAGTACTGATAACTGCCTTATATAAGTCATTTTGCTGTCATTTCTTTATGACATAGGCAAACTAGTTTTAAGATGGTGACCAATTGAGGTTAACAATCTACATAAAGCATAAAAGCAACTCCATAAAAATTATGAGTGAGTCATTAGTTAAGTTTAAGCAAGTCATAAGATTTCTAGAAATGGAGACAAGAGTGCTTGGAGAAGAGTGGTCAGTTAAGTGGTGAGCAAGTGGTTGATAAGATTCTGTGGTCAAACAGCTGATGAGGGAGGAAATGGTTATGAAGGCGGAAAAGTTGGGAAACAACCAGGTGGTCCTGATGGAAGAGTTAAGAAGAAAAGGAGGGTCATGAAAGAAAGGCTTAAAAGTTCTTTTCAAAATATTCTCTGATAAAACAGATTTGAACTGAAGAGAGAAAGAGAGACATACAGACAAGCATGAAAGAGAGATAGAAATGGAGAGAGATGCAAAGAGATGCAGAGAGAGAGAGATGCAAAGAGATGCAGAGAGAGATGCAAAGAGATGCAGAGAGAGAGATGCAAAGAGATGCAGAGAGAGAAAGAGATGCAAAGAGATGCAGAGAGAGAGATATGCAGAGAGAGTGATATGCAGAGAGAGAGATGCATAGAGAGTGAGATAGAAATGGAGAGATGCAGAGAGAGAGAGAAATGGAGAAATGCAGAGAGAGAGAGAGAAATGGAGAAATGCAGAGAGAGAAATGGTGAGATGCAGAGAGAGAAATGGTGAGATGCAGAGAGAGAAATGGTGAGATGCAGAGAGGGTGAGAAATGGTGAGATGCAGAGAGGGTGAGAAATGGTGAGATGCAGAGAGGGTGAGAAATGGTGAGATGCAGAGAGGGTGAGAAATAGAGTGGTACAGAGAGAGAGATGCAGAGAGAGAGAGATGCAGAGAGAGAGAGAGAACTGGATAGAGATGCAGAGAGAGAGAGAGAACTGGAGAGAGATGCAGAGAGAGAGAGAACTGGAGAGAGATGCAGAGAGAGAGAACTGGAGATATGAGAGAGAGGGAAATCAAAAAAGATATAAGAGAGAAAGAAAGAAATCAAAAAAGATATGTGATAGAGGAGAGAGAGAGAGTGAAAAAGATGGAAACGAGAGTGATAGGTGGAAATACTTAAATGTCTAAGAAAAAAAACCAGCCGTTAATCTTCCTTCTTAATTGGAGTCCCAGATCAGATATTTGCCAATGCTTAATTGAGGAAGTAATCTAGAGAATAGCAAACAAACAAGTAATCTCTCAGTGTTCTACCAATTTTCCTTCAGAGAGAGAGAGAGAGAGAGAGAGAGAGAGAGATAAGCCAACAACCCCACTCTCAACCCCAAACTTCTGGATATCTGCTATCTTGCTGACCACAGCATGGACACAGGCAACAGAATTTTGGTTGCCCCCCCCCCCAACCCCTACTCCAATAGTAATTTCAACACTCTTCAAATTGTTCTTGAGGAGTGGCTTCAAGAACTATTAACTGTTTAAAATCTTTACTTTATATTGGAAAACATTTTCTTTTTACATCTCCATGTTATAGAAAGTTTAAAATTATAATTTAAAAGTTAAATTGAATTAGTGTATTTGCTAACTAATGTTTTTTTTTTAACTGCTTCAGGACTTAGGCAATCATAACTCCCCACATATTTTGTTTTGCTTTAAAAGTAATTGTTTTCTTTCTAGTGAAACTATATTGGGTTACTGAAATAACTACAAGTAGTGAATTGGCCTCCATTTGAAAAGGTTTCAATCAAATTTTAAATTGACTTTTCATTCATAGCCTAAATTATAAGCAAAGTAGTCTAAAAATCACAAACAGTTCAAGATTAATTAAATTCAAGATTTAAACTGGAGATACCAAAATCAAACAAGTACAAAAATTTAAAGGTGAAATATGAATGCGCATTGGAATAGTGAAAGATGCCTTCCAAAAGCTGGGCAAAGTATTAAGAAACAGGAAAATTTTGTTAGAAACAAAGAGGATGTAATAGCAGTGCTCCTATACTGAATGCTGGACAATCTCTGCAAAGATGAAGAAGAGACTTGAAGCAACAGAAATCTGGTTCTACAGAAGGATACTGAGAATACCATGGACTGAACATGAAAGGAATGAAGAAGTTTTAGAGAAAATGGAAACAAAGAGAACACTTAGACTTAACATCAGAGGTAATTGAAATTTCTAGAGCACATAATGAGGAAAGAGGGCTTAGAAGACTTAATACTCACAGGAGAGATTGAAGGCAAGAAGGCCAGAGGAAAATAATGCAAAACATACTTCGCAAGCTTAAGTAAATAGGTGGCAAAGCAAGGTTTAAAAACGATAAATTAAGCAAGAAGAAAGGACTAAACATCAATTGTAAAAAGAGAGAATGCAAGGTTGTTAGCAAAAAGGAACAGCCCATGATGCAAATTACAAATTGAAGATAGCAAAATAAAACAATTTTAACAATTTAAATATCTGGGAAGTGTTTTAACAGAGAACAACACTGAAATCTGAAGGTGAATTGGGATAGCGAAAGATGCCTTTCAAAAGCTAAGTAAATTAAGAAATCGAAAAAATTTCATTAGAAACCAAGACAATCGCTGCAAAGATGAAGAAAAGACTTGAAGCAACAAAAATCTGGTTCTACAGAAGGATACTGAGAATACCATGGACTGAACATGGGAGGAATGAATAAAGAAGTTTTAAAGAAAATGGAAACAAAAAGAACACTTAGACTTAACATCAGAGATAATTGAAATTTCTAGAGCACATAATGAGGAAAGAGGGCTTAGAAAATTTGATACTCACAAGATTTATTGGAGGCAAGAGAGACAGAAAAAAGCAGTGCATGACTTACCTACAGTAAGGTGTAAAGGGTTGACAAAACAGATTAGATGAGATAGAAAAAAAAAAAACTTTACTAACAACTGCAAATGACAAGAAATTGTGGAGAGCCATGATCACCCACTTCCAGAAGAGACATGCCACTCAGAAGAAGAGCTTTCAATAGTAGCCCAGTTTTTGACCTCTGCACTAAAGTGACTGCACCAAAAGTTTCCAATGTTTTTCCCTTCCACCTAATCTTGCAGCTCATTGCAATTCACCATGTTTATGGCTCAATATTTTAGTACACAATCTACCATCAATAACAAAACCTCATATCTTGATTTAATTTTGTTTAGTGCATATCAACCTCTACCAGCTATTTAATGCCAGAATGTAAATATTTTGAACATTGTTTTATGGCTTCAACTACAGATAAAATGTATTGTTAAACATTTTTCCATCTACTGTTGTTAATTTTTAATATATCCCCAAAATTTGACATCATTTCGCAGGCCAATAATTTTAGCAATTCTTGTTGAAATAACCTCAAATTTTCACAGAATGTATAGAAACAGATCAAGATTTTATATATAATGTTTTATTTTATTTCTGTTTTCAGGTTGAGCCATGTGTTCACTCCCGACGAGAAGTCATTTTGCATCTTGGAATATTGCTCGCACACAATCACTCAAGACTGTGCAGTGTGTCTTCAATGTAAAACTTGGAAAACTTCATCAACTGTCAAACAAATTTGGATTTGGTACCAAAAATTTAAAGAGGAAGGCTGTTCCTTAAAACAGGGCTAAAGGATCTGGTAGACCATCATCAACATCAGCATGTTTGACAAGAGCTTAACTACCAACTTGACGTGTGCTACATCACAGGCAGTGCACATACTGAACACTTATAAAATCAGTCCCATAATAAACTTATGATGTTCAACACCTAAACTGTTCAATTTCATTGAGCTAGACTTTGTAGTTTTCAAGATAATTGCTTTTAAAATTAAGTCAAATTTTGGGGGACACCCTGTATATAATGTATTGCTGATATTTTTACTATAAAAATGTATTTTTATACTTTCATAATGTTTGGGGGTTTACTATTTGCCAATAGCTGGGGCCCTAACAGATGCTACCACTCCGGGTCAGGGTGGACCTGGGAACAATAGCAGTGAAGAAGTGGCTCCATGCTCCTGAAAACCGCTAATCCCCCAATCAGAGGCCTTGCTGATGAAACATCAGATGCAATGTGATATTTATATAATTTTTTAAATGAATTCCATAAATAGCAAGGGCATAGATTAAACCAATTACATGACCTGCAAAGTGGGAAGAGCTCCCCAAAAGGGGTCACCTTCAGTGGGGTTGCTTGCAAACTTTAATATAGACAAACATTTTGACTATATACAAACACAAGCAGTGGTGATTCCTATTCCCACACTGTCATATACACATACATTTTATGGTGAACTCTCCTGTTGTATTTGATGGTCAAGCAGCTCAGTTCCTAGGAACCGACAGCCAGACACCAGCATATATGATTTGATTATAGTGGTGAAGGCTTTGTACAGAACCAACCACACTTTTTGAAGGGCCGAATACAGAGACCTGGTGCCCTATGTGTCACAAGATCCCCAAACAAACCTCCGCAGGTTTTGAATTCAGAGTTGTTCTCCTAGACTAGTTGCCATTCAAGGCTACAGAACCCAGTCTGTCCTGCTATCCACTACTCCACCATGTCTTATATATATATATATATATATATATATATATATATATATATATATATATATATATATTAGTATTAAAAAGTGATCAATATACATATAAAAAGATAAAAATTTAACATGTAGAGCTTTTAAGAATAAAAAAATTAGGAGATCAGCTGATTCCGCTATCTTGGTTTCAACCTTTCAGTATTTTCAGGCGATTTCAAAATTTTGACAGAAATCACCTGAAGATACCAAATGGTTGAAACCAAGGTAGTGGAATTGGCTGATCTCTGAATTTTACATTATATATATCCTTACATTTGCCTTAATAAAGCCCATCAGAAGCCGAAACATGTGGCTTAGATAAGTTTTCCTTTTGTCTTTATTCATATTGTTCTTGTACAGATATATATTTTGTTATATCTGAAATTTTACATGCACATAAACACACACATTATTTATATATATATATATATATATATATATATATATATATATATATATATATATATATACACATACATACATACACACACACACACAAACACACACACACAGTGGTTGAGGTAAAAGTCATATACCATAGGGTTTAATTAATTAATCATGTTTTAAATGTCTAATTTGTTTTGATGTTTTCCTATTTTGCAGAAACATTAAGGTAGTATTCATATAAAATACAAATTTTATTGTAACCTAATTAGAGACAATAATGGATCATATGCAATATAGGTGACCAATTCAATTAAAAAAATTGAAAATAAATACAATGTATCAAAATACAAATTAGAGACATGTCATAATAGATCATTCCATCTTAAATAAATGTCATAATAGATCATTCCATCTTAAATAAATGTCATAATAGATCATTCCATCTTAAATAACTCAACAATCTTTTGCAGCAGTTTTTAACATCAACTTGAGATTTTTCTTGTTAAAATGTAGAATAATTTTAACACATTCAATATTATGGATATAAATTAGTGAATTTTATATTCCGTGTTTTTTCGAGATTTAGCACGAGGAAAACAAATTCATGGATATGGAGGGGGAAAAAAGAGACCCCAGAATGACAGCAAAATCCGCAACATTTTTCCATCCTTTAATAGTCAGTTGTGCTTAGTTTCATTTGTAACGTATATAAATGGAGGTAAAAAAAAAGCATATGTTAATAAGATAGCAAGGGTAACTAACTTCTGCCCAAAACCCCCAATCTTGGGTTCAGTGGGGAGTAGTATATGACAGCCTGGTTGCCAGTATGGGTAAACTAGATTGTTTAATAAATTTTACAGGTTACATAAACATCATATAATATATCATGTAAGTTATAATCTGTATTGGAATGTCAGTACCTCTGATGATTGCATATACAGAAATGTAATTTTTTTTTTTTTTTAAGTAGAGCAGGGTAGAGTGGAGATGAGGTGGGGGGTCTGGGATAAGGAGAGATTTTGGTAAAAAGTTTTTGATTTACAATGCTGGAGTCAGTGTAAGAAGCAGCAGGGATGAAGACAGGAATGTAGATTCTACTCGATCATGTCGTGATATCAGATACATTTTCTATAAGCACTTTGATGTGATGTACAAACAGAGAGGAGGCTGATGCTAAGAGATTTCTTAAAAAAAAAATTTTTGTAAAGGGGGGTAAGAAAACAGTTGGTTGTCCAGAGTTGAATGAAAGAGTCAATCATCCAGATTTATGTATAAGAAGACAGAAACTAAATAAAAATAAGAGGTGTTGGATGTTATATGACCATATCAACCAGCAAAGCCAATCGTTTCATTGAATGCTTCTGTCATTTGTGGTGGTCAGAGTTTTCAAAGTGTATCACAGGGACAATTAAGGAAAACAATCATGGGCAAAAATGTGAAATCAAAGATTAACTCATCTTATACCCAACACTTCCCACTAGAACAAAGGTAAATGTCAGGTATAAAAATGATCTCTCGTTTATGAGAATATGAGAGAGAGAGAGAGAGAGAGTGAAAGAGATAGAGAGACTGTGAGAGAGTGACAGTGAAAGAGTGAGAGTGAAATAGAGACCTTATCTTTAAAACACAAATACAGGGAGTAAACAGTGAGAAAGTCATAAATGTAGCTCTTATCCTTTCCATTTCATCACTCTGGGCTGAATTGTTCAAATAATTAGTGTTCCCACTTCTTTATCCTGTCACACTTAATTGAGTCTCCCATCAATCTTAATGAAGCCACAATGAGAACACAGTTTTCAGCATTATTTTTCCCAATGGACAGTTTATCTTGTAACAAGAGTAATTATGAATAAGAATTGCTAAAAATAAGATATTTTCCACAAAAAGTACTAAATGCTATTTTGGTTTAAAAAAAAAAAACGGCCATTTTAAAAGAGTATATATTCACATAATATATGCAAATACAGTGGGTCTTTGACTTATGGTAGAGATTTTCCATGCAAGTCAAAACATACCTGCAATTTTCTGTGAATAAGCACTTACGTCATTCACCAATGCTAACTCAATAGTAAAGTAATGCTATAAGACAATGCATTTTTATGACATATGTTAAGATAATTAGGAAGCACAAGATCTTGTCTCTCTCTTGCAGTACTCGGAAGCAGAAGAATTGGAATCTGGGGAAGAAAAAAAAAAACGAAAAAAAACAAACGTGAGTTTGTTTTTTCTTTTTTATTGCAAATTTGCCAGCTGAGAGTTTAACAAGAATATGGCCTTATCTTTTACAGGGAAACTCAATATGTATACATATATCTACATGTTTTGATACATAAAACATGTTTTAAGGTACATAAAAATGCAACAAACCAAGGTCAGTGATGAAGAATGTGTGTATGTATAGTCGTATGTAGGAGGCAAACAGCATAAGTTGAAACAAAATCAATGGAGATTGCATCATAACCTTGAGCTGTCGTAGGTGGGGACTTACTGTATATTAAAACAAAGGGAAGAGGAAGAGCAAGTACAAGGAGAAAAAAAATAATCTAAAACATAAAATGGTGGATCAAAAGATATAACACAAAAGAAGCTAACTGGTTATCGCTCTTCAGAGCTCAATTGAGGACAAAACATAAGTACAGAACAGCTAAAAACAATGATGCAAATACTACCATAGATTCAGTAATATAAATCAGAAACAGATTATATTAAGACCCAGCAACCATTCCTTTTACTTACAATGGAAAAGAAAATATTTCTAGATTTAAAAATTTTTTTTTTTGGAGGTCATAATGATTTACTTATACAAGTCCTATTAATTAACCCATAGCTTTCCCAAGGGTATTTGCATGTAAGGGAATATAACAAACCCAAATGGAAATGGAACTTGGCTCTCCGATTTCCAATTCTGAGGTGTTATCCATTACACCACCCACACATCCAAGCTTACAGCACCAGCTATTTTCAAACAGTTATCTAGCTACTGAGCAGGCTCAATGAACAGAGTAATGAAAAGTTTACAACATTTCTGTGGGGAAATAGCTCTAAAGTGGAAAATAATTCATCACCCACAAGGTCAATTAAATATGATGGCTGCCACTTCATAGTTGAACATGATTATCACAAGATATCATTGTAAGACTTAGTTATGCTTTAAATGGATATGGTACTTTAAACTGAACAAACATTTAGAACCTCAGGTACAAAGTTGGCACACATGAGACACATATATTCTGATGTCATTAGGTTTATTTTTGACACTGCATGTCTTTTCAGCCCACCAGATGACTTATAAACCTTTCTACAAATGTGATACGAATTGTATTTAATGTCATTTGGTAGTTATTTAAAGCCAGAAAATATTTTGGGATTGGAAAAATTTTTTTGAGAATGATTTACTGATACATGTTCTACTAATTAACCCATAGTTGGGGGCAGAAGAGATGCATTCATACCTTTCCCAAGGCTAGTTGTGTATAAGTGAATATAACAAACATGACTGGAATTGGAACTCTGCTCTCTGATTTTGAATTCCGAGCTGTTATCCATTACATCATTAAAACAATGTAGATCAGGAGAGCCAAATTCTAATTCCTGTTGGGTTCACTATATTCAGTTACTTGCAAATAAATACCATTGGAAAAGGTATGTATCCACCTCTTCTCCTCCTAGCTATGGGTTAAGTAAAACTTGAATCACTAAACCATTATAATCTTAAAAAAAAAAGAAAAAAATTTCTTACAATCTAAAAATATTTCTGGCTTTAAATAACCTGAAAATGGTTGATAAACCATAGAAAACCTAAATTGTATACATCAGATACTACTGTTTAACAAGGTATTTACAAACCTTGTGGAAAGTTTTAAGATATCTCATGGGTCATTTAAAGATACCTTATCCGCTAAGACATTGTTGTTGATTGAAGGAAATGAAGACGTAAATTGTGAAACTTGACTATGAATACCCGCCCTCCTACAATTCAAGGTTCAGATTTTCTTGTAGATTCTATTTAACAGCACCATTTTCTCCAGTTTTTTTTTTCTTTCTTTCTTTTTCTCACAGAGGAAAAGAACCTGATATCTCCTATTTTCCTTTAGCAAACAGGTGGTTCTCTTTTGTGTTCTTATCCTATCTTACGTCTTGTCTACACCTCTGTTGCACAAGACATCAGCAGTTGTCTCTTTTCTTTTTTCCTTCTTCTGGGATTCATATTTCTCTGCCAGAAAAAAGCAGACTTGCTTTGTCCTAATTATTCTTTGCTAGCAAGATCACTTGCTACTGCCAGGTTCCAAAGATATTTGAAGGTTGAGAGATGATTTTAATCAGCTTTTTGAATATCTTTTACCTTAACATTTAACACACTGTAAGTGGTTTCAGGACTGTTGTCATCATCCTTATTGTTATATTCATGACGTTTCTGCTGTTGTACACTCCAGCCTTCTTCAGAATAATAACAATAACAACAAATTGTAATATGAGCTCTAGTAAAAATATGTACTGAGACATAAATCTGAAAAATTCATACACTGGTATTGTCATATTCATAAAATTTCAGTTGTATACTCTTACTTTCTTCAGTAATACAGAGTGCTAGATTGTAAAAAAAATGGTTACTGAGGTGGGAAAGGATTCAATTCAAAATTCCAATGTATATGATCTGAAGAAGGCAGGAGCATACAATGAATATAGATTGTGATATTAGATACTTTTTATAGTAAATTCCATAAGCAGCAGCCCTGTTGGCATAGACTGTCCCTAACTACATCACCTCTAAATGAGCAAGAGCCCCCAAAGCCCATAGACACAACCAGTGCTCGACCATAGACTCAAGGACGAACCCAACAAGTGTCCAGCCATAGACTCATGGACAAACAAGACCAGTGTTCGCCTCTAGACTCAAACTAGACCAGCGTTCGCCTCTAGACTCAAACTAGACCAGTGTTCGCCTCTAGACTCAAACAAGACCAGCGTTCGCCTCTAGACTCAAACAAGACCAGCGTTCGCCTCCAGACTCAAACAAGACCAGCGTTCGCCTCCAGACTCAAACAAGACCAGCGTTCGCCTCTAGACTCAAACAAGACCAGCGTTCGCCTCCAGACTCAAACAAGACCAGCGTTCGCCTCTAGACTCAAACAAGACCAGCGTTCGCCTCCAGACTCAAACAAGACCAGCGTTCGCCTCCAGACTCAAACAAGACCAGCGTTCGCCTCTAGACACAAGTGCAAACATGCAGATGACTGTTGATAACAAGCATAAAGAAAACTGCAGGAATACTTAAACTAGGTAGTAAAGGAAAACAGGGAGAATGTACAAAGCATCAATTGTAAGACAGGATACCTGGTCGTTATTGGGGATGTCAAATTGAAACAAGTATGGAAATATCACTATGCGAGGAGCTTTTTAATAGTCAATGGAAAATGTGACATAGAAATCCAAAAGGTGCATTGGAATAGTGAAAGATGCCTTTCAAATGTTCAACAAGTATTTTTTTTAATCGTTTCTCCTTGAGCAAGGTGATAAAGCCGCTGAGGGGCAAAGGGGTTTACTGAGAGAGAAAGAAGATGAAAAAAATTTTAGAAAAAAAATGACAATAAAAGAAGAGGATTCAGGAAGACAGAAGATAGCGATTGATGTTGCATTTAAACTTTTCAAGAACATAGGTGACAGGAAAGCAAGAAACCAGAACAGAGTTCCACAAGTGAGAAGTGCAAGTAAAGAAACTATTAGAAAAGAAGTTAGGGTTACATCTAGCTATTTCAACAGTAAAATGATGAGAGCTAGTTACCAGTCTATTCAAAAGACGAGTGTTGGACAGCGCTATCAAGGTCGGATTTAGATGAACTGAGACCCTAGCCTATTCCACTTGTGAGACCCCCCCCTCCAAATCCCTCATTCTCACGAGTAGAGGAAAATGGAAGAGTGTTAAATTAAACAATTTGAGTAAAGTTGAGGATGATGACAGGTGTTTAAAATTCCACAGTTGACAATTCTTCCTCTAAAGGACATAAGACATTATTGTTAAATACAGTATGTGACTGAAAAAAATGTATTAATGTTAAAATTTAAAAAAAATCTATAAAGAAATCAATGCTCGCATCGAGTTATCAGCTTAAGACAGAATTATTCTGAAATAGAAAGTAAGGAAAATTACTGAAGCATTGTTAAGAGTCTCCAATGCATTATGACAGTATGTATAGGAAAGACCTATGACAGTGTCAAAAATATTATGCACCTTGGCTGGAGGCACCCTAGGCTTCAGCCTGCTAATCCTAGTGAATGCTGGATAATTTCCCCACAAATAAAGGAGGGGGGGGGGGTCTTTAGACAACAGAAATGTGGTTCTACAGAAGGCTGGCTGTCCTCTCTTGGTCATAGAATTATACTATAAACCTATTCAAATAAATGTCTTCCAAAGTTAATGAGATTAATAAATATTTAGTGATCATTCTCTTGTATTTCATCCATTAAAAACTATCCAATGAATACCAATCCCAAAATGGGGTTAATCAGTGTAGACGCTTGGTATTTTATTGGTTACAACTGGAACATCCTATGACAACAGTTTAAAATTGTTAGCCTGTGGGAGGTAAATCCCTTAAACAATGCAAGTCTGAGTTGACAGCTTCAGGTCTTAAAAAAAGAGAAACAAAACAAAAACAAAAAAAAAGAGAAACAAAAAAAAGAGAGACAAAAAAGAGAGACAAAAAAAGAGAAACAAAAAAAGAAACAAAAAAGAGAAACAAAAAAAAGAAAAAAGATAAAGAAAAAGAGAAACAAAAAAAGAAAAACAGTTATAGTCATTTTCCTCTAGTCACAGTAGGGGAGGCGGTCCATAATTAATTTTATTCTTGAAAGATAGTTTTTATAATTCCTACTTAAGCCCCCTTGGAGTAGCCCACCTGCATGCTTGGTCCCTCCCAAATTACTTCTCTTCCAGGGCAATAAGAAACACAGTGAGATCACTGACACTACCTCAGATGTTATTACGCAAGCCAATGTTTTCATGATTGGATTAACTAAACAATGTTTTATTTTTAATCACTTCACCCCGTGCAAGGCAGTAAAGCCACAAGGCGTAAATGAGTGTGAAAAAATGAATAAAAAGAGAGATATTATTAAGGAGCAAGAACAATAGGTGTGTAATCAAGAAGACAGTAGATAACGATTGGCATTGCATTTAAATTTTTGAAGATCAAAGCTAGGAGAAAAGCATGGAGCCGAAAGAGAGTTGCACAAGCAGAAAGTGCAAGAAAAGAAACTGTTGACATAAAACTTATGGTTACCTCTAGCCAATCCAACTGTAAATTGACGAGATCTTACTGACAATCTAGTACTGCAATAAATTCATAAAGTCTAGACACCATAGAGGGAAATTCAGAATTATCACTGTGAAAGTATTTCTAGAAAAGGCACAGGGAAGCTGTGTTGCAAAAACTGGTTGGAAGCGCAACACACACGGGAAAAGAAAGGTAGGACGAGTCCAATAGATTCACTAGGCAAAACAAATCCACACTTCTTGTCTCGATCTCCAATACGCCACTCACCATCCTGAACGACAAGCTGAACACCCTTTAAATGAGCGTACCATGTTTTTATGCACCTGACCCAGCCAACACTCAGTCAATGAGCGCCCAGAACCAGCCAATAAAAATGGCTACATGTGAAACCACCACCACCATCAGCACAAAGTGCTGTCCGATTCACTGTCCATCTGAAGCCCGTAGATTCGCTGTCTCCACACTCCCTTGTAAAACATACACACGACTCTGGCCCTTTTGGGTCGCTGAGGTAAGTCACCACTACAAGCTGTTATGGCTGTGGGAAAGTGACTGAAGCCGAGACACAACTGGAGAGTGCAGAATCAAGGATCATAATCAGGTGGACTATAATATATATATATATATATATATATATATATATATATATATAGTGCTGTTTGATAAAAGTGACTCACCTGATTTTTTTTTTACTAAAAATATTTTTTGTCTATTGTTTTTGGGGTTAAAATAATTTTTAATCTTACTAATATAAAGACCCCTTCCTGACCACCTAAGAAAAAAGTTGATTCACCCTAAGGTATTCTATTGATAATTATAAATTTGAATATAAATGAGATTCAGGAAAAAAACTCTGTGCAAAAAAGTGACTCAGATATCGCATTCTAATGATTAAACTGCTAAAGTTAAAGAGCTTTTGACAAAATATTGAAAACTATTTTACAATACACTCAGAACACTATTCTAGAGAATTCTAAAACAGCTTAAATTAAATCTAGAGTATTCCAGAATATTCCAGAAAGTCTCATACAGTATAAAAACAGCTTGAAATAGCCACTCAAGTCACTAACCAGATGAAAGGGTACAAACACGCATCAGAACCACTTAAGGCATCTATTATTGCCCTCTCAAAACCAGGCAAGCCTACGAGAGAAATTGCAGAAATTGCTATAACCTCACAATCAATTGTCTCTCGAGTGCTTAGGGCACATACTGATGCCACTCCTGCTCCAAGGAAGGAAACAAGGGGATGAAAGAAAAAGATTGATGATAGCACTGGCTGTTAGAACAAGGCTACAAATCTTGTACACAAAGGTTTAAGCCGCTAATAAGCAAAGCCGACAAAGCCAAGAGACTTGAATGGGCTCACTATTTCACCATAGAAGACTGGAAGAATGTTCTCTTCTCTGATGAAACGAAAGTTGAGCTAAATTCAAAGGATAAGGTGAGTCACTTTTATTGAACAGCACTGTATATATGATATATATATATATATATATATATATATATATATATATATATATATATATATATATGATAATAAAAAGACGGAGACTTTAATTATCCATTTCGTTTATAATTTTTATTTCGTGAACACCGAGATGTTCATCTCATCAGAACGAAAACCTTCTCAGCAAAAGGAGAAAGTACACCGGAAGGACACTTTAAATTGGTAGTTGGGAGGGAAGGTGAGAGAGAGGGATGGGTAAAGATGGGGCCGAGAGATTATTGGTTGGTAGTAGTCAGTTTCTTCAACCAAGAATTTACTCTACACTTTTTAGATTTTTAATGTTGGTTTGTATGTTACTTTACCTCCATCTTCATATTATCATTATAATGCTCTGTAGTCTACATTGAGCTCTCCCTGGATTTATATCTTCCACGGAATTATCCCTTCCAGTCACAAACTGGTAAAATGTATAATTACATATTTTATTCATTTCACCCCAAGCAAGGCAAAACCATTAGGATGCAAGAAGTTTAATGCATGTTAGAGAATATGAGAAAACTATTCTATTAAGATGAGAGGACAAAGAACAAGAATTAAGACAGAAGACAACAATTGACATTGAGCTTCAAAAATTTAAATGCAATGTTGTAAAATTTTTGTAAAAGCTGTAAAATGTTTCTAAAATTTGCAGGATATATTGATAGGAGTAACATATCATGCTTATAATACAAATCCTTATTAAAACATATTGATTGGAGATACTAGACTGGTTGCCAACCAAGGCTAAAGGACCGGTATGCTATATTTAATCCATACAGTGGGGTAGAGAGAAGAAATGGAGTCATGTCTTTACCAAAGGAATGTTTGTGATGTGCATACAGACTGCTTATATTAGGTATGTACAAACGATTCCAACATGAAAAAAAAAAACTATACCCCTGTGTATTCAGTTTTTAGTTTCAAAAGGAAAAAAAATTGCTGGGAACTTTTGCACACAGCTAATATTAAGTATATCTGTATGGAACAACATTTTTTATTATATTTTTTACCTTAGAGGAACCACTGGAATAGTTTTTATGCCCGATGGAATTCTTGTATATAAAAAAAAATAAAAAAATAATTTTTTTTTTCTTTTAAAAACATTTATCTCTGAAAGAGGACTAGAATTCCAGAAACCCCAGTTGGAAAAGGCCAAAGTTAAATAACAGGAGGCAAGGAATGCGAAGATCTTTAGCTAAATTTGGACTAATCTATTAAAGTAGCTCAGAGATACAAGATCTCCCAAGACATCAGCAGTGGAACGAGAACAGTCTACACCCATAGATTAAATAAAGGGTTCAGTTCAGAATTCTCTATAGGAGATTACCCAGATCAATATACATATGGAGGCCAGAAGGCACAACAGCTGAATAGTAATAACAACAAAGATGAGGACAATAGTCCAAATGCAAATAATCATCCCAGAAATTCAGAAAAAAATTATCCCAGGCAAGTAATTTAAGTCACTGTATTCATAATATCAGAATAATTTCATATTTGCATACATGTTATATCATGCAGAGGTCCACATCGTGTTGAAACACCAATTGTTGTCAGATCACTAAAGTTAAGCAATGTTGATCTTTGTCAGTACCTAGTGTGTGACTGCTTGGGAATACCAGATGCTGTAAGCTTAGATATATAATGTGCAGGTGGTATAATTGGATGACAGATCAGAATGAGAAATTAGAGAACTGAGTTCGAATTCCACTTAGGTTTGTTACATTCACTTACACACAAATACCCTTGAGTGATCATGAATCAAAAAGATAAATGATCACCCAAGCATGTCACACCACCACTACCAAAATGAATTGGGTCAGCATGGTAGGGTAATGGCTCATTCCTCCCCGTGAATCTGGAGCAGGCCTACGTCCAACAAAAGACACTCACAGGCTGAGAAGAATGTTATGCATGCAAAAAAAAAAAGAAAAGAAAAAGTAAACAATAGCTCAACTGAAATCAGATTATAAATTTTCATACATGAAAAGTTTTGACATTATTGTGAAAAAAAAAATTTAGTATCCAAGGAGTCAGCCTCAACTACACCATTGTGCAAATTAATTGAAACAAAATGAATAATTACATTATTATTTACTTTGTTTATGTATTTTTCCAATGAAACATGACCCAGTGTACATGTTAGTACTTCTTATGTCCATTCCTCGAAGTCTTTCCTTACAGATTGACTACAGATTTTCGATTCCATTTAAATATCAGGAGAGTTTGAGCGATAGTACTTTGATTTACTCACTGGTAAGGCTTGCCATTATGTTCATGCAGTGTTACAATTTTTATACACTTCCTTGGAGTAATGTCCATCACAGACAATGACCGTAGGACAACTAATCGACAGTCGAGACAATAGTTTCTGGGTGTGATAAAAATCTGACACAATCATGGATAACGCAATATTTTTCCCTATACAACACCCAACAACCACTCAGGGTAGAGGGCTACGCAGTAAGAGGCACAGTTTATGAGGAAGCTAACAATTATTAATAACTTTATTTTATTTAAGTGGGTTTTGAGAATCAAATTTAAGCCTCTTTTTTTTTTCTTTTTACAATGATGTTCACCCCGTACAAGAGCCACTCAAGGTAGAGTATTACAGAGTAAGTGGTATAGTTTATTGGTATGTGTGGTGAAGATAACAGTTGACCCTAGACTTGAGCAGGTTAAGACTATAGTGATCAAGAA
>OZ038490.1:5634951-5707451 GCA_964036315.1 Acanthosepion esculentum | reverse complement strand
CAGAGTCCTCATTGGAGAAGAATTATTTTCCACCCTCCAACCTCTCTCTTACAGGCAGGATGTGCCAAGCCTCTCACTTTCCATGGAAAGTGCTCATTCCTTGGTTCCACCAGGTCTAACCATCATAGCTAGGATCTGCCATGCCACTTACATGGTAGCAAACCACCCACATTCACTCCGTATTCCATCGGTGAAAAGTAAGTTCCAGCTTTTTCCACTGCACTAAAAGTGAAAATCATAAAATCTACATTTCCTAAATGTAAATTTAATATACCTGTCTATATCTCTGAGGTGAGGTATTACTTACATTATTCAGACTGTTATGCTCATTTTCATTGTCATATTCATGTTTCAGCCGTTGTATGCTCCGGCCTTCTTCAGGTGATTGGAATTTCAAACCAAACCCTTTATTTCATCCAAGTTCTAGTTCTGCATATCATGCCTCTTCCGGATGCCACAGTTATTTCCCTTTAACTCAACTCTCCAAGTTTTGGTTCACCACTGCTGTGGCCTGGTATTGAACTCACAACTCTTTGGGTGTAGTCACTGGATCTAACCAATGCTTTATCCACTGGGCCATGTGTCCCTGAGGACATCCAGAATAGGCATGGCATGTGGAACTAGAACAATCTACCCTGGTGGACTAAAAGTGTTCAGTTCGAGAAGGCCAGCGTGTACAATGGCTGAAACGTTGTGTATATGGCAATGAAGATGAGGATAACAGTCTGAATAATGTAAATAATGTAAGTAAATCTAATACTTGTAAAATCCATGCTTCCTACTGCAGTAAATCTAGTAATCATAAAATCTACACTACCCATTGATGCCAAATCTCTTAAGAAGGCACTTAAAAGATAAAAAAAACTAAACCCTGGTCACTGAAACCAAGAGGTCAAATAAATAAAAAAAAAAAAAAAACTTTCTTACATTTCATCTGTAAATGCTAAATAAAGAAAATAATTTTATAAATAATTCATTCTAATTCAACTCCTAGACACTTCTTCATAAAAAAAAAAAATAACAAATTTACAGGGCGAACAACAAACCTCCAACTGCCCACATAGCCTAAATATCCTTGAAGGCCGACACCCATATGAGAAACAGCTGAAGGTGACATTTCGAATAAGACCCATCTAAAATATCAGTCAAGTTAATTTCAACCAAGGCAACATTTTTCTATCGGAAACCATTCGTCAGTGCAGCTAAGTAGTTACAGAGCTGAACCATGATATTAGAGGTTCTGAGTAAATGGTTAATAATATTTAATATTAGTTTTAAAAACAAAAACAAAAACTGCAACATTTAGGGAAGGACAAATGTATAATGGCTTGTAGCTCAATGATTGAAGCATAGGATTTCAGGTGGAGGATAAACACTATCAAAAGGTCAGGACAGAGACATTGCGATTAAATGCTTACTCTTGAGTGCAAGATAAACATCCTCCCTCCCACCATCAATTTTTGGTTTTATTTTCCAACTCAATTTAAGTCCAGTACTAGATTGGCAGTTAGGTCACATCATTTTATAGTTGAAATTGCTAGATATAACCATATATTTTATGCTAACAGTTTCTTCTCCCACATTTCGCACTTGTGGAATTCTCTTCCGGTTTCTTATTTTGCAGTTAATGTTTATCTTAAAAAAAAAAACGTCAGGCTATATGACAGTTCCATATAGGATACAGGTTCAATTCCTGTTGGAGGACACATATTTTCTATGACAATTTCTCAGACATTCAGGCTGATAAATGTTGTTAATACTGTTTATTATAAACAGAGCATTTACTTAAATATTTGTATCTATAAAAAAAGAATGTATAAACATAAAAATGTCTTAAAATAAATAAATATATATATAATAAATCCAAGTTTTTTCACAAAAAAAAAATTCAACATCCTCTATCAAGTTTTCCAATAATTAAGAGTGAAGATAAAAACTTCTTCATGAGTGCCATGCATGGTGCCAAACTCATTCAAAAATATAGAAACTTTCAGATGCATACAACCGCTTTCTCAAGGATTAAAAATGGCTTCCAGCAGATGAAGCCTGTATGTTTTAGCAAGGACCATCCTTCTAACCTTATGGACAAATGCTACAGAATCCCAAAGAACTGTAGGAATTTATGTGATACAAGAAATTTCTTACCATAAATCTTAACAATCTCAGCATATATATACATTATAATCAAAATTATGTGATAGCTCAAAGGTTTTGATTGTAGATCTTTGTAACCTCGGTAAGACTAAAAATAACTATCTTTCTAAAACAGAAACTATGAACTGGAATTGTAATGAAAGCAGTGAAGGCAACAACCCTAAAACCATAAATTTTGTTATCAAAAAAAGAACCTTGATTTTTAAGATCAATGGTTAAAAATGGTTTCTAGCAAATGAAGCCTGTAGATCTTAGCAAGAACTATCCTTCTTTGAACCTTGTGGACTGGCATTACAGAATCACAAAGAACTGTACCAGATAACAGAAATCACATTACTTAAGGACTTTCAACAGCAGCAACAACCAAAATGAATAGCTCATGTAACTTGAAGATAAAATAATGGCATAACCAAGATGCCAACCTTCCACACTACCACAAAAAAAATGGTTGTGAAAGAAGCTCCCATCAATAGTGGAAAGAGCGATAACAGCTACTGGACTTGGGAACCCTATTCTCCTGAAAAAAAGTGTTTAAGGAGAATCATTTTAAAAATTCCAACAGAAGGAAACAGTTAATATGACTATTACCATTCATTTTATCATTCCAGAAAATATCATTACCATTATAGGAAATCCCACTACAGAAAAAATATCATTAACATTATAGAAAATCCCATGACAGTAAAATATCATTAACATTATAGGAAAAATTACAGGAAAAAAATATCATTACCATTATAGAAAATACCATTACAGAAATACCCATTACCATTAAAGAAAAAAATTAAAAATAAAGAGGAAACACTATGAGCGAGCATTTTTCAGTTATTTTTGGTAGTTTTCTGTCTTACTTTTTTCCTTTTTAGGAAATTGGCTTTTAACATCAGTCAGAAATGGTTTTGATCTCATTCTGATGGGCTTTAAACTAAAGTTGTTGCTCTCATGAACTCAAGTTGACACATGCTAAGTGACTTCTTAGCAACACTTTTGCTGTTTGAAAATTAGAACAATTTATGACAAAAGTAAAATATATGTTAATGACAAGACTGCTGTCTAGACAAGATGATGCAACTTCCAAATTCTCCTCCTTTTAACATTCAAGGGCAAAGCTCTTGAACAGTTTAATTATTGTAACAACCACCAACTGCAGGTAGGTGGTAGGTAATTAAGTTATTTATTATAAGTAAAATTTTAGAAAAAAAATTATTTTAAATCTAAAAAAGAAGATTATTGAGTATCAATATCCAGATTGAACTTGAAAACTACAGGATTGATCAAGTGATTGTTTTTTATGGCTTATCAACCCCTTCTCAGTTATTTAAAGCCAAAAAATATTTCAGTTTGTAAGAGCTTGCTTACAGTACCCACTGTTCCCAAGTGGTCCCCCATCTAAGTACTGACTAGGCTTTATACTGTTTAACTTTGGAGATTGTAAGGAAAACAACATGAACTTGGTTCTCCATATTGAAGCATTCAGTGACCCAGATAAAACTTGTGAACAATAATGGCACAAATGGCATTGTATCCTTCAATCTTTCACATGAAAAACTTCCTTAAACCTCTGTAGAGCACAGGGCCACATCCTCACCCATAGTAAGAAGGTTTTAGGTCAACTCTGAGTTGCCAGCTCCACATCCAACTAGTTCTGAATTTAGTATTGTCTGTGACTGGTTGCCAACTGAAGCTGTATACCCTGCTATTTAACCCATATCTGAGGGGAAAATTCATACCTTCCCAAGAGTATTTGTGTGAAAGTGAATACAATTTCTGCACTGATAGTTGTTACTCTACACACACATTTATATATTTCTAAAAAAAAAAATGAATGGATTTATTTTTAATAAGATATTTTTGTTACATCAAATGTTACTTCTAGTGGATACCTGTGTTTGAGTAGACATCCTGATTTTTTTTTTAAACAGTGTATACAGGTATACCTCACCCTACGTCGTTAATTGTTTTCAGAGATCACGACTTAAGTCATTTTTTGACCCAAGTCGAAATAACCAGACTATAAACTGCAAATAAGCATCCCCGTTGCCTATTACAGTATTTATGATATGTACATACAGTATTCTGAATAAAATAATTAATTTCCACCTTATCTTCCAGTGATATAGCCTTATACTTAGGCTTAACACTTGCACTTTTCTTTGAAGCCATAGACAAAAATGTATTCTAAATCATAATTGAAATGAAATTGAAAGAACATCAATGGCAGAGCACAAATGTAAACAAGTTTGAATTCAAAATCACTGTTGGAGCAGATAACAACAAGCAAGTGCCACCTATCGACAGGAATTTGAAATAAGAACATCTGCTGAACATACTTTATTATGCTAATTTTTTTGTTTTTCATGATTTTATTATATATAAAAATATATAAAATTAGGAAAAAAACCATAAAATTCCATTGGCTGTAATAAATTTATTTTGATGAATATAAGTATATCCATTGAAATAAATTTATTACCGATATTGGATTTTTAAGGTTTTTTTCCTAATTATTCTTATAATTTGCTCCGTATCATACATTGAGCTCTCATATGGACTGAAAAATCCTCTTTGGAATAATCCCTACCAATTACAATTTGGTATTTAGATATACATATATACATATATATAATTTGCTCTGTATCATACATTGAGCACTCATATGGTTCTCTTTGGAATAATCCCCACCAATTACAATTTGGTATTTTTTTATCAATTACAATTTGATATATATATATATATATATATATATATATATATATATATATATATACACACACACACACAGACAAATGTAAAAGAATGAAGTGTAAGATTTCAGCGTTCAAAACATTAATTTAAAACAGAGCTCAATACGAAAGTAGAGCTGTAAATATTTGTTTATTATGATAAATATATATTCGTATTGAGCCCTGTTTTAAATTAATGTTTTGAACGCTGAAATCTTACTCTTCATTCTTTCACATTTGGATGGATATATATATATATTAGATAGATAGTAAAAATATAATAAATATAGATAGATAGATAGATAGATAGATAGATAGATAGATAGATAGATAGATTATTTTTAAGTTTATTGAAATATCATTTTATATGTGTTTATTGTTAGTGTTTTGACATTTTTAATATTTTTAATGGCTGATGTAAACTCAAGTGAAACAACCTAAGATGAGTTTTATTTTTCCATATAATATTTAAGAAAAACCAATGTATCTTCAAAAATGAAACTCAAAATGACTTAAGCCAAGATATGTGTCTACTGGTTTGAGTACTCAAGAAAACTTAAGAAAATGTGCTCTCCAGCTACAGATAATGTTACAGCCCAGTGGTCTAAAACATGCCAGGTCAGACAATGGTTTCTCCTACAATGTGGGATACTGATTTGTGAGCCAGCACATTTTTTTATGAAGTTTACTCGAGTGCTCAGGCCAGTAGATGTAATACACATTGTTTATCAATTCTTATATCTATGTGGAAAATAGTGTTTTGTAGCTGGAAAATTTCTCTATCCAGCAGTGTCATTATGCTCCCTGTATCTGTTGTAGTTTCTATGGAAATAAATAGGAGGTATTACTTTCTTGGAGAGCTCCTCATAAAAACAGCTTTTTTTATTTTCCTTGGGTGGGTGTTGCTGAAGATAGGGACCATCATTTTTAATAAGCATATACATCATTCAGACAAGAAATAACATCCATTAGCTAAAACAAATCCCAGTGCATGAAAATGGATCAAATTCCTCTTTCGACAAAGCACCTATCATGACATGTACTTTTCATCACAAGAGAAAAATGTAAAAATAACCACCGACGGTAAATAACAATGCATGTACTTGGGTAGGAAAAAAAGATTTCCAAATCGGTGTGACATTTTTATTTACTTATTTTTTCTTAGAGAAGCAGTCATATCAATTCCTTTTAAGTAGGTCACCACAGCCAAAACGATATATCATTGGCTGCGCCTATAAAATTAAAAAAAAAGAAAAAAAAAAATTACAAAAAGTTACATACCTAAAAATATATATATTTTAGATAATGCCACAAGAAAAGAGAGTGAAAAAGCTTTTGGGGACACACCCACTTCCCAGCATCATAATGTCTGATCATTGATTTTGTGAAATAGGCAATGCCAAGATATTTTTAGCACGCATATGTGTGTGTGTGTGTGGGGGGGGGGTATGGCATTTGTATTATGTTATATTCGTCAGTCATTTTTTTAGTACACTGCAGCACTCAGTTCATCCTCAAAAGTAATGGCACTTACTCTGCCACCCTGGCTGATGACATTTTTTTTTAATCATCTCACCTCAGAGGAGGTACGGTGGAGTAATGGATAGCGGCTTGGATTGAGGAATCGGAGAGTAAATTCCAGTCGGATCCATTACATTTACTTATGTGCTAATACCCTTGGGAAAGGTAGGAATCCTCTTCTCCCCCCAGCTATGAGTAAATAGCAAGACAGATGGGGTTCTATAGCCTTGGATGGCAACTTGTCTACTGCAAAAAGAAATGGCAAACTACTGCAGGAAAAAATCTGCCTCATCAATCATGTATCGAAAGATATCTGATCACCGACGCGTGTATCACACATGGCACATAACTGACTGACTGACACCCCAAGCAAGGGAATAAAAAAGCCACTGGAATGCAAAGGGTTAATGTTGTAAAGGAATGTCCCACACTCCCTATCTCATATGTGGACTGACTATATCGATAGATATATATAGCGAGCACAGGATATACCTGGCGGACTTGCTTCAGGAATTACTAGCTTGCTAAACCATTCCCTGTTTTTCAGTAGTATATTTACAATAAACCTCTCTTTCTTTCATCTACGCCCATGTTGGTGTTCTTTTCACTCGAGTACCACCTTTGTCTGTTTGTAACCTTCTTTAAGGATACAACAGTTACTGAGATTGGAAGAATCAAATAGCGGAATAAAAGAGCAGGATTGAAGGAGGCAGAAGATGATGATTTATATTGCATTCAAATTGTTGGAAGATCCTAGTTCACAGGAAAGCAGGGAACCAGAAGAAAGTTCCACAAGCAAGAAATGTGAGAAAAGAAGCAATTAGAATAGAACTTGTGGTTATAACTCGCAATTTCAACAGAGAAATTATGAGACCTAACTGTCAACCTAGTACTGTGCTTAAATTCATGAAATCTAGGTATCAGCAAAGAAAGTTCATCAGAACAATAACCATGCAAATATTGAGTTGGCCAAAAATTTTGTTAACTTTATAAAATAGATTTTTTACTTAATAACTGAAAAAATTTTTTAGCTAACTCAATATTTATAGAAGAGACAAAGGAAAGTTAAATTATAGCAGTGGGAAAGATGGAGCCAAGATACCAGGTCAGGACGAGGAATGTTGCTGATTCTGCCTTGGATTTTCTCAAGAATCTCTATGAGGGACTTGAATTCAGGTTTTTCTTACTCCCAGATCAACATTCAGAAAGTACAATTGATTCCAATTTTGAAGTGCTGGGGATTGAGCAGATACTACACTGTGATGTTGTTGACAAAGATTATCCATTAACTTGTATCTCTGCTCTTTTCTTACTCTTGGCCTGTATCTTCTCATTCTCTCCCTTATCTTTTTTCAATTTTCATTGCCTTGTATATTGGGTAGAGCCGTTCTACAGGTGTTGGCAACTAAAATTATCCATCATCTGATGCCTTTGCTCTTTTTTCATCCTTTACACGTATCTTCTCATTTTCTTCCTTATCAATTTCAATCTTCATTACGTGCCCACGTTTCTACCTAAATGTTATAAAACATAGATCAGTTCAGTTTTAATTGAATAGCAACTAGTCTATCTTTCCCAAGAGGCATGGTAAACCACAGTTAATAAAGAAAAGGAATCTATGGAGAAGTATGACTGCTTACCTCCTGAGGGAACATGGCATTTTGAGAAAGAGAGAGATAGAGGAAATGGAATACTTTTAAGTTGATTAATAACTGAATAGGCTCTTTTTAACATTATAAACGACAGAAGTTATGAAAAAGGGAAATTAATCTATACTGTTATTCTGTTTGTATGTGTTGGAAAGAAACATAAAGGGAGATAACTCCAAAGTATTGTAAGAGTTATCCCACTTGCTTTGGACATCGTGACGTCAGACGTCACGTGTGGCAATACACAGAGAGATCCAAGATGGCGGACTACACCGGGCCACGTGTGGCAAACGTCTCTCCATATTTCACTAATTCTTTTGTAGAGTAATATTAACTCAGTTTATCTAGTAATTAATAAAATGCTGTAAACCTAAAAACGTTCTTGGTAATTATTTCCAATCAACAAATGCATTGCTCGGTCCTCAGAACTCACGCAAACATAACAGTATGTATGATTGTTAAACTTTTCTACTGAGGATCAGAGTGTAGAATCTGCTCAATCCCCTGCACATCAAGTTGGAATTAATCATACTTTCTGAAACTAAGTGAGAGAGACTTGGGGAAAGCAAAAGAAAGATGGATGAAGGGTGGAAAGAAAAGACGATAGGTTAAAAAAAAACACTTGAGAAAACTGAAAAGTAAACCAGGTGCAAGGAGGAAAAATAATTTCAAATTCCAGCCTAGTCAGTCCCATTCATGTAACACAGGAGAAAATGGCTTACCTCCTGGTAGAAAATGGATTAGGGCGTGTCTAGTGTGTAAAGAATCCCAAAAAGAAAATGGCGGCTTTAAGAGTCATACATTTAATCTTTAATAGATCTTGGAGTCAGATACTTTCACGAGACTTTCTTTCCACCTATGCAAATGTGACCTGTCACTCAATTTATAAAAAGTGCTTAATGAGGTGACAGAGCAGTGCAACTGTGGCAGCGAACAGGAGACACGTGTTGATGGATAGGTTGATTTACACAACTCTCTTGGTTGAAGTCATGAGTGAGAGAGAGAAATAAAGTCACGAGAGAGAGTGAGAGAAATAAAGTTACGAGAGAGAGTGAGAGAAATAAAGTCACGAGAGAGAGAGATAAAGTCACAAGAGAGAGAGAGAGATAAAGTCACAAGAGAGAGAGAGAGATGTCACAAGAGAGAGAAAGAAAAAATCAATTCAGAGTGTGTGTGAGAGAGAGAGAGAAAGAAATAAAAAGTCATGAAAAAGAGAGAAAGGAGGAGAGATAGATGAAGAAAACTTCAATGAAAGAAAAAATCTTTTGAATGGAAAAAACAAAAACATAAAATGTAAAAGAGAATCAAAGACAAGGTGAAAAAATATTTCTCAATGAGTTGTTGCTGTTCACTTTGGCTAATCTACCTTAAAAACTTCAGTCTTTCAATGATCCAACGTTATCTCTGATCTTCTGAGGCCCTAGCCTCTTTGTCAGCAGTTGGAAAGAAACATCTCACATATCAAATCCAATAAGTGTTAGGCCTCTGTCTTTTCCAGCTGTAAATGATCAGAATCAATCCCCAGATTATAAAATTCAAGAAACAGAAATTGGTTTTCGTGAAGGAGTCTTCTAGCATTTAACAAGCTTTCTTGACCATAACTCATAGAAAAAAGAAAGGCAACTCTTGCTGACAAAATAGCTGCATTTAAACATGCTACGATATTGGCATCTAGCTCCTACCCTCTTACACTTCAACCACCACTTCTACCCCAGTTTCTTTTCTTGCACTTCTCACCTTTGAAACTCTTGTTTCTTTGCTTCCCTGACAACTACAATCTTCAAATATTTAAATGCATATCAATCGGCATCTTCTATCTTCTTGAATACCGTTCATCTTTCGTTCTTTCCTCAATCCCCTGCATTTCCACTTTGCTTGGAGCACACTCATTTGTACTTATATTAATATCTTTATTGCTTTCTTGTTCACCCAATTCAAGGCTCAAGAGCCAATCAAGATAGTGGGCTACTAAATGAGGTTATTTTAAGAGCATACAGGCAGGGGGTAAAATGTGCATGTAGGATAGATAACGGTTGACCTTCAGCTTGAAGAGGTTAAAATTGTAGTGATCAGGGAAACATCTTTTCAGAATTTACATTGTTCAGACTTTTGTCCTCGTCTTTATTGTCATATTCACAACATTTCGGCCATTGGACAGTCCAACCTTCTTCAAGTGATATACATGGACCTGTGGAAAAAAAGCATTGGTTGAAGTAATCCAGTGACTTGACCCAAAGAGTTGTGAGTTCAATAACTGGCCGCAGCAGAGGCGAACAAAAACTAAGAGAGTTGAGTTACAAAAGGGAAATAACTGAAAATGAGATATCCAGAAAAGGCATGGCATGTGGAACTAGAAAAATCCACTCTGGTGGACGAAATAAAATGTTTGGCTTGAAATTCCAACATATATCAGCTGAAGAAGGCCAGAGTGTGCAACAGCCAAAACGTTTCGAATATGACAATAGACTAGGACAACAGTGTGAACAATGTTAATAGTGTAAATAGTTACAATACCGCATCTCAGAAATATAGACAGATCTTTTTAGAAGATTATTACACAAATTTGGGGGAGAGCCCATGAGACCTTTGCACAAGCGATGGTCTTATATAATATGCAGAATAGATGATAGCAGAGAACCTTGTTTTCAAATCCACAGACCAAGAAATCGAAGATGTGTAGTAATTACTGTCTCTGATCTTGAATTTGATGAGTATTAGTGGAAGAGATGGCACGAGCATGGGAGTTATAGAGCAGATTAGAGCTAGAGGCTGCATAGGTTGCATAGGTTGCTTTGCACTGCAAACAAAACTGGTCTGCAAGTCTTCAACCATGAAGCTCATTTGGAAGTAAGCATAACAAGTGTCCCAAACGTTGAAGACAGTAGACAACTTCAAGTACCTAGCTTCATAGACACAAAGTTCGAAAAAAGATTTTCCTGTCAGATAAACTTTTGCCTGGACTGCGTGTCACAAAACTGAGAAAGGTATGAATCTCCCTAACTATAAAGAACATTGAAACTCCAATTCTTTCTTGCCACAGTGGAATTTGTCTTGCACTTTGGAGCAGAGACGTGGACTATAACCAAATCTCTGAAGAAACAGCCAGATGGATTGCTTTGTTCTTTTATGGCTTATCAACCATTTGCAGGTTATTTAAAGCCAGAAAATATCTTTAGATTGTAAGAATTTTTTTTTTTTAGATAATGATTTACAGATGCAAGCCCTACTAATTAACCCATAGCTGAAGGCAGAAGAGGAGAAATAGAGGTTTAGATCATAATTTTCTGATAAATACAAGGAAGGTTATATGAAAAACTGATATTTGGTGCCTGGCACATGGTGCTAAAAAATAGGTAATGATCAATTTAACACATGAAAAAATGAAATACATTTTAAATCTCTTCCTAAGAAAAATTTTCTTTCATCTTGCAGATTTAAATTGTTTTAATATTTGGGAACTTACAAATAACTAGAGGAAACATTTTGTTTTTGGCAATTTATGCTAGCGTTATTCAAAGTTGGGAGGAAGGATCAGATTCAAAAGCAAGCGAAACATGGCGAAAAGATTGTGTTACTTTGGCTGAATTTAAAGTTATAGTGTCCCAAAAATCAATTGATATAGGCCATTTTTGAAAAAGAGTGCCAAAGTTAAATCTGTAAAATTTATTTTAACAAGATTCCAATGACTTTCTAATCAAAAAGAGGCAGAAAAAGCAACTATCCAAAATGGATTGTTTTGATTAATTCATTTTTATGGCTTATCAACCCCTTGCAGGTTATTTAAAGCCAGAAAATATTTTTAGATTGTAAGAATTTTTTTTGTTTTTTTTAGATAATAATAATGATTTAGTGATACAAATCTTACTAATTAACCCATAGTTGGAGAGAGAAGAGGTGGATTCATACCTTTCCCCAAGGGAATTTGCATGTAAGTGTATATAAAGAACCTGAATAAAGAATCGGCACTCCGATTTCCAATTCCACATTTTTATCCATTACACTACCCACACATCCAAGCTTACAGCACCTGATATTCTCAAGCAGTCACCCATCGAAGTATTCACCAAGCTCAGCATCACTTAACTGCAGTGATCGTAAAAGAACTAGTGTTTCAATGTGATATAGCCATAAGCCATAGCCAGGTGAATGTTACACAAGAATGTTAAAGTTGACACTTAATTTGTCATGGAGAAGTCACCCATGAAATACTGAACTATATGATGAGTTGACAAAGGTAACATCAAAAGGTGCAGGGTGCATCTAGCAAGACAGTGTGTCAGGCTTGAAGTTGCCCACAAATTAGTACTCTGGTAGCCATAACAAGAACACTGTCCATAAACACACTTTAGAGAGATCTGGGATGGAGGCTACAAAACAGCTAAAGGACATCATCATAGGCTGTGCTGAACGGAAGTCTGTGGATTCTATAGGGCATGTTAACGGATAAAATAGTCTAGTGATTCATTGACTGATATTAACTTTATTAATTTATATTACTATACAATGTTGGACTGTATAATTTCCCAGTTTGGACTTGAGAGTACAAGTCTTTGATCCAGCATATTCTTATCTGAAAGAGAGAAATTAAAGGGAAAACAATATTAATCTGTATTATTGTTTCCATTCTTCTTATGTGCAACCACTTAGGTCTTCCACCTAGGATCAGAGTGTAGTATCTGCTCAATGCCTGGTCCTTCTGAACTAGAAGCAGAAACTTACATAATGAAGAAAATCAAGCAAAAAGGCGGTGAGAGAAAAAAGGTTTTGAAGAAGAAAAGCTAAGGGATAAGAAAAAGGAAACCAGGAGAAAGGAAAAAATCATTATGCCTATAGAGAGAAAGGAAAGGATGGAGATAAAAGAAAGACATAAAGAGATAAACTTTCTGATTGGATATCAAGAGACAATGAGTGAAAGATTGGAAGTCATATAGGGATGTAAAGACATAAAAATTACCACATATTATTCTATTTATGTGTTGAATGTTTGTCCTTCTTTTTCTTTTGAGATGTTTATGCATTAAATTTTTCTACCAAATTCTATTCGGGGACTCTCCGTCATCTGGGCTGTAGTTACCTAATCCTCACTTTCTAACCATAACAGAGTTCAAAATTGTTTACGCAGCCCTGTAGGCGATGACTTATTCCCTCCCTTTCCTACAGACCCAACATGGCAAGCCTATCACTAGATACAGAGCAAATCTACTAATAAGCACCATCCTTTAGTTCCACCAGTTCAGTCATTTATATCAAAGACTTACCATGCCATATCTACAGAATCAAATCAGCCACATTTCTCCCATATTTCATTTGTAATGAGGAAGTTCCACTCAGACAGATTTTCCCAATTCACTGCTAATTTATGGAACAGACTCCCACGTGAAGGCTTCCTCGATCAATACAAACCTCTATAATGGTCAATAGATATCTATCCTCTTTAGCATAATCTTCACTTTTTACTTCTGCCTCTTACATTCATCACACACACCTCATTCAGTAAACCTCTACCTTGAGTGACTCTTGGACCTAGTATTGGGCGAACTTTAGTAATTGAAAAATATTATTAGATTTCCTACAAAAAAAAAATTCCTGATTCAGGGGGTCCTCGACTTACGACAGAGTTCCGTTCCTACGATGCGTCGTAACGCGATTTTCTATGAATAAGCACTTACGTCACTCGCCTATGCTCAAGCAATCGTAAAATTGATAATCTAGGTCATAACAACACATTTCTATGACATATGTTAACAGAATTAGGACTAAAAAAACACACGGAAGACATGATGAAATGAAAGTGATACATATAATGAAAGGAAATGATTTTAAGCTGCTACTATATTTATTGCCGGTGATATCATTGGCTCTTGATAGATAGGATGACGAAGCGTAAGATATTGTCTCTCTTCTTGCAGTATTCGGAAGCATCGGTAAATCTGGGGAAGAAAAACAAACTCAAGTTCGTTTTTTTTTTGTTTTTTTTATCGGGAATTCACGAACTTATAGTTAAACAAGAAAACGTCTTTATCTTTGACAAGGAAATTCAATACGTATACGCATATATACATATTTTAAGGTACTTAAAACATGTTTTAAGGTACATAAAAATACAACAAGGTCAGTGGTGAAGAACATGCGTATGCAACAACAGTCATATGTACGAGGCAAACGGCATTTCGAAACAAGATTAATGGAGATTACGTCGTAACTATGAATCGTCGTAGGTCGGGACTGTCGTAAACCGGGGACTTATTGTATTCAATAATATAAAACCATTTTTTTCTCGTGGATAAATAAATAAACGAAAAAAACACTTCATAAAACTCCAACATGAATCACGGCCGCTTTCATTTTGGGGAAGAGTCTAATTTGTAGAAAAAGGATGATTTTCGAGTGAGGGAAAAAAGAATTTTACCAAGAGCAAAGCGTGTGCTGCGGCGATAAATTATAACTAAATTTGTGTATATATTTTTGGTCTGCTGTCATTTAAATCGTTAAACTTCCTCGTACTACAAACGTATCAACTTTACAAAGTGGAACGGGAGAAACGAATAGACAGATGACATAGTTTTACTGATATTGTTTCGCTTTTAAGTGAAACGGTTTTACTTTTAAAAGACTAGATTTCACTTCCGAAATGGCAACTGCAGTGTCACTGGCTCTAAAACAAAATCAAATAAAAAAGGAAACTTGTTGCAAATAAAACCGGACACAAAGTCTAGGAAACGAAGTAGGCTACATTTAGTACAGTTTGGCAAATGGCGACGGGAAAAGAAAGAAGTCAGACAAAAAAGTGACGTGTAGATCTGAGAACATGAAAGCAAAAATGGAACAACGAGAGGAAAGACATTTATAGAAATTACCTTAATTTCCCATCAACACTGTTCATATATTTTCTACAAAAATGAATAGTTCAAACGTTTACCATTAAATTACATTCTGTGGACTGTCTCCTATTAAATAGCAAATCTTAACACGTTAAGTGCAAAACGAAGTTAATTACGTAATGTCTCCGCTTCTATTTTTTTTTTAAATTCGCGCCTTGTACTCATTTTGTTCTCCGCCCACTCTTGAAACTATTACATGCTTGAGGCGATACTATTTAGTCTGATAAACCCACATTCATCGTCAATAATAATAATGAGACTAATGTAATCGATCCTGACCAGGCATCTCAACTTCAGTCATTTTCTCACCAATGTGATGCGGTTTTCCTATGTCTTTTCCACAAATATTTCTATGGCCATTGTTCTGATAAGCTTTCCTCCTTCATGTCGCGACTGCATGAATTTAAGCATGCTACTAGATTAGCAACTAAGTTTCACAGTTTTACTATTGAACTACCTACATGCAACTGTATGTTCTATTCTAATTGTTTATTTTCTCGCCTGTCGTGCTCCCTTCCATTTTTTTTGCTTCCCTGTTACTTACATTCTTCAAAAATTTAAATGCAATGTCAATCGCCATCTTGTCATCCAGAAATCTGTCCTTCTATTGTCCTTTCTCTTCACTTCTCATTTTCTCTTAGTAACCCATTGCATCCGAGTGGCATTATCACCTTGACTGTGATGAAATTATTAAAAAATAAAACCTTGTCGCTGAAGGTAATGATGCCTGTAAAACCAAATAGGCTTTTAGAATCTTCTTACTGGGTATAATATGGCACAATGCTACATCCAAATATATGTGGTTAAATCGAAAATACCTATTTCAATCAACGCTGCCCCAGACATCGAGGAGTAATACTCTCCCCATTTATTTAGTGCAGTGGGTAGGTACTGTATAAGAGACGGATCTGCGAGTACTAGGCTTATATTTCATTTAAGATCACTACTTATGAATGAGCAGAGATTTAGCAAATATACTATGAAATCTTATGTTGTATAAAGTTCCAAGAAAAAGCAAAGCTATTCTAACAATTAAAAATCGGTGCGAAAGTGGAATCAGCTAGCCGAGTTCAAGCCCCAGCCTAGTCGGTTACATTCACTTTCACACTAATGTTCCTGAGGAAGGCATGAATCCATCTCTTCTCCCACCAACTACAGATTACATAATAGGAGAACAGAGTTGTCTCGCCTTGGGTGGTAGCCAACATAGAAGGACTAGTCCGAGTCTAAAAATGCGGAGAAGGCAACAAAAGACCACTCCACTATCTTGCCCAATAAGTTCTGACAGGTCGCAGATAAAGAAATCGAAATTGCGGAGAGCCATGACAGCCTACTTTCCACCTTTCCACTTGGTACATTGTGTGTGAGATGCCCAATCTTAGCTTAATTAGTATAGTAAAGTTGTTGGTCAACTATACTAATTAACGTCAACTGTCTCACATGTATAGAAACTTAGGAAAGGTATTGTTAGATATACAGTACTTCCCTCGATTATCCGGACAGAAGTGAAGAAAAAAATTCAAATTGCCCAAACATTTTTTTCATTTATCCGAACGAAATCCATTATCATATTTCAAATGTATGTTATTTCTAGGAAAACTACAATCGTTTTGAGAATTTAGAAAACCAGTGGCCAGTAATAAAGTCAGAGAAAAAAAGTCACAATTTTGGCTAGGAATAAAAGTTGACTTTGTTTTGCGAGTGACGTGTTTGGTATATACGAACCCATTGTAGATTTTTAAACCAAGCTTTTATTACTGTCAATAATTTCCAGGGCAGAAGGCGTCAAAATTATTATTAACTAATCCCATGTACTGTTGATCCGTAACAGCGCTGAGATCAGAGATTTCCACTGTTCACGTTGTCTTCAGTGTTAGGAATACTATGGTTAGGATGAAAAAAAAAAGTCTATTACAGAAAGATGCTGTTTCTTTTCTTTTTTTTTGGTGACTTTTTTCTAGATTCAGAAAACCATACTCAATATTTGATAGCAATACTGATAAATTAGTTCAATTATTAACTCTTGTTAATTTCCTGGCAGCTTTCATACGAAGAAAATACATTTGAATTATCATAGTGTTCAGGGTATTGCACCGGAAACTGTTGAAGAGGAGAATGATAATGATATTGCCTAGGTTGAAATTCAACAGCCTCAATGCCCAATTAAACTTACTAAAATTACAAATAACAGTAACCAAAAAAATGTTAATTCAGTACTTCTTCTATTATCTGTGCTTCAGTTTCCCAGGCACCGACTATCGCGATGTGAAATGAAGAGAAAAAACTGAAATCATCCAAACATTTTTCAATTATCCGAACGAAACAAATTCTGATATTTCATCTCAGACAAGCGTTTTGAGAATTTAGACAACTCAGCATTTGATAACAATTCTAAGATCAGTTCATTTAATTATTTTTTTAATTTCCTATTTGTTTTCATAGAAAGAAAATACATCCGAATTATCACAACTTTAACCAGATTCGGACGTTAGCGACAGAAAAACTCGAGGCCTGCCGAAGACGTACAAAAATTCACGCATTTATTTTCGTAAAAAAATAAATTCGACAAAACCATGAACAAAACAAAGCGTTTGAAAATTATATAAATGTTAAATTTATTTCAGAAAATGACTTTTTCATTCTTTTTCGATAATTTAAATATCAAATTGTAGTGACGCCTACACACACCACGCCCACAAATTACTCAACAGTAATTGGACAGTAAATAAACAGTACTTTTCGTAAAGACAATTTACGCATCGCACGAGCCGCATAAAAAATTCTCGTGTTTTGTTTCACCAAACTTGCTATAGTAAAAAATCAACACTTGGCCGATTTTTGGTCAATCACATAAATTGACACTTTCTTCAATATTCTTCCCGCGCTCGTTCTTGGAGCCTACCTTACTTGTATATAAAGCAGAAATTTAAGGAAGAAACTTTAGTAGATTATAAATTTCCACAACCATAATCACGTACGTGTATTCTCCATCTTCTACTCAAACACACACACACAGACATTAACTACATTCACACAACACAGCGAACTGTTTGTTATCAAAGCCAAGTGAACTATTCAGAACTTTAACATTCTTCTGCACAAACATCTAACTTTCAAATTCAAACATTCTTAAACACAAACAAATTTCAACAAAGAAAGTTCTTACAACATACACTTGTATTTCCACACGGTACAAGGGAAATCACTTTTTACGACTTAATCTTTATTGTCATTGTATATATACTTGTTTCAATATACATTTTATTTGTTGATCATTCAATCATCTCTTGTTCTTTTCTGGGTTTTCTTTGCAAATTGAATGCGGAGTGTTAAATTTCAAAACGCAATCTTCGACAAAAACCTTCTGATAATTTCTTACCAACCCCATTAGAGCCCCACAAAATTATCTGGAATTATGAATTATCCGAAAACATCATGTCCCAACGTGTCAGAATAATCGAGGAAATGATTTACTTCGTTTTCTTTGTGAGAAGCGATGAGTGTACTACTCAGGTGTGCCATTTGATAAACTCCAAATAGCAAAAAAAAAAAAAAAAAAAAGCAGAAAGCTTTAAACGATGACGTCATTCTAAGTTAACCAATCAGAAAAACCTGGCTCCTGATTAATAATAAAATCTATGTTAAATCTTAAGAAACACATCAGTCAGCTATAGAAAGATGACTTATCACAGGGAAAAAAATAAAATGGCTATATGGGTGATCTCTTGGAAATACTAGATGTTGTAAGGTTGGATGTGAACGGGGTATAATGAATAACGGCTCGCAATTGGAAATCGGAGAACTGAGTTCCGATTCCAGTCGGGTTCTTTATATTGAATTACGCGCGAATACCCTTGGGAAAGCTATGAATCCACCTCTACTCCCCCGCAACTATGGGTTAATTAATAGTTGTATCAGTAAGTCATTATTATCCCCTCAAAATTATTACAATCTAAAAAAATAAATATATATTTTCTGGCTTTAAATAACCTGCAAAGGGTTGATGTGCCGTGAAACAAATTAATCAAAACAAAATTAGTCCGGTTTATACTTGCATTCACCTGGGAGTTATCACTTTGTTTGGGATTGCCTTACCCCTATGCAGGGAATTGTTATGAATAATCAAGAGTGGCCTCCCCTTGGTTTGTTACTCTCCTTGAGAGAGCTATTTGTTTACTGGAACTATAAAAGGACACTATACGCGAGCCTTGTATTCTCAGTTGAATAAAGCTTCCTTAAAAACTACACCTGCATACTTTTGTCATTACAGATGTATTTTCGATCCCGATGGCAGGGAAGAAATCCTGTAGAAAACATTAGGGTACGGAAAAGAATATAATAAAATTTGTACAAGCTTTCCATTGTTACTGTTTTTTTTTTAATCGAATTCACCCCAAGCAAGGCAGCAAAGCCACTAAGACAAGGGGTTATTGGGTTTGGAAAAATTACAAAACAGAAACATTACTCTTCTATTGTTCTCGCTACTTGGTAATCAGGAAGACAGTAGATAGCGATTGAGATTGCATTTAAAATTTTGAAATTGACTGAAAAGAATGAAGCCGGAAGGGAGTTTTTACGAGAAGTACAAGAAAAGAAACTTTTTGCCATAGAACTTACGGTTACATCTAGCCAACTCAACTGTATATCAATGAGACTTCGTTGCCAGTCTAGTACTGCACTTAAATTCATTCATAAAGTCCCACAGTAAAGATCTCATCCGAATAATAACCATGTAGAAATACTCATTAGGACAACTGCCAAAAATATTTATAAAAAAGACAGCAGGAAGCCACGTCACGGCGGTGTGAAAGTGACTGAAGTTGAGATGCCAGGTCAGGACTGATAACATGATAGACTCTTCTTTGGATTTAATTGAGAATCTTTCGATATATAGCAGGAACACCAGACCAGATATAGTCGCAATAATTACTGCACGGTCGAATGGTAGATTTATAAACAGGCAAGATGGATCTTTCAGGTTTTTAATATTACTGTTGTAATGAAAACACTGTTTCCTTGGGTTAAAAATTAGGAAAAATTTCTAGTAAAATTATCTAATTATGTCCGACTAATTGATTTTACCTTATCTCTATTTATCATTTTTATCGATTAAACAGAAAAAAAAGGATTGATGAGTGGAATAAGAAACGAAATATAATCGAGTCTATAAGTGGCCAAGGTACATTGAATCTCCTTTGTGATTGGCTGCCTGTTAAGTCTGTTAATTCTCTTTTAATCTTAATTAGTACGATACCTGTGGATCCGCTGAAGATCACATTTCGAATCTAAATTGTTTGTCCAGTTAAAATACTACATTTATTTAAAAAAAAAAAAAAAAAAAAAAGCCTAAAAACCGCACTTTGGGCTGACTTTAGCTCATGCGGAGGGCTTTTGGACCTTGGGTCTTTTACCTTCAGCGTCCTATGTACGTAAAAGTTATAAGAATTTAGAAATAATAGAATTATTTTAACTTTATTCGACATCTTAATTCGGCATAATCTTTCTTCGTATACGCAACAGATCTCCGTGGCTTGTTTACATTTATTATGTGTAATTTTTATTTTATTTTATTTTTCAGAATTGAAATGTGTTTTGAAAAAGGAGGAAGACATTTTGAACAGTACATATAACAATTAAATAACTAGAAAATAAAATTTTCATGTGTAATTATACTTTTAATAAATTATCCCTATGGTGTGCGATTATTATTGAGGGAGAGAGAGAGAGAGAGAGAAAGATATATATATATATATATATCTAGATATATATATATATATATATATCTATATATATATATATATATATCTAGATATATATCTATATATATATATATATATATATATATATCTAGATATATATCTATATATATATATATATATATATATATATATATATCTAGATATATATCTATATATATATATATATATATATATATATATATATCTAGATATATATCTATATATATATAGATATATATCTATATATATATATATATATATATAGATATATATCTATATATATATATATATATATATATATATATATCTATATATATATATATATATATATATCTAGATATATATCTATATATATATATATATATATATCTAGATATATATATATATATATATCTATATATATATCTATATATATATATATATATATATATCTAGATATATATCTATATATATATATATATATATATAGATATATATCTATATATATATATATATATCTAGATATATATCTATATATATATATATATATATATATATATATATCTAGATATATATATATATAGATATATATCTAGATATATATCTATATATATATATATATCTAGATATATATCTATATATATATATATATATATCTAGATATATATCTATATATATATATATATATATATATATATATATATATATATATATATATATAGACAGAGAGAGATATCTAGACAGAGAGATAGATGACCGATTGTTACACTCTTATGTAAAAAGATAAATAATTTCAAATATAAAAATACTGCTTTCATAAAAAAGATCAAACCCCCAGCATTTGTTGGAATGCTTGTATGTATGCAGACCTACACACGTGGGTGAATTGTATACATGTCTCTGATGATAGAAGAATAACTCTTTTCATTGCAACAGTGAATGAATAGATAAAAGCCAAGAGGGATTGGCTTGTTAAGCGAAAAGAAGAAAAAATTAAACAGTTGATTTACTGCTTGGTCGTAAACAAACAATATGGTGTCAACCTCCAGCTCCCATCCCAAACAAATGAAGAAGTGGATGAACAACTACCCTTAACTAATGCCATCGATGTTTTTTTTTTATTCCAATTACCTTTTTTTTTTAATACTATGTTCTTTCAGGTCGTAGGAGGATTGTCGAACTCAACAGATCCAGTTTCTTTTATTATCAGTGAATTGCTATATCTTCTTGGGAAAGATAGTGGAGTGGTATCCTGTTGCCTTTTCCATGGTTTTGATTTATAATTTTCCTTTTCTTAGACCAGCTGTCAATCAAAGATAGAGAGCCTAGTGTATGCAAGGGGGAAAAGTGATGGATTCATGCCTTTCGTAACAAAGAGAACGTAACAGGCCTGGCCGGAACTTGAACTCTGCTCACTGATTCCACTGTCTACGCTGATAACCATTGCACTACCTACATATTACAGAATTATCATTAGAAATATATAAGACTATATATTTGTCTTCAATATAACAGACTGACTATTTTCTGAAAGGCACTGGGATTTATTTATTAACCATCAGTGCTTAGGACATACAGCTATCTTTGTCCTAAAGCCGGAAACAGTCTGCCACCAGATAGTTGGCCATGGAAGTTTTTTTTTTTTCTGGATGTCTGATCAGCTCTTAAATCACATGGGTGAATATATATATATATATATATATATATATATATATATATATATATATATATATATATATAAAAGAAATATAGTCTTAAAGTGTGCTATATTTATGGGATAAAGTGCTCAATATCAGAGATAGAGCGTGTGTAAATATAAAAGTGGACATGGACGTCAGCACTTAGAGGCGACAGTCTGTTTCATGCTAGTGCAATCGTCAGTACGATTGCACTAGCATGAAACAGACTGTCGCCTCTAAGTGCTGACTTCCATGTCCACTTATATATATATATATATATATATATATATATAGTAACCTTTCTTTCAAACATTTTTCGTTAAATCTGACAGACAAGGAAAATTTGATGAATTTGTTATATAGTTTTTCTAATATTCTTACATTTTTACGTTTGGTGATATTAAGGGAGTGCAAAAATTGTCCGTGGTATCTGTTGTCCCAGTCGCTTTCGACAACTTTGGCCAATTGCAGGGGGGGGGTATTTTTAAGTGTTGTTAATTTCTTTTCATGTCTAAGATGTTAAGCTATACTTTTAGCCATTATCAAGGATGGTTTTATTTTTACTTTTAACTGAATGTATGAATTGTTTTACATATGTATCTAATTAAGGTTGCGGTTACACGTAGCCATTTCTACACTAAATGGTTGGGACCTAGATGCCAATCTAGTAGCACGCTTAAATTCATGTAGTCGTGTCACCAGGGAAGAAAGCTCGTCAAAGCAGTTGTCATGAAAATATTTGTAGAAAAGACATATAGAAGCCACACCACGCCACGTCGGTGAGAAAGTGACTGAAGTCGAGATGTTGAATCAAGATCGATTACATTACAGATCCTTCTTTCCAAAGAAAACATATAAAGTGCCTTCTTTCAATACAAAGGTGGAAGTTCTCAAACTGCGATATACGATTTTTGTTTTTCTTATTAAGCAACAAAAATACTACGCTGAAGTAGCGGGCATCTACGGTTATAATTCATTTTCTGTCCATCCCTTTTATTATCGCATGGCATGTCAGTTATGTGCCATGCGTGATACACGCTCAGGCGATCATATATCTTTCGATACATGACTGACGAGGCATATTTTTCCCGCAGTAGGTTGCCATTTCTTTCTGCGGTAGACCAGTTGCCATCCAAGGCTATAGAGCCCGGTCTGTCCTGCTATTTATGCATAGCTGGGGGGGGGGGAGAAGCGGAGGATTCATACCTTTTCCAAGGGTATTAGTACGTAGTGAATGCAATAGATTCGACTGGAATTCGAATTCGGCTCTCCGATTCCGCTGTCCGAGCCGCTATCCACTACTCCACCGTGACTCCACGAGGGTATGACGATAAACTACATTCGCGTTCTGGGTGAGACGATAAACTGCATCCAGCGGCGGGGCCCCTGGTCGGGAGGTTTTGGGGAGCGTGGAACCGCCTCTTAATTGCTGGTGTTCTCGAATCCGTCCTGACACGGGGTGGTGGCGCCTGTTGGGGTCCCAGCTATGGGCAAGTGTAACCCTCAAACTGGGGTTAAAATACTATGAAAGTGTAAAAATATTACTATTAATACCAGAAATACTTTATAAAAAAAATTATTACCAGCAATACTTAAAAAATATTACCAGCAATACAAACAGCTATACACTTTTTGAAAAAAATATTACCAGCTATAGATTTCTTCAATGAAAAAATATTACCAGAAACAGATATTTGAAGAAAAAATATTATCAGCAATACATTTTTGGTAAAAATATTACCAGTAATAACAATTTCGTCGGCATTAAATAACCCATTGAGTCTGATATGCCGTAAAACAAAACAAACCAATCGAAAAACAAAAGTGTAAAAATAGGTTTTATTACCAGCAATACATTTTTGAAAAAAATATTACCAGTAATACTTTTTGAACAAAAATATTACCAACAATAACTATTTCGTATGCTATAAAACAAAACAAACTAAACCATTCGTCCGTGTATCAAATATCGATGCTACATTTACGCTGATGCTTCTGCTATATACCTAGAGGCTTAACAAAATCCATAGAAAAATCTGCAATATTATCAGTCCTAACAATGCATCTCCGCATCAATCACTTTCCCACCGCCGTAACGTAGCTTGCATTTGCGTTCTCTATAAATATTTCCATAGTACCGTGTAACCCGGATATAAGAGAGTTGTCGGGACCGGGTAAGTCTCTTATATCCGGGTTTCTCTTATATCCGGGTTTGGTCGATTATATATACATTAACACATGCTCTAATTTGGGACCAGATAAAACATCTCTCTTATATCCGGGTTTCTCTTATATCCGGGTTACACTGTAATTGTTTTGCTCTTTGGTACTTCAACTTCACGAAATTAAACTGTACTAGATTGGCAGATAGGTCTCATCATTTTACAGTTGAAATTGCTAGATGTAATCATAAGTTCTATCTATGCTTATAGTTTCTTTTGTCACACTTCTTGATTTAGGCTTACGGTCAAATCACGCTGAAAACATCAGTGCGAAGTTAAGCAGTGTCGACTCCGATCAATACTTAGATGGGGAACCGATGAGAACATTGAGTACTGTAAGCAACCACATACAATCCGAAATATATTTCGGCTTTAAATAACCGACAAATTATTAAGCCATAAAAAAACACAATGTCGTTTGTGGAACTATCTTCTGATTGCTTGCTTTCATAACAACTACAAACTTAAAGAATTTAGAAGCAATGTCAATCATTGACTCCTTGAATTGTGGTCTTTTATTGTCCTCTCTCCTCAATAACATTTCTTGAGTTTCTTTCAGTCTCAGTAACGACAGGCGTCTTAGTAGCTTTTATCGTATTGCTTGAGGAAAATTATTTTTTTTAAATAGTGAGGAGACTACCATATTTGTATTTCTTTGAATATTAGTGGGGGATATGAATACGAAAAAAGGATAATTTTAAGCTTTAGGTATCGCGAATCTGTAGTAGTACCCAATATCATGTTTTTCTTTTGTTCTATTCAGTTTATCTATGAACAAGGCGTGGAAGTATGATTTGACATGAGGAAAAATACTTTGTACTTGTAAAATCAATGAAGCAGAAGTATCTCAATTTTCTATTAAAAAGCTGACGAAAAGGAAAAGAGAGACGGAGAAAGGAGAAAAGGAAAAGAAAACGAGCAAAATTAGAAAAGGAAAAGAAGAAGGAAAAAATAGAGAAAAGAAAAAACGAAAAAGGGAAAAGAAATAGTGAAAAAAAGAAAAGCGAAAAAGAAAAGAAAGCGAAAAAAAAATAAAGAGAAAGATGGAAGAAAGAGAAAGATGGAAGAAAGAGAAAGAAAAGAAAATATTCATTTACGTTTTTGGTCAGTCTCAAACGATCTTTCGTATATAAACACATACAGTTACCTAAATTGTCTTCAGCATTAAAATGATATTTAAATAGAAAGAAAGTTTCATTCTATGAATAGATAATAATAGGGAAAAGGACAAGTAATAATACTTGTCAAGCAACAATTTTTAAACAGCCGGGGTAGGGGGAAGGAGTAACGAGTTGTCCCGGTTTAGCATGAAATGACGAGCCATTATTACTCAAGGAAATATTTTAGACATTATTACCAAATATGTCAGTATCATTCGACACGTTTAACACCTACGAGATAACCCTTAAAACGTTAAACAAGCGGATGCTCACCACCACAACACTTGATTCTTAATTAAGAACAAAGCAGACAATTCAACAGCTCTCCAATTTGAGACAAGATAACATTCTTTGTACATATCATCTAATTTACGGCTATTTGTTAGAATAATGCAGTGTTTCTTAACCTTTTCCTCCCCAGCGCCTCTTTTCAGATATTTGCTGTGCTGGCACCCCACTCGAAAGGCAAATTAAAATAATATTACCTGCAATATTATTTGAATTTCTAAAATGAAGCACTGCCATTACCAATTCAAACTACCTACTAACGGCTATAGAATGACGATCTGAGAGTTGTAATAAAAGGGAAATTAAGTTAAACCATGCCCAGCCAAAATCTGGTATTAATTATAAGAATAAAACCCAATATTAATTATAGTTTTATATTCGGTAGTTTAAAAAAAAACGAAAAAAAACTAACTTAAAAAAAAAAAAACTATTAATTTTACGTTTATAAAAGATCCGACATTAATAACTCTTAAACAAGAAGAAAAGATTGAACGAGCATTACTCCTGGGTATGACGATAAACTACAACCAGCGGCAAGGCTTTTGATCAGGAGGTTGGAGGTTTTGAGGGGCATGGGACCACCTCTTAAATGCTATTGTTCCCGGAACCACCTCTTAAATGCTATTGTTCCCCTGTCCACCATGACCCGGGGTGGTAGTACCTTTTAGGATCTTAGCTATAGGCAAATAGTGAACTTTCAAACAAAAAGAAAACACTATGAAAGTATAAAAAAATACAACTTTATAGAAAAATTAACAGCAATGCATTTTTTATATATTAAAAAAATATATCAACAATACATATTTATAGTAAAATTATCAAATTACCTTAAAGTTCTCAAGAAAAGTAAATTTCGTCATTAAATGACCCAAAAGGAGTTGATATACCGTTAAATAAACCAATCAAATCATTGAACAAACGTGCATATCAAACAGGTAAACAAAGAGAAAATTCATTTATTTTTAACAGATTGGCTCCCAAGCTTCATTTCCCTTGTCACAGGATTCCAAACAATTAATTAATTTTGGTACATGCGATTTTGTTTTAACATTGTTTCATATATGAGGCAAACATATCATAGGTAGTATTTATTACCCACCACCCACCGGTGTGTCGTTCGGTACCCGAGTCCATTCTACAACCCATAATCCCACACGAATGAATGGCACAGCTATACGTATGTAAAATTTAAAAAAAAATGACCCCTAAAAACAACAGTAGAAATTCCAAAAAGAAAACGAAATAAAAGACAAAAAATAAATATTTAAATTTGGGGAAAAAAAATGTGGTTCTGGTGTAACATGATCTCATACGCAATCAATCATAAGATCCCCCTCCCAACAATCCTCATAGAAAAGAAACTGGAAATCGACCCACCGGAGGGTCGCGTGGGCACCAACGTGTTAAAGGATATTTTTATCTTTATTTTCGCTATAATTACATGCAAAAATGATAAAAACGATATTGGTCTAAGAGAGCGTTTCTCAACCGGGGTTTCCCCGGAACCCTGACGCGAGATGAAGTATTATAAACGAACAGAATAAATTCTATTTAGTATTAACGAAAAATTTGACAAAGAAGTATTAATTTTTCCGTTAACCAGTTATACAAAAATATATACTATGATATTTACCACGTGAACTACGATGAAAATAAAATGAGAAAGATATGGTATATAATTTTGTTTTTGCGAATGAGTTCCTTGAGACATGTAATTTATTTTCAGGGTTACGCAGGGGTAAAAAAAAGTTTGTAAAACGCTGGTCTAGGAGTAAGACAACTCTGAATTCAAAACCTCCAACTGTGGGTTAAACAACCTCACCAACCCGCAACTGGCCAATCATGGTGAGTACATTTACATCCATGTGTCAATCAGAGAAAGGTTTCTCCAATAGGTGTGAGAAGGTTCTAGATTTGAATCAGAGACAGGTTACCCTTAAATATGGAGTCAATAAAAGATTATAAAAAATAAACAAATAGAAATTAAACAAATGTTATCTTCCTAAATTTAATATTTTTTTCAGATCGCAATACTCCTTGAAGCACTCCAATTCTTCAGTTTATCATTATTTTCGTCTTGTTTCTCTTCAAAAAGCATGCATAGACATATCAGTTTTTTGGCTTGTTGTTCCAGCTTAATTTGCAGGAAAATACTCCAGGAAATAACGTAACCTCATGAATCCTAGAATGGCCAATCAGTCATTTAGGCTCAAATCATGAATGAATGTTGTCCGTGCTGTTGGGAAAAGATTAAATCATCAATTGACGATATCCGCTAATCACCAATGAAACGTTAGATGATGATGTCCGTCATTTAAGTGTTAAAGATGCCCAACACTGATACTTTGAACTCAAGACACTGTGAATCTGTGTTCTAAAAGAGAAGTAAAAAGAATACTGATTCCCCTGGCTACTAAGGTGTAACTATGTAACCCTGCTAAGATGGCTAGCTTATCAGGGTTACACAGTGGCACCTTTCTCCAATTATCTGAATGGTTCAGTCATGTTCTTTCGAATGATCAGGGGTAGTTGAGGCTTGCATATATCAAAAACGAGATTTTAGTCAATCAGTTCTCTCAACTTAGTCTTTTAAGACCAATGGTTATTAAAGAAGTACGCAGTTGTGCATTTCATTGTCACCCTTTTTACTTTGTCTCTCTTCAAGAGGTACACATTCAGACATAGCACTGCTTTTTGCCAATTAGACTCGAATCATTAAAGAATGATGTCCGTATCGTTGGAAGAAAAATTTAAATCATTAATTGACGATATCGTTTGATTTCCAATGAAACGTCAGATGATGATGTCCGTCATTTAAGTCTTAAAGATGCCTAGCACTGATACTTTGAACTCAGGACACTGTGAATCTGTTTTCTAAATCATGAATAAATTATGTCTGTGCTGCTGGAAAAAAGTTTAAATCATCAATTGATGATACCCTTTGATTTCCAATGAAACATCAACCGATGATGTCCGCCGTTTAAGAATTAACTATAAGTTTGTACTTTCTAAAGAAATGATGATTTTTTTTATCTATTAATCCGACAGATTTTATTACTTAAATATTTTTACTGGATTCCCATATTTGAGTAGACGCCCCGCTTATTTATTTTCGTCTAAAAGCCTGAATATTCAAGAAATCATACTAAAGAAAAATATGCGCTCTCCAGCAGGATTTGAATTTGCGTCCACCTGGGCAGGGGAAACCGTCGTTAGATTCGACGTACTTTAGATCGCTCGTTCGTCGATGATCAAGCAAAGTTGAATAGAGTCTTATAAATGCAAATGTTTCCCCAGACTCACAAAATATACACATCTGACCAGTTTCCTATCCTAACGTAAACAAAGCAATTTCTGAAGTGGTGGATTTTTATTTATTAATCCGACATATATTATTACTTAAACATTCGAGAAATCTGATTAAAGAAAATGTGCGCTCTCAGGCAGGATTCGAACCTGCGACCCCCACAAAAAAAAAAGTTTCTACTTACAAACTTTTAATACCCTCCGTCCTGAAAATAGGACGGTGCAATTTAAATAAAGTGACTTTACCTATTTGTGGTTTTTAGTCCAATTAAATCAGAAGATTATAATCAATCATACATACTAGAAGAAGCTGGTAGCATAATGAAGGTAGATTCAGCCAAAATTTGAACTTTATTTACTGCATCCCTTTTTCATTGTTTATAGCCATTACGCCACCTCAAACCTTCACGTATCAGGCTTATGTTTCACATTTTAACTAAAACATATCTTGACTGGTTTCTCTTGGTCCACTTAGTAATAAGAGTTTTTTTTTTTTGTTTTTTTTTTCAAATGAACCTGCCTAATAATGCATCATCATTGGATTTGTAACGGCCTGTCAGAGACCCCATGTCTCCTCAAACTCCTTTCCGACAGATTACTCTTGAGAATTTAACAGCTGTGACATTACACTTCCTTAGAGGTGCTATCCCAAGCTAAATGCTTCTACTTATTCTAAGCTGAAAATAGATTAAGTTCTCCCAGATGGATTAGCTTCTTTTACTTCAAAAGAAACAAATTTAAAAATCTACTTGCCACCCACAGCTACGAAGAATTATTGAAAAATTCTCAGCCCAACCAAGATGAGATTTTAAAAATTAATGTTTGGTTAGATTTTGGCAAGTACGCTGTGCCGAGAACTTTTCAGCGGCCCCTCAAATAAATATGTCAATTTTCATTCAAATCTGATATAATAATAAATAAGCTCTAATCCAAATCGATGTACCTTGTTATTATTTACAGTATTCGGACTAATGTCCTCATCTTTGTCGCCATATTTATTACAACGTTTCGGCCGTTGTACGCTCCGGCCTTCTTCAGCTGGTTGGAATGTCGAACTGAACCCTTTATTTCGCTCACTGGAGTAGACTGTTCTAGTTCCACGTGCCATGTTTCATGGATGTCAGTTATCAGTTATCTCCTGTTAATTTCCCTCTGAAAGTTATCCACTGCCTTAACCGGGTATTGAACTCACACTTTCTGGGTCCTGTCACTGGATCTAACACCTTTATCCACTGTGTCATGTGTCCTTGAGGAGAACTTTCAGAGGGAAATTAACAAGAGATAACTGATAACTGACACATGGAACTAGAACAGTCTACCCCAGTGAGTGGAATAAAGGGTTCAGTTCGACATTCCAACCACTTGAAAAAGGCCGGAGCGTACAACGGCCGAAACGTTGTAATAAATATGGCGACAGAGATGAGGACATAATATAGACAGATACTGAAATTAATTCTCCATTTTTAAAATCCTTCACAGCTTCCTTTTCTTTAAACTGTAAACTGTGTAATGCCATAATAGTTCATGGGAAAGATAATGGAGTTGTGTTTCTTGTAGTCTTTAAATTCAACACAACAATGATTTAAATATTGGAAGGCAATATTTAAATCATTGTGATGTAAATATTGCATTTGACACGACAACGATTTAAATATTGCCTTCCATATTTAAATTACAATGATTTGGATTATATACCAACAAATTTTTTACCTTTAAATATATATATATATATATATATATATATATATAATACTCTCTCTCCTGTACTGTTTGTGGTCTTTTGTGAAATTCTCGAGCCGGCCTCAAAATTCATGTCCGTCATACGCATTCAGATAATTAGGTGGTCGTCGAGAGTCCATCATATCTACTAATCTACAAAAAATGTTTCCCTATTTTTTTTTTTTACCAATGAACCACTATATACTTTTCCCAAAGGTATCTATGCAAAAGCGAAAATAACAGGCGACGCCAGAGTTTGAACACTTCCATTCAATTCCACTTTCAGCGTGGATAACCCTTACACTAATTATCTATGTCAAAACCTACTAAAATCTTTATTCAAAACACTGTCTCTATCGTAGATGTTGTCTGTGGATTCTATGTCCTACTGGCATGGCGTAGAGAGGAACTATATAACATAACAATACATACTGTGTTCTTTACCAAATTAGTAATCAATCAACTTCAGATATGGCGGCAACAAACAGCTACCATGATTTAAAAGAAAAAGGCACGACCCTTGTAGGACCAGTTAAGCATGTAAGAACAAGAAAAACCAGAGTCAAAAGGTGAGACAGGTGAGGGAAAAAATATAAACACCGAAGCCTGAAATCTTGAAAATTACCAAATTAGGCCGTTCTAGTTTATTTGAAACAAGAAAAGAAAAAAAATATCGTTTAACTATTTTAAAGTCAGGTTTCAAATAGAAATAGTGAGGGTGTGTGTGTGTGCGCGTGCGCCTTTTTACAATGATGTCCACCTCACGGTAGAAGGTTACAGATTAAGACGCACAGTTTATGAGGATATGTGGAGAATAACTGTTAACTCTAGACTTGAGCAGGTTAAGATAGTAGTAATTGGAGAAGCATCCTCTTGGGAGTCGGCTCTACAAAGCAGCGGTTCGTGGGAAGAATCTGCTTCAGAGAAACTTACATCTTATGAATGTGCGTGGCATGACGGGTTTTAGTGCCACCAGTTCTAGCCTTCGCGGCTAAGGAACGTAGTTCATCTGAACACTTTCCATGGAAATAGCAATAGAAGAGGTTGTAGGCTGGAAAGTAATCACCCATAAGGACGCGTAGATGCTTTTGGACTGTATCGAGACAGGAAGGCGGAGACCGGACAGATCCTGTACATATATGGCAGTAGTACTCCATTAAGAGATTACAGTCAAAGTCGAAAGATTTTAAAAAGAAAAAGAGGTACTTCTACATCGAAGTATAAAATATGAACAAATAAAGCGAAAAGAATTACAATGTCAGCCAATTGTATTATTCTATACTAGCTGAAGAACCCACTTACGCCATGTAAGAGTTCAAAGTGGTTATAGCCAGTCACATAAAAAAATTAAAGATAGTTGGTGTACTTAATGTAATAAAGTGTAATTTAAATTGACTCCAGGATGTGCTCGTAGAATAGTGGTTATCAGCGCAAAAAGTAAAATCGGTGTGCCGAGTTCAAATATCAACAGAGATCGGTGCGTTCACTTTCACACAAACACTCTTGGCAAAAATATGTATGCATATCCAGCGTTGGGTTAAATAACAGAGATGACAATTTAGATATTTATGAACGGGTTTTCAGGCCATAAAAGTGGCTTATACTAAATCTGGGGGTATCACCACAGTTCTGATTTTAGTAAATGTTTTAAACTTTATATTTTATGTCTTGTTACACATATTTTATACAGTATTTTCAACGGTTGTATCGATCTACGCATAATTAAAAACGGTCATTGCACATATGAAAGAAAATTTACGCTAAGTGTATGGTCACCAATACTATTTTTCAAAAATGTTTTTAAAAGGGTCTGAAATGTTTCTAACGTGTTTAGGATGAAAGTTCAAGGCATATGGGGTTTTAACAATCAAAATAGGCAGTTACAAGCACTTTGGCGGCGGGGGTGGGTTTACAAGTATTCGCGAATTCTAACTCTTTGTGGCCGGTCCTGGTTCCTAACCCCGGCGAATACGGGGGACGCACTGTATATAGTTATAATACTTCATCTCAGAAATATATACAGATACCATATCTGTTTATATTTCTGACATGATGTATTGTAACTATTTACATAGTTCGGACTGTTATCTTCATCTTTATCTTTATTGCTATATTCACGACGTTTCAGCTGTTGTACGCTCCGATCTTCTTCAGGTGATATACGTTGGAATTTAAAATCGAATCTTTTATTTAGTCCACGTCGGTAGATTGTTCTAATTCCACGTGCCATGCCTTTTTGGATATCTCAGTATCAGTTAATTCCCTTTAGTAACTCAACTCTGCTGTGGTCCGGTATTGAACTCACAACTCTTTGGGTCAAGTCACTTTTTGGATTACTCAATAAACGCTTTTATCCCCTAGGACACATGACCCAGTGGATAAAAGCGTACAACGGCCGAAACGTTGTGAAAATGACAATAAAGATTAGGACAACAGTTCAAATGATGTCAGTCAGTTATGTGCCATGCGTGATACATGCTTAGGCGATCATGTATCTTTTCGATGCATGACTGATGAGGCAGGGTTTTTCCCACAGTAGATTGCCATTTCTTTCTGCAGTAGACCAGTTGCCATCCAAAGCTATAGAACCTGGTCTGTCCTGGTATTTATCCATAGCTGGGGGGAAAAGAAGAAGATTCATACCTTTCCCAAGGGTATTAGCATGTAAGTGAATGTAATGGATTTGACTGGAATTCGAACTCAGCTCTCCAGTTCCTCAATCTGAGATGCTATCCATTACTCCACAAATATTTGAGTAGCAATCCTTTTATACATGTTCTATTGAATACGAATAACAGGGAATATTTTGTCAGTTTTTTTTTCTGTTTTTCTATCATTCTTACAAATTTTCTTTTATGAGACTACTTTACGACCAAGTTTCTTATTGTTTTTAACCTGAAGGTCATTTATTTTTTAGCTGCAAAATCAAATATGCAATTTGACAATGTCAACCATGTGGTTCTAAAACCGTCAAAATTCATTGTAGATAAATTTACACGCATGCACAATATTTAAAAATAAAAAAATAAAAAAATTTTAATTTTCACTTTCTTTACAGATGGAAAGCAAATCTGAAGCAATAAAGATATGGTTCGATAGAAGGATGCTGAGAATGACATGGATGGAACATGTAAGCAACTAGGAAGTTTTAATGAAAATGGGAACAAAAGAGATGTATACTTAGAATCAGACCGAGGTTGAAATTTCTGTGATAAATAATGAGGAAAGAAGGCTTGGAGAATTTAAGACACACCAGGAGCCATAATGAAAGCAAAAGAGGCAGAGAAAGACAGAGAGTACAAAATGGGGACTGAGAAGGATAGCAAGGTGACAAACATTGCTTAGAGCTACAAAGGAGCTATGATTGCATGACATTGGCCATAAAAAAGTTCTGCTCCAGGTGTTTGCTTTTGTTAAAAAGATAAGCTAGATAGACAATTAGATTGAAATTACATAGCACAAAGGAACCGAAAAGGAAGGTATTTCTTTTCCTCTTTATTACAGGAAATGACAGACATTTTTGGTTAATAAAAAATAAGAATGTGGCTAGGTAGCATCTAGAAAAATTTCTAGTCACCCATTTAATGTATAGCCACAGAAGACTTACAGCGCTTTGTGGGTGGGTAAGTTAGACACTTGATAAGTAGAGTTTTCAAACAAACTGGTACAAGATCTTGGATTGAAATAGGCCAGAAGTTAAAAGGGGATTTGGCAGCCAAGGGTAGGGGAGGACCGAATGCAAATGGGAAAAACAAACAATTTAAAGGGTTAACTTGTTGTCCTGCCCCTGCCTCCTTCTAGGTAGACTGTTTAACCCTCAAACATAAGTCAAGAAAAAAAAATATATATATTTCTTTAGCACTTACTCCCCAGCCCATTTGGCTTGAAGGGTTTAAAGATCCCCGCCCCCCCATACACACACACACACACCACAAAAAAAAAAAAAAAAAAAAAAAGGTAATGACCACAAAGGAAACAAGATATGGGAACTTCCCTTCAGATGATAATCACTTGGTAATAAAAATGTTAAGCTTTAGTGAAGACCTTAAAAATCTTTTACAGGTTCAGTTATTTTATCCTGGGTGTCCCCAGCAGTAGCATTCCTATTCTTGTAATTATTATTCTTAGTATTATTCTTATAATTATTATTATAATTAATTATTCTTATTCTTATAATTATTAGTAGTAGTAATAGTAGTAGTGGTGGTGGTGTTATTGTAGAAGAAGTGTGTAGGTAAAACTCAGTAAAGTTATACAAAACTGCTGAAATTATATATATATATATATATACATACATACATACACAAAGTATTCATCAAAACGGGTTTGATGAATACTGTGTGTGTGTGTATATATATATATATATATATATATCAAAATCACAAGGTAAGTCTGTATCTCATCTTTTTTTTTCAAAAATTGGGCAAGTACAAAAAAAAAAGAAAAAAGAAAAACCTTGTCAGTTCTGTTTATAAATCAAAAATTATATATATATATATATATATATATATATATATATATATATATAATAGCTGGTTACTTTCGGTTTCCGAGTGCACCCATTGCTAGGGTGGCTAGCCCATCCCAGTCAGATGCCTTCTCAGAGATATTTGTGTTTGTTCAACACCCACAGAATGTACTTGTGATTTATACTGCAACTGTACTGAGCAGGCCTTATTTAGAGTTTCTAGGTGAGAGTGCATAACTCGTCATGATCAGCAGTTTGAACAATGCTCAAACTTTTGGTCAGGATGACTTGTGACTTTGTGCTAGCACAATATTTATGGCTTAAGAACAGTTTCGTCTAATCAATTTCACTCACAAGAATTGGTATAATCCTCAGCCACTTTCCAAAAGGTGCTGCCTGCTGGAACTGCTTCCCCAGACCAATAATATCAAGTAGTCACCTTCCTAACAAATCAGCCATTGTGAGATTCAAACCCGGATCTCATTGTTAGAAAGCAAATGTAACTTGTAATGCCAAGGTGAGAAAAATGAGATGTCCAGCTGGAAAATATCTTTTTGCCTTATATCTTTGTTATTGACATTATTCACATGCATTAAGGTCTATTTTCAAAAATACCACCCTTGTACAGTAACTGTCTAATAGTAATTGGTAACATAAAAAACAAGAAAAAATTCTCCTGGTAAGTTTCTTATGAAAAAAAAGTTTTTAAAAGGGAAAAATGTTCAATGAAATTGCTTTTTCAAAGTACACAAATATATAAACAGTATTAATAGTAAAAGAAAAATTATAGTTTTAGACCAAATGGTTACAAATGGTAACTCTTAATACAAAGAATATTTCTGCATAACTGAAAAGAAATAGAGCAACTCTTTTCTTTGTGATTAACAATAAGAACAGGTGTAGAGTTTTATCCCTTGTTTCAAGTTTAAGATTGGATTTCTAGTTCTTTCTAAATTCTACATCAACTATATATGTCTAACACAGAAACGAGATACCTAAGGTTTAAAATTAATTTTGAAAAGTGAAAAATCTTTCTTGAAGCTTTCATTTTAGTTTTAATTTCAAGCTAATAAATTAAATTTAATATTTCCAGTATGCAAAATACTTTGTGGTATTTCAAAACTAATTTAAATTGACTGGAAAGAGTTTTTGTTTTTGAAATCATAAAAAAGAAGCCTGCACAATTTAATTCACTTTATTAACCCCTCCCTACTGCCAGTTATTTTTGGATAAAAGTTTCATTTTCAGACAATTTTTTAAAATTTCTTTTTAATATAGTATTTAAGAAACCAAGGCACCTGGAATTATCTGAGCGGTGGTTAACACCTCTACCAGAAAAATGAGTTGACAATTGGACTTCTTTCAAGCTCAGAAGGGCATAAAAAAAAGAATCAAGTTCGTCATAGATGTAACTTGTTTTTTAACATTATGCTTTGGATGTATTTATTCATCCAAGTCTGAAAAAGATACTTTTGGTAATCAAAAATAAAATGTACTTTTCCGAGAATCTTTTTTTTTCACATTTTCATGTTGACAATGTGTTAAAGTTCTCAGAGTAAACACATTGTCAATATGGAAAACAAAAAAACACTCTTAGTAAAAAGAAAAAAAAAATTACTAATATCCAAAAAGAGGCTTAAACAGGAGTGTCTTTTTAAAATTTTTGAATTTCATGTAATTACACAACATTTCACTTTTGTTTATCATCATTTGCCTTGATAAAGTCGAATGACGATACGCGGAGGCAAGGACTAAGTACTATTTTCCGATTGTCTATTTTATTCTATTTGTCTTCTCTACAGATTTATTCTGAGAACTTTCATGCACATACATACATATATAAGGGCCTGATCAAAAAGTATTATGAAAGAGCTAAAGTACAGAGTAAAACCGCTTGGCATCTAGTTAGTTCAATAGTAAAACAGTGAGACCTAGTAGCATGTTTAAATTCATGTAGTCGGAGCACCAGTAAAAAAAGCTCATCAAAATAGTTACCATGAAAATATGTGTAGAAAAGACAGATGGAAGCAATATCACGTCGCATAAAATCTGTTTTAAATCAGACAAAACAATAATATAAATAACTGAAAGAGAAAACGGTAACAACAACAATTATAACATACGTAAAAATATAAATTGTAACTTATGTCAGCTTTTAGGAAGAAATTGGGCATCCCCGCAACCCTCTTTCCTGACCCAAAATGTTTTTCCTGAGATAATTGTAATGCACTCTGTCTCAACTGATGAGAATTGTACAAAGATGAAGGTTCACCATTTTGTTGCAATTATGCAGTTGTGTGTGTTGAAAAAAATGTATCTGGGATCTATTACGAAAGAATTCTCTGCTCCAGTATATTATACATTAAAGTTAAACAATCACTGAAGTTAAGCAACATCAAGCCCAGTCAATTTCTGTGATGAGGCATTATTATTTACATGTGGACTATTATCCTCATCTTTGTTATGATAACAACATTTCAATTGTTGTAAGCTCTGGCCTTCATGAGGTGTATGTCGATGCAAATAGCCTACAAAGAATTTAAAATGGAAACCTTTATTTAATCTACAGTGGGGAGGGTTGTTCTCATTACACTGCCCATGTCTAGGGATATCTTGTCTAGTTCATTTTTTTTTTTTTTTTTAACTAAAATAAGAACTAGACAAGAAATACCTAGATATCTTTTTCTTTATAAAAATCTGAACATGATCCATGAAGACAAATCCTTATCTGTATAAAATATAATGATAACAAAGCAATAATTCTACATAATTTAATGTTTTATGACTCATGGTAAACAAAGCAAAAATGGGTTTCACCTTTTTGCCTCAGATAAAAACTACCTTATAAATTATTCAAACAAAGAAAGATATGACTGGGTATCAACCAATTAAAAAAAAAAAAAAGAACTAAAGAAAAAAAAAATAAAGTAAAAAAAAAAAGAGTAAAGTAAAAAATGTCAGTTATGTGCCATGCATGATACACACTGAGGTGATCATGTACCTTTTGATACATGGCTGACGAGGCAGAGCCCCCCCCCCCCAACACACACAGTAGGTTGCCATTTCTTTCTGTTGTAAAACAGTTGCCATCCAAGGCTATAGAATAGAACCCTGTCTGTCCTGATATTTACTCATAGCTGGTGGGAGAAGAGGATTCATACCTTTCCCAAGGGTATTAACACATAAGTGAATATAATGGATTCGACTGGAATTCAAACTTGGCTCTCCGATTCCTCAATTCGAGCCACTATCCATTACTCCACCATGCCTCCTTTAAGGAAGAAATAGAGTAAAGGGAAAGAAAATTAAAAAAAATAGTAAAGGGAAAGAAAAAAAAAAAAAAATGAGTAACGGGAAAGAAAATTAAAAAAAAGAGTAAAGGGAAAAAAAAGAGAAAGAGTAAAGGGAGAGAAAAAAGAAAAAGAGTAAAAGGAGAAAAAAGAAAAAAGAGTAAAGGGAGAAAAAAAAGAAAAAGAGTAAAGGGAGAAAAAAAGAAAAAAGAGTAAAGGGAGAAAAAAAAGAAAAAGAGTAAAGGGAGAAAAAAAGAAAAAAGAGTAAAGGGAGAAAAAAAAGAAAAAGAGTAAAGGGAGAAAAAAAGAAAAAAGAGTAAAGGGAGAAAAAAAGAAAAAAGAGTAAAGGGAGAAAAAAAGAAAAAGAGTAAAGGGAGAAAAAAAGAAAAAAGAGTAAAGGGAGAAAAAAAAGAAAAAGAGTAAAAGGAGAAAAAAGAAAAAAGAGTAAAGGGAGAAAAAAAAGAAAAAGAGTAAAAGGAGAAAAAAGAAAAAAGAGTAAAGGGAGAAAAAAAAGAAAAAGAGTAAAGGGAGAAAAAAAAGAAAAAAGAGTAAAGGGAGAAAAAAAGAAAAAGAGTAAAGGGAGAAAAAAAGAAAAAGAGTAAAGGGAGAAAAAAAGAAAAAAGAGTAAAGGGAGAAAAAAAGAAAAAAGAGTAAAGGGAGAAAAAAAAGAAAAAGAGTAAAGGGAGAAAAAAAGAAAAAAGAGTAAAGGGAGAAAAAAAGAAAAAGAGTAAAGGGAGAAAAAAAGAAAAAAGAGTAAAGGGAGAAAAAAAAGAAAAAGAGTAAAAGGAGAAAAAAGAAAAAAGAGTAAAGGGAGAAAAAAAAGAAAAAGAGTAAAAGGAGAAAAAAGAAAAAAGAGTAAAGGGAGAAAAAAAAGAAAAAGAGTAAAGGGAGAAAAAAAGAAAAAAGAGTAAAGGGAGAAAAAAAGAAAAAGAGTAAAGGGAGAAAAAAAGAAAAAAGAGTAAAGGGAGTGAAAAAAGAAAAAGAGTAAAGGGAGAAAAAAAGAAAAAAGAGTAAAGGGAGAAAAAAAGAAAAAGAGTAAAGGGAGAAAAAAAGAAAAAGAGTAAAGGGAGAAAAAAAAGAAAGAGTAAAAGGAGAAAAAAGAAAAAAGAGTAAAGGGAGAAAAAAAAGAAAAAGAGTAAAGGGAGAAAAAAAGAAAAAAGAGTAAAGGGAGAAAAAAAGAAAAAGAGTAAAGGGAGAAAAAAAGAAAAAAGAGTAAAGTGAGAGAAAAAAGAAAAAGAGTAAAAGGAGAAAAAAGAGTAAAGGGAGAAAAAAAAGAAAAAGAGTAAAGGGAGAAAAAAAGAAAAAAGAGTAAAGGGAGAAAAAAAAGAAAAAGAGTAAAGGGAGAAAAAAAGAAAAAAGAGTAAAGGGAGAAAAAAAAGAAAAAGAGTAAAGGGAGAAAAAAAGAAAAAAGAGTAAAGGGAGAAAAAAAGAAAAAGAGTAAAGGGAGAAAAAAAGAAAAAAGAGTAAAGGGAGAAAAAAAAGAAAAAGAGTAAAAGGAGAAAAAAGAAAAAAGAGTAAAGGGAGAAAAAAAAGAAAAAGAGTAAAAGGAGAAAAAAGAAAAAAGAGTAAAGGGAGAAAAAAAAGAAAAAGAGTAAAGGGAGAAAAAAAGAAAAAAGAGTAAAGGGAGAAAAAAAGAAAAAGAGTAAAGGGAGAAAAAAAGAAAAAGAGTAAAGGGAGAAAAAAAAGAAAAAGAGTAAAGGGAGAAAAAAAGAAAAAAGAGTAAAGGGAGAAAAAAAGAAAAAGAGTAAAGGGAGAAAAAAAAGAAAAAAGAGTAAAGGGAGAAAAAAGAAAAAAGAGTAAAGGGAGAAAAGAGTAAAGGGAAAAAAGAGTAAAGGGGAAAGGAGTTAATGAAAAAAAAGGAGTATAGGAAGAAAGCATAAAGGTAAAAAGAGTAAGGGAAAAACAAAAGAAAGAAAAAAAGAAGAAAGTAAAGAAAAAAAATAAAACAATAATAAAATAATAGTTTCATTTCTTTTCATTGTTGACCAATTATTAGTACTGAACAGGTTAAACAATGATTCAATTTGTTTAGTCAATCTGCCTAAAATGATTCACCACAGTGCACATTGTTTGGTCACTTCTCTTTACCTTATTCCAAAATGTGTGTGAAGGATAAAAACAGAATATATTGATTTCCTGATTCAGCTGGAGGATATAAATCCGGTTTCATTCAAATCGATTGTTTTCAAGTGGAAAAACCTCATATCAAATACAACATATGTATATTTTTTTTATCAAAAAATTTTGGACTTGTTTCTAGACATCAAAGACAAAATTAAATTCTAAATATCTCATTACATGTGTACAGACTGTCCAGACAGAGAGCTGGAGAAAGATCTTTAATTGTGAAATATGTACATCTTTTTTAAAAAAAGCATACGGTACTATTGTTGAAGACAGAAAATAGAAAGGAGCATATATTCCTTAAGCTTAGTATGGCTGAAGGCCTACAAGAGCAGTGATGTTGCATAAACTTAGCAAAGTTTAACATTTGTGGCCACAAAAAAACAGCATGTCAAAAGGACAGTTTTTCTTTTGACATCACTATTACTGTATACTCTCTCAGCAACGTTTATTGTTTTGAAAATCATTTTTAGAATTTTAATAAAACCGAAACATATAAAACTGGATTTATGTCTTTGTTTTTTTTCTCAAGAATTAACAACAAATGAATTAAACATTTATTTTACTACTTGTATATTTACAAATTTATAAAAACATGTGAATCAACTAGGATGCAATATTTATCATTTACCAAATTATAAAGAAATAACTATCGCACAGTCAAGCTTATAGCACCTGGTATTCCCATCTAGGTACTGACCAGGCTCAATGTTACTTAACTTCAGTGATCAGATAAGAATCAATGTTTCCATATGATATGGCTGTAAAATTAAAAAGAGTTACTGTAACCCATACCCCTATCAATCCCTTCTCTCCTGTCTGTCTTCTTCTCAGTTGCTAGCTTTGTTGAGTAACACTGAACTTATAGGTCATCCATTTTTTTTCCTCTCCTTGCTTTAAAAACATAGCAGCATTGATCTTAAAGGATAAAATGGCTCTAAAATTTCATGAAAATTTGGGAATTCAAAACATTTTTTGTAAGTAGTTGTAAGTACAAAAATTTAAATGTCAGGGAAGTGTTCTAGCAGAGGACAGAAAGTGCAACACTCATATCTGAAGATGTATTGGATAGCCAAAGATGCATTCCCAAGAGTATTAAGAGACAGAAAAACTTCATTAGAAGCAAAGAAGAGAGAACGGAAATGTTACATGATACCTGTCCTCCAATATGGCAGCAAATACTGGACAATTTCCTCAAAGATGAAAAAAACTAGAAACGACAGAAATGTAGTCCTCGGAAAGATGCTGAGGATACCATGGACTGAACATGTGAGCAACAACGAGGTTTTAGAGAAAATGGAAACGAAAAGGAAACTTCTACTTAACATCAGGAAGAGACAGTTGAAATGTCTGGGGCACATAATGAGGATAGGAGGCTTAGAAAATCTGATACTCACAGGACAGATTGAGGGAAAGATGGACAGGGAAACAGAGTGCAACATAGTTGATGGGATCGAGTAAATTAATGGTAAAACAGGGTTTGGGAGAAATAACAAAAAGACAAAATTTATCGGGGAGGCGGGCTATAAGGGACAGGAGGATGTGGAGGACTACGATTGCCTACATCCTGAAGAGATATGGCACATCAAGAAAAAGTCAGTTCTCTTGCTTTAAAATAAACATTTCTAATACATAAAAAAATAAAAGTACAACAATAATTAAATCATAGGCCTTAAATTAACCCATAGAAAAATGATTTTAAATTTAAATTTTTTTTAGTAATTGGCAAGCCTGGTCTTTGAAAAAATTCTGCAATAGTTTGATTCAGTTTGTTTTGTTTTATGGCATATCAACACCTCAATAGGTTATTTAATGCCAACAACATTTTTATAGTCGATAATTTTTTTTTTTTCCCAAAAATATATTGCTGGTATTAAAACAATAACAACAGGTGCTACCACTCAGGGTCAGGGTGGACCTAAGAACACCAGCAATTAAGAGATGGTTCCACACTCCTCAAAACCTCCTGATCAGAGGCTTTGCTGCTGGATGTAGTTTATCATCATACCCAGGATGCAGATATAGTTTATTGTCTTTTCAATAGTAGAAAAGTGAAGCAAACTTAAAATTTTTCTACTTGACAATTCCTCTTTCTTTTCTTTTTAATTATTTCATGACAAGTAAGGTAATAAAGCCACTAAGACACAAGGGATTACTGAAAATGAAACAATATGAGACAAAGAAAACATCAAGGAGAGAGAGAACAATAAAAAAAACAGGAATTAAAAAGAGAGAAGGTAACGATTAACATTGCATTTAAATTTTAGAAGATCAAAGTTGACTGGAAAGCAAGAAGCCAGAAAAAACTTCCACAAGTGAGAAGTGCAAAAAAAAAAACTGTTAGCATAGAACTTATGGTCACACTGAGAAATTTCAGCTGTAAAACGATGGGACCTAACTGCTACTTTAGTATTGCACTTAAATTCATAAAGTAACAGAGAGGAAAGTTCATCAGAACAATTACCATGAAAGTTTTTATAGAAAAAGTAGACCAAAGAAAATTTATGGCGATGGGAAAGTGTACGAAGCTGAGATGCCAGGTCAGAACCAATAACATTTCAGATTCTTTGGATTTTAATCAAGAATGGTAGACTTATAAATGTGTAAGATTGTGGTGAGAAAAATTGTCCAGTATGACACAGTGAACCAACTTTCCTAGCAGTAGACCTAGCAATTGATTCAATATAATCTTTCCACTTCATGTTCGTGGAAAATGTTAGCCCAAGAATTATAACTCTGAAACTGATTGTGCATATAAAGGAAAAAAAAAAAAAATTTGGAACGTTTATTAATGTGTTTCATTACAGTGTTCCTGTTTATGAAGCTTGTGTTATTTGATATGTTGGTATCAAAGCCTCCCAACCTAACAAATCCATCAACAAATGGACAAACACCCAAAATACACTTAGTCATAGTCAGTTTAATGTTGTCTGTCAAGACCAGCATTTGTCATCAGAGCTGACTTTTCAAAGATGATCTCAGACGCTCCCCCACCAACTTGCTCTTGGATCAACTGAAAATTGTTGACAGAGCCACTATCAAGAAACTGTCTGACTCAAACAACTTTTTTCTTTTCTTTTTTTTTTAAAATTTATTCAGGGATTATGCAGATGATTAAAAAATTTAGTTTAACCTTATACAAGGTTACTATCATTATCATCATATTCATCCTCCTTTGTCTTCCCTATGGTTGGTCGGAACTTGATAGTCCTTTCTGATACAAAATGTGGGATGCTGGCTTTACATATGGATGTTTTTGTTGAGACACTATTGCTAGAAAAACTGAAAGCTAAAGACTTCTTTCAAGCCATGAAGTGAAATATCTGCACCTGACAACAACTTGGAATTTGAATTTCTGCGGACTGTCTTAGAGATTCCAGCTATGGATTTGTCCTCCGAGTTTACTCCTGAAGCCTCTCCCATGATTGTTCATGGCTGTAAGACTACTATATTGACCCCCCCCCCCAACTCCACTGCCAATTATTTGGGGAAAAATGTTTAATATTTAGACAAATTTTTTTTTATTTGTTTTTAATATAGTAATATTTTAAGAAACTGATGTACCTTGAAGTATCAGAGTAATGGCTAACATCTCTAACAGATGTATGAGTTGACAATTGGACTTGTTTCAAGCTCAGGACATAAAAAGAATCAAGATCAACATATAAAGATATCTGTAGATGTTTTTGAATGTTATGTTTTGGACATGTTTATTTGTCCAAGTCTAAAAAGACACTTTTGGTAAAAACGTATATACACGTCTACACCGTGGGGGAAGACGTTAAGAGCACTATCTTTATCACCAAGGCTTCATTCAGATTAGCTTCACTTAATGAAGTGTAAGGTTTTGGATTTTTCAGTTAGTTTTTTTTTTTTTGGGGGGGGGGGGGTTCCAAAACATCATGAATAACAGTATCTGCTTTATGCCACATAAGGCCTCTGCAGGACATCTCCACTTTGCCCCTTCTGCAGCTGCCACTTGCACCTCATCCCTGGGTCACCCATTGCTTTCCACTACTTCATAGTCATTGACCATATTGTTCTTGGTTTTATCCGTTTCCTTTAGTTGGAGTGTGGGAGCGGAGATCAGTGCTACACTGCAGTCGTATACAGTTTGCCTTGAAGTGTGACAAAACCTCCATCTTCATCACCATACTTTAACACCCAGAGGTTTTACAGAGGCGCATTGGAGCAGTTCTGCCATTTTCACCTAGTCTTCCCATCCAATCTCAAGGATCCTTCAACCTTTTGTTCTGAAATTGGTATTCAGACAAGCTTATTGACTTTAGTACTTTTGAAGAAATTTCATGATACCACCACCCAGTCCAGAAGTTTGGTATATTTTTGTACAGCTGTATTTAAATATTCACGGGTATTTTAGTGAAATGCTATCTGTATTAGGAATTAGTTGTATTTTCATATCCAATATGGCTGCGTTATGAGGGATAAATCATGCAGGTAGTGTAGTTGGAGAAACGATTTCAGAAATGTACATCTCACAAGTAACTGAGCCTTGTTTTGTCATGATGACTTCCCATGGCCTAATTAGTAAAATTGGCTTAAAAACAGATTCCTGACTGAAAAAGAGAAATACAAGTGTAATTCACTTTGAAAGGTACTTTTTCTTTAGTCAGTCAGTTAAGGGGCATACATGATACATGCTTGGGTAGAAGATTTTATTGCAATAGGTTGCCATTTCTTTCTACAGTAGGCTGGTTGTCAACCAAGGCTATAAGACAGTTTGTCCTGCTATTTAATCCATAGCTGGGGGGCGTGAGAGGAGATGGATTCATACATTTTATCAAGAGTATTTGTGCACAAGTGAATGTAACAAACTTGACTGCATTTCAAACTCAGCTCTCAGATTTCTCATCTCGTTGTGATGCTGGGATCTCCAGAAATTGATCAAACAAACAAAAGGGGGGGAGGGGAGAAAGAAAGGAAGAAGGAAAAGAGTCTGCTAACTGGATGATAATTGTTGAAACTCGCAGGAAGATGGATTGAAAAGTTAAGAAAATTAATAACGAATGCAGTGAAAAATCATGTTTTAAAAAATAATTCCAATTTAACTAGACGGAATTCAGTAAAATTGAGCAAAACCAAGACTACCTGTCCTTCCCCACTTCCTGTCAATGAGAAAGATACCATTAATGTATCTGCAAAGATATCAGATAAAAACAAAAAACAAAAAAAAAGGGTTTCGATAGAGATCAGGGTGGTCACTGAAATAACATTTAAAGACCACTCTGAACAAAAAAAAAACAAGAAAAGAAACATTAGGTTTGAATCAGCCACCTAGAAGTAAAGTGCCCCCACAACGATAGAGGCTAACTTGATGTGTTCATCATTATAATTTCTGTAACATTTGTCCAGAACAAAATTTTATATCGAAAGATTAATTCAGATTCCTTTGGATACAAGTAATAAAGAAAAATTAATTACTATTTTGAAGTGACCATGGACAAAAAAGCTGTGTGGTCTGTTGATCATAAAAACTTATAAACAAAGGAAAGATAAATATTTGTTTTTATCACTAGAGAGATTAGATATAATTTTTTTTCCTTTTCTTTCTGTATTCTTGAGTGGTCTGATTGATCGTGAAATCACAGCATGAGACAAGCTGATAAAGAAAAATTAATGACTAAAAATCCCTTTTGTTTTTGCTATGCCATTTGGAAGTTGGATTAGTCACACTAGCCCTAGGAGCAGCCTGAGGTTAGCTACTGAGAAAGTGGGAGAAGAAAGAGAGAGATTAGCACTGCCTATATGGAGCAATGGTGCAAGATAGGACATGGAAAGAGCTGGAGTTAAGGTGTGGCTTGATTCCTCTGACCATTTTAAAAAGGGCCTGGACAACTCCAAATTTGGAAAACCACTTGAGTAAATAATGGAATTTTAGAAAAAGGTTGATGCTAAATTTCTAGGGCACATAACGAGGAAAGAGGGCTTGAAGATTTGTCACTCACGGGGCAGAAAAAATAGTAAGAAAATGCGTTAATAACTTAAATAAAACAAAACAAAAAACATGTTCATTCAGGATGTTGTCAGACATGGCTCTCTATAGCTTCATTTTCTTTAGTATCTGTAAATTTTGAAATGCCATATCTCCCTGGGAAAGACAGTGGAGGTTTTCTGTTACCTTCTCCAGGTTTCAAAGTTCTCAGAGATTGGTTATCCTATCAAGACTAGCCTAGTCTGTTTGCTCTTCTATTTTATCCATAACTGAGCAGGGATAGGGCAACAGTGCTCAAGGGCAACAGTACAAAAATGAACAACAGCTTCAATCAAAATTTGAAGAGAAAATAGAAACAAAAAGATCACTCATACATAGCAACATTGAAATTTCTAGGGCACATAATGAAAACAGAAGGCTTGAAAAATTTGCCACACACAGGGCATATTGGTAGAGAAAAGCAGCAACTAACCTACCTAATGATTAGAAGAACAGGGATCAGGAGGGATAGCGATTTACTAAGAGCTATAAAGTATGGGAAATTGTGGAGAGTCATGACTGCTTACATCCTGAAGGGACATGGCACATAAAAGTAAAAGAATGTCATTTAATAAACTTGATTGTTTGTTGCTCTAGCTATACAACTTGTACATCTTTGTTCCACTCCTAAAAAAAAAAAAAATTAAGAAAATGACCGTATTTGATGGCATATAAGATGCACCCCAATTTCAGCAGGGCAAATCAAGAAAAAAATAGTAATTAGTAAAATAAGTAAAATTATTAGTACCGTCTAGGTTATATTTATGGAGGTATGATATTGGTTAAACAAGCCATGATTACAATTAAACGAAAAATAATAGGAAAAAAAAGAACACTAGCCAATAAAAACTTTATTATATCCTTTATATAATCTCTACAACCTGCGTCTTGTAAACGTCTTATTGGAATAATTAGGATATAAAAATTCTGATTGTATTTACACCAATGTAACCAGAAGTTATCGCAATAAAAATATTAATGAAACAAATATATTTTACAAATACAGTTTGATTTTATTGCATATAATTTTAGTGAAACAAAGTACTAATATTAAATGTGATGAAATTAATATAATGAATATTATCAAATGATAACACTTTTAATCTGCATAATAGCCTTTTAAATAATGACAATAGATATATGAAAGTTACTCTAAAGTCTAAGCTAATAGGAGTTGCCAGCTAGCGAATTTTGGCCAACTATCACAAATTTTAAACCCACATATGGCATATAAGATGCAGGGGAATTTTAAAAGATATTCTTAGTCAAAAAAAAAAAAAAAAAAAAAAAAGAAAAAATGTGCACCTTATATGCTGTCAAATACAGTAATTAGTGTTTAAAACCCCCTGAAATCTAAAAAGTACAATTTACTGTAGGTCTCATGAACATTACAAAATTAAAAAATTTAAAAGAAAAAAAATTGTGTGTACAAAAGTCTGATAAAATTTTATGAACACATGCTGATGCCTAGAAAAAAGTATCCAAAGATCTGCTTGAAAACAGACTAACAAAATATCTTCGGTGCAGATTTTACAAGGATTGTGACTTATGATACTGCTGAAGTCCTTTTAAGGGAAGAAACATGTTACATAGAATTTCTTTCATTTTGTCATTTTAGTCTGATGGGGAAAAAAAAAAAAAAAAAAAAAAAATCACCCAGTGAGACTAACTCACTTGAAAAACATTGACTATAGCAGTAACAGATTTTTGTTACCATTAACTGAACAAGTAATTTTGGGGAAGTGATTTATCAAATGCTTACTTACCTTCTTCAGCCATTATTTATGACATATGAGTAATGAGATATTTTCTCAAGAGATCAAGACAGTACAGGGAAAATAGGCTCATGTCTTTCCTAAGCTTAATGAATTTAATATTGCATAAATTGACTTACTAACAATTGGTCTATTTCAAGTATCAACTTTTTACTTGAATAGCAAAACATGCCATAATCCTAGTAGCAGAGATTGAACCAGGATTTTAGCTTTAAATCTAAAGTTAAATTCCAACCAGAAGCTGTCTGCTCTAACTTGTAAGTTAAACCTGCACTTGGACACATACAATTCAAGCCAAAGGGTTATTTACAGTTTTTCAGCTCCCTGAATAATGTTTAGCTCTATTTTGGAAGATTAAAAGAAAACTAACATTTCTAATTGAAAAATAGGGGTTTAGGTCTAGAAATCCTGCTTTGCAGTGAAAAGGCAAAATTCCTTACAGATGATGAATTGCAAAGGATGCTGGGAAATCAAGAATGAAATCAGACAATAGAAACTGATGGATGGTGTTTCCAAAATTTCAACTTTTCTCGCTTAGCATCTCTTATGCATCTTGATAAAAGATGCCTAATTGTGCACCAAAGAATACAGGGTCCTCTCCATACAGTGGGTGACCCAAAATGCCCCCCCCTCCCAAAGTCAGGTCCAAATAGGGTGTTCATTAGATGCAAGTATCTGGTCACCTCAAATCTTCTCTCCAGCAAACATCAGAGTTTCTCTTGTTACTTTGCAGGTTTATTACAACAGTCTGGATGGCAACATTGTGCACGACGATATGTTTGCCATCAAGGGGAATGAAGATGTTATTGGATAAAAGCCTTGGTACCACGCCTTCTGCAATGACTTTTGAGGAAAGCTCATGGCTGACAACACAAGTCACAAATCTTACCGACCTTTAACAGTCCTCACATTCCAGTAAGTTTCATCTTTCTCACAACCATTTCTTCCTTCCACACAACACTTCAAAAGAGATCAAATATCTTTCACTCTAAAAAAAGAATTCTTTAATATGTGGGTATTCCCTGCACAGTAGGCTCACACAGTTGAGCCACACAGACATTTGTGGTTTTTGAGCTTCCCCCAGAATAATTTTAACTCAAGTATAGAACTGTATTTGAATTTAAAAAGATTAAATAATTTAGTGATACAAGTCTTATTAATTAACTCATAGCTGGGGGTAGAAGAGGTGGATTCATACCTTTTCCAAGGCTATTTGCACATAAGTGAAAACAATCAATGTAATTGGAATTAGCTCTCTGACTAATAATCCTGAGCCATTATCCATTACACCACCTGCACATCCAAACTTACAGTTCCTGGTATTCCTAAGTGGTCACCCATCTAGTTACTGACCAGGCTTTGGTGATCGTATGGGAACTGGTGTTTCAACATGATATGGTCATAAGCCTATCCAGGAGTGATAATCTACAGATAAAAGATCAAACATGTGAGAGTTTTAATTGACTTCAAATGATCATATGACAAATGTTTGGAATTAGAACAAAGTCAGAGCAATTCTGAAATTTTGAGACCATCTACTTTCAGACTAGTTAAGTGCATGTCACTTGGGAAATGTGCCAAAACTGCCAAATGTCTGCTTGTGAGCACACTGTAAGAATTATTATAAAGAAACGCATTTTTTTCTACTATCGTTTGGTGAAAAGGGTCTTCTTTGTAGGAAGATTTGTTAAAAGCATCATCAGTCTGGCAGTCTGAGTAAAAACCTCCAATTTTCAGAGTGTGACTTAAAGTAAAGAACAAGTAATTGCTATGTAAAACATTATGCTTTTTCTTTTCTTTATCTCCTGTAAGTAAAAAAGTATGAAGAGAGGGTAAAATGGTCAGAACTAATTATTCAGTAGATTTAGCGATTTTTCATTCTCAGAACAAGGAACAATTATGGATAGAATAAGTGTTCCCTTTTGCAGTTTACACTACATGTGTATGTGTGTATGAATATATGTATGTGTGTATATGAATAAGTGTGTGTGAGTGTGTATATGAATAAGTATGTGTGTATGAATGTGTGTGAGTGTGTATATGAATAAGTATGTGTGTATGAATGTGTGTGAGTGTGTATATGAATAAGTGCATGTGTGTATATAAGTGTGTGTGTGTATATGAATAAATGCGTGTGTGAATATAAGTGTGTGTGTATATGTGTGTGAATATGAATAAGTGTGTGTGTGTGTCTATGATTATGCAATAGTGTGTGTATATGATTATGCAATAGTGTGTGTCTATGATTATGCAATAGTGTGCGTCTATGAATATGTAAAAAAAAAAAAAAAAAATCTGTATGAATATGTAAAAATAGTGTGCCTGTATGAATATGTATAAAAATAATGTGTGTATGAATCTGTAAAAAAAATATCTAAGTGTCTGAATATGTCAAATAGTTTATGTATGAATACATAAAGAAAATAGTCTGTTTGTAAAAAATAGTGCATGCATATCTATATAAAAAAACAAAACAAAAAAAGAGCAAGAAATTGTGCGTGTTCATCTATGTAACATGATTCTATCAATGGGCTGTTGGTCTCTCGTGAGAAGAGACTTAAAAGTCACTCCAAATAATGAGAGAGAGAGAAGACCAGGAAGAAAGACAAACTACAGACAACATGGTTCCTATTGTTGAGCAACCTGACCCAGTCATGCAAACTGCATTATTAATAGACACAGATATAAGCACTAATCATGGTGATGAGGGGGGGGGGGAATCAAAAGAGATGATGATGATGATACTGATAAGGCATAACAAACAGCAGTCAGGGTAGCCAAGGAGAGTGGCAAGTGGATGTGGGGGGGGGGGGTATATAGCTTTCAATGATGAAAAATAAATACTGACAATACTCAAGACCTAACCAATGATCTTCAAAAAGATGAATGAAGATTCACACACATTATGTATGTGTGTGTTTACATATGTATACAAAACATTTATGAAAACTGTATGTCTTCGGTAGAGACATAAGTAAATCCTGTTTTGGGGAACTAATTCTAACAAAACAGGTTTTATGAAAATCTATGACAAAGTGACAAAAAGGTTTTTCGCATGACACATTTTGTCCTTTTTGACTTCAGACTAAAAAGTTATGTTTACATTGATGTAACTATGCATGCATATGAAAGGGCGAGGACACTGAAATTATATATACAGTGATACCTTGAGATACAAGTAGCTTAACATACAAGTTTTTTGAGATGCAAGTGGTAGCTCGGGACATTTTTTGACTAACATGCAAGTTAATTTCTGAGATACAAGTCGTGCTTTGGGAAGCTGCCGCTAGTTGGCGTATGAGTAAAACATCAGTACAATGAGCTTCTCGTTCTTTTTCGCATTTTACCTGTACAGTAAAGACATATCTTGTTTATTGTCCATGTTTCTGCATCATTTTTACAGTTTCTAATTACATTACAGTGATTTTTTTTTGCGTACCATCATGAGTCCAAAGAAAGTAAATCTAAAGAAAAGTGGTGGGAAGAAGAAGAAGAAGAAGAAGAAGAAGAAGAAGAAGAAGAAGAAGAAGAGAATGATGTCAATAGAAGTAAAGAAAGAAATAAAGGAAAAAAATGGAAATGGTGTATGAGTGATTGAATTGGCAAGGCAGTACGTCTACAATTTGTGCCACCCTTAAACGAAAGGATGCTATAAAAAGTGCAACAAAAGTGAAAGGAACTACAATTCTGTCTCAGTTAAGGACAAATATCCATGAACAAATGGAGAAGCTTCTGCTAGTGTGGGTGAAGGAGAAAGAACTCACAGGAGATACATTGCCAGAGACTGCAATATGTGAAAAGTCATGTGTTATTTATGGTGACTTGAAGGAGAAAGTACCATCAACATCAAAAGAAGCAGCAGGAGATAATAATTTAGAGTGGTTTGGGGATGTTTTACAGGGTTGGAACAGATTAAATCTATTTCCGTTATTTTAAATGGGAAAAATATTTTTAACATACAAGCTCAGTTATGGAATAGATTAAACTTGTATTTCAAGGTATTACTGTATATTTATTTCTTCTTAAGTAAGTGTTTTGGGTATATAGTCTAACCAATTTCATTTGTTTTCTTTTTTTCTTTTTTCTTATTTTGTTATTAAATATCTCACATTGTGATAATAGAAGATCTGCAAAGAAAGGTGAAATGTTTTAAGAATCTGAACATAAATTTATTGTAGTGCTTAAACCACTTTCTATACATTTTTGTCTTCTGTAAGTTGCTTTCTCTCAAGTAAAGTAGCATTTATTTTAAAATCAAAATTATAGTCAGACTCATTATGGCAAGCAACTAATGCATTGAGGGCGTTGTTTTGTAAAAGATCCCTTTTATGTTCATATAATCTTATTTAAATTCCTTGTGGTTTCTCCTATGTATTTCTTGTGGCAATTATTACAGGTAATAGAGTAAATTCTTCTAAGTTTTAGCGTATTTTGTTTTGTATTAATTATACGAATATATCACCCAATCACTCAAGAGCAACTTAAGATAAAGGCTTAGTAAATAAGATTGTTGTATAGACATAGAAGAGGGGAGGAAGTGCTAATTATGAAGATATGCACAATAGGGCAGGTTGATTTTTCACATTTTTTGAAAAATCAACATTGCACTATGTGAAAGCTGCAGTTCGATGTGATAAGTATAGACATCAAAAATTATATTCATAGCTTTTACCAATTTTTGAGCATTTACTTTTAAAAATAGTCTGAAGAAAATGTACAGAAATACCTAATTTCCACAGGTTGTTGCTTACAAAAATAAATCTAAATAAAGTTGATATATTTTCCATTCAATATAATCTAATACAAAATATATTCAAACCAGAATTCTAATTATGAATCACTACAAGCAAAATATGCACATTTTTTTTTATTGTATTCGATAAGTAAAAACTGTATAAAAAATGTCTGCTCAATGATTAAGATTTGATAGATCATAATAAAAACAAAAAATAAATAAAAGTGTATACAAGCCCATAATAGTTTTGGGAACAAAGAAGACAAAATGTTTTAAATTTGCATTGTTTATTGAAAAATTACACTAAAACTACTGCACTGTATAACATATTACATCATAAAATAGCTAAATTGTTCCGTATAATTTCCCTTTGATGTAAATGACCCAATTCTTAAAGAGGTTAAGATTGTATTGTTCAGTGTAGCATCCTCTTGGGAGCCTGTAATGCCATAAAGTAGAAGCTCTTGGGGAGAAGTTATCTGAATGGAACTTCTTTCTTACCAATGAAATACAAAAGGAATGAGGATGATTCAGTACTGTAGATATGGCACAGTGAATCCTAGCTGTAAAGGTCTGAACTGGTGAAACTCAAGAATGTAGCTGATCAGAACATTTTTCCATAGAAGTAGCAAAAGATTAGTAAGAGGCATGTGACGTTGAGGAGAGGGGTTGTAGGGTTGAAAATAATTCATTCACCTAAAAGGCCACATAAATGCTTTTGGACTGTCATGGCTGAAAAGAGAGGATTGAGCAACTTCAGCCCAGAATTGGCAACAATATACCATTTTGGATCTGATCTAGCTCTTGTAAATATAAAGTATGGCAGGTGTCACTGTGTATGTTCTGGGGTAGTATAAGAAACCAAACATGGTAGTGGCAACATATACAGTGGATGTCACATAATATCGGGGTATCTGTAGTGCCATGTTGCACATGGGTAGGTGTCTCTGCATGTATTTCCAGTGGACAATCCTGAGGCCACATTATGCTCTGCTCTCAGCTACACACTGGCTGGTTTGTATTAGCATTGGTGATAGTGATAAAAAAAAAACACCTCGATACTAAACTGTCAGCTGTTTTTCTTTTATTGTTCCCCCTCTTCCCAAGACTGCAGTATATTAGATGCAATAGCTGACAGTATAGAAAAAGTACTTTCTCTCCATCCATCCGCGACCATCTTTGTCTTTAGTGACTTTAATGCTCACATGACACATAGCTGAAACATTCTAAAAGGCACTGATGTTACCCGTATACAGATATTAAATTTTTCCATTGCCCAATCTCTCACTTAAATCCTGAACTTCCCTACTCATTTCCCTAGCCAATCCAAGCAACATGATCTCTCCTCCCAAGCATCCATTAAATGGGATCCCCCTATCCACAAGACCTCTTTCCATTACCAGCATGCTGATTTGGACTCATTACATGATTTTCTTTGTGGCACCTCTTGGACTAATATCTTCAACCACCCAATTGAAAATTGTACCACTGAAGTTTCTTCTTGGGTCAAAGATGGCATGAATGCTTTTATCCCTTCTCGGAAATACCAAGTGAAACCGCAATTCTCTCCATGCTTCATGCCAGCATGCTTGGCCACCATGACACACAGGAACCATTATTTCTAGCTATACCATCATGACAGTTCTCATCATAACAAGGGCCTATTTGCTACTGCTCATCATAAATGTAAACAAGTCCTCAAAGGAGCTAAGGTCCTATTTGCTGAGAAAATGAGGCACTGCATAGCCTTTAAAACCTTTGGCTCTCATAACTACTGGTATCTCTGTAACAGGGTACTAAATAAGTGCAAGGTCTATATTCCCCATCACCCCATTTCAATCTATTTGAGGTTTTACCATTGTCTGCTGATAAAACCAAAAGCTTTACCTGGAAATTCTCAAACTCTATGCTTGATTCATCTGGAGTATCCCTGCCTAACTTCCCACTTAGAACCAATTCTGTCGAGTGATATAACCCCATTCCATGGTTTCTGCTATCATCTCTAACCTTAATCCCCCACAAATCATGTGGACCCAATGGTATCCCTGTAATAGTCAATAAAAAGTTTGCTCCCGAACTGGCTCCTGTTCTCTCTAAACTGTATAATAAATGCGTCGTTGCCTTTTGTTTTCCTGCTTGCTGGAAGTCATCGTCTGTTCCAGTTTCTAAGAACTCTGGTGAACTGTCCGACCCATCCATCAGCCTCTTTTGGGGAAATTCCTAGAGTTCCTAATCATTGCTGAATTGGTTCATCATCTCTCATCACAGGGCCTTTTCTCAGACAAGAAATATAGCTTTCATTTCTCCAGATCAACTGCTGATGCCCTAACTATAATTGCAGAAAGTGTCTATCATGCTCTAGATGAAAACGGTGAAGCCCAAGCTGTAGCATTGGACATCTCAAAAGCCTTTAAACAGATTCTGCAAGCAGAAAAGTTATGGTATCTCTAGGCATGTTTTTAAGCTGATCCAGTTGTTCCTATCAAATCATGAAATGAACGTTGTCCTGAACAGCCACTCATCTATATCCTTTTGTACTAATGCAGGTGTACCCCAAGGGCTCTATTTTTGGTCCTACACCATTTTTCATCAGCCTTAACGACATTCCTGATGACATCAGCTCTCAACTTGGCATCTACACTGATGACACTACCATTTATTCCTGCCTTGATAGATCAGTCAGACAAGGACAAAATGGCAGCTGAAGTACAAAACGATCTCAAGACCATCGTTAACTGAGGCAAAAGATGACTTGTCAATTTTAATGTTTCCAAAACTAAACTTCTTTCCATTAATCATCTGAGAGAAACCTCTCTGCCTTCCATCAGCATGGCTGATGCTATCCTCCAGAAAAATGACTCATTGCACTTCTTGGGCTAACATTCTCAGCTGATATGAGTCGGAAATATTACATTGAATCCATTGCTAGATCTGCTACTAAGACAATCGGTTCACTGTGTTGGGCGAAACAATTTTTCTCTCTGGAATCTACCTTGCATATATATTTATAAATTTGTCATTCATCCATGCTTAGACTATTGCTGCCATATATGGTCTGGTGCCTCTGCTCTTTACCTGGAGCTCCTCGATAAGATCCAGAGAAGAATCAACAATATTATTGGTCCTGATCTGGCAGCTCAGCTTCAGTCACTTGCCCACCACTGTGCCTCTCTGTGCCTTTTTTATAAATACTTTCATGGTAATTGTTCAGATGAGCACTTCGCTATGATACCTAGACTGTATGAATTTAAGCACAATATTAGACTGGCAGCAAGATCTCATCAGTTTACAATTGAGCTAGCTAGATGTAGCTGTAATTTCTATATTAACGGTTTCTAATCTCGCACTTCTCGCTTGCTTCCCAACCAACTTTAATCTGCAAAATTTTAAATGCAATGTCAATCGCTATCTACTGTCCTGATTGCACTTTTCTCTTTCTCCTCATGACTAATGTTTCTGTTCCTAATTCCACTACCCCCTGTGACCTCTTGTGTTCCCATGGTTGTACTGCCTTGCTTAGGGTGATACTGATTAAAAAAAAAATAAATAAATAAAAAAAAAAATTTAAAAAAAATGTTCTCTGCCTTGATAACACAAGGCCACATACAATAAGACTAAAACAAGAAATTTTGAAACTCGGTTGGTCCATTCTTCCCCAGCCCTCATATTCACCTGACCTTGCACCTACCAATTATTACCTTTTACAATCACTGCAAAAATGCTTTGATGAAGAAAACTTTCTATTGAAAACCAAATTCAAGAGTTTGTCGAAAAAAACTTTCCCACATCAAAATCTAAAGAATTTTACTCAGAGAATTGCTCGATATGTGGCAACAAGTTATTGCAGATAATGGTAAATATTATTATTGAATGAAATATAAATGTACTTTATTCTCAGTTAGTCACTTTCTCACCAACATGCCGTGGATTTCCTCTGGTTTTTCTACAAATATTTTCATAGCAACTGTTCTGATGATCTTTTTTCCTCCTTGATGCTTCAACCACATGAATTTAAGCAGGCTACTAGATTGGCAGTTAGGTCTCACCGTTTTACTGTTGAATTTGCTAGATGCAACTGCCACTTCCACTCTAATGGTTTCTTTTCTCACGCTTCTCAACTTTGAACACTTCCTTCCAATTTCTTGCTTCCCTGATAACTATAATCTTTAAAAATTTAAATGTAATGTCAGTCTCCATCTTCTGTCTTCTTGAACCCTGCTTGAGGTGAAATGATGAAATAAATAAATTTTTTTAAAAGAATAAAGTTGATAAACAAAAACGGAAATTATTTAGGACTCAATCTAATCATAATTATTACAAAATCTGAATATCAGTTTAGCAGATTTTGTAAGACAGACAGAGATGCACATGTGAAGCACACTCGATGGTTTAGTCATAATTGGGTAAAAGGAGTCGGTTTTTCTAATTAAATCGTTTTATCTCATTTAAGCAACAACTCACACCATTAAGTTGAAATCAGAGGAGCTATAAAATGAGCAGAATTGTGAGGTAATGTGCTAAAAAGAGATCAACAAGTCTTCATTAAATTTCCTTCCTGTTTTACGATACGCAATTCAAAGAAAAAAAAAAAACATTTACCAGATGAACTTGTAATGGTTAGAGCACTGAATTGCTATTTTGCATATACAAAGTGGGACCAAAAGTAGGTATACAGTATGTATGTATAGCTGGCTGCTCGTATTTGAGGATACCCGTCTGCTAGGGCACCTAGCCAATCCCTAATGCAGACACTTGCTCAGTTGCATTTGTGTTTATTCAACACCCACAGAGCCCACCCGTGCTTTATACTTCAACTATCCCGAACAGAACTTAGTTACAGTTTTTGGGAAAGAGCTTGTTATTTAGTGGGATCAACAATTTGAACAAAGTCAGCACACTCAAGGCCTCGACTACGATGACTTGTAACTTTGTGCTAGCACAGTTATTGATGGCACCCAAGGGTTCTGTCTACCCAATTTTACTCACAACGCTTGGGTCAACCTGTGGTATAGTTTTCAGGCACTTTCCAAAGGTGCTACATGCTGGGATTGAACCCTCCAGTATGATAACACCAGAAAGTCTCCTTCCTGACAAATCGACCATGGTGAGATCCAAACCAGAGTCATGTGGTCAGAATGCAAATGTTCTAAACACTCGGCCATGTGCCCATAGGCATACAGTAGTTTATTTATTTATATACCGATCTGACTTTATTTTTTACATGTATTGTAAATAGTGGCAAATAATTTGAGTTAAGAACAAAGTGAATTCTAAAGCAGTAGTGAACGATTGAAAATGCCAAGCAGTTGCACAAAATGTGGGGAGAAGCATTTGACACTGTTCCAGCAACACAACCGACAATTTGTTGTATAAGAGAAAAATTTAAAAAGACAGATTTAGTGGTTAATGCATCGAAATCTGGACGTGCTAGAATGTCTATAAATGAAGAAAACGAGATGAGAGTCGCTCTGACATTTGTGGACAGTCCCCAAAAGTCTACATGAATCAGAATTTGTGTCGTACTGTGTGTCAGTGTTCTGGAGAGGTCTGACAAATGTTGCAAGGTTGAAGGAGGACATTTTGAGCACTTACAAGATTAAACAGTATTAAACAAATGTAAATTGTAATAAATGAATGTAAATGTAATAAAATGTAACCCCCCCCCAAAAAAAACTGGTAAAATGTATATCTACTTTTGCCCCACCCTGTATACTCCAACATTTTATACTGTATAAAATAATTGATTAATCGCAATTATACAAGAACTCAAACCAAACTAGAATCATGATCACAAATCCTGAAATACCCCAAGGGTCATAGGACTGCTATATTCTGCAACTGTATCAGCAGCGGGTATGTCTAGAGCTAAATATTCTGATGAAGTCCATCCCTCTTCAGTGTTGCTTTTTTTCCTAGACTGGCTGCCAACCAGAGTAATAGAATTCAGCCTGATCTGCTTTTTAACTAGCTGGGAGGAGGGATGAGAAATAAATTCTCGCCTTTTCCAAGGGTATTAGTATCAGCCTGGATATTACTAGACTGGGAAGGCAATCACAGTGTGCAGTACCTCCAGAAAGCACCTGAAAAATTATACCACAGATTGATCCAAGCCTTGTGAGTGAAACTGGGCAGATGGAACTATTTGCGTCAGCATGAAGTTGCAAGTCATCATGACCAAGGGCTTCAGTGCACTGGCCTTGTTCACATTGTTGATAATGGGCTCTTTCCCTGAAACTATAAGTACGGTCTGCTCGACATAGTTATAGTATAAACCAAAAGTGGGCTGTGGGTGTTGAACAAACACAAATGTGCCTGGCTAGCCACCCTAATTGACAGGCATACTCAGATACAAGCGGCCAACCACTACCACAGTACAAAAGTCAACATAATGGATGAGACTCCTATTTGAACTTGGCTAGCCAATTTCACTTCTTATGCCAATAACTATTCTATCTGCATAGCCTAGAAATAGAGAACAGATTTTATATGGCATATTTCCATTTTTGGAGAAGTGTTAGTTTAAAAAAACATTGTGACTTAAAGAATTGTTTCTTTTTATAAGACTTTTTTTATTCCCCAGAATCTATGTGAGCATTTGTATTTGTATGATTTGAAATTAAAATTTTTCTTTCTTTCAATTTAAGAAAGAAAAAAAAATAAAAAAATAAAAAAAAAAAAAAAATAAAAACACAAGTTTACATTATTTTTAGAAAAATCAGTTCAATCAGTATTTAATGGAAAGAAAAAGTTTGTTTAACAGAATATCAACTTCTTATGGGTTATTTAATACTGAAATATAATTTTCTTGGGAGCATGAGTAATTTAATTTATAAAAATGTATTGCTGGTATTTTTACTATAAAAATGTATTTTTGTACTTTCATAGTGTTTTGACCCCAGTTTGAGGGTTAATTATTTGCCCATAGCTTGGACCTTAACATGTGCTACCACCCAGGGTGAACCTGGGAAAAACAGCAATTAAGAGGAGTTCCACGCTCCTCAAAATCTCCCAATCAGTCTTGCTGCCAGATGTAGTTTATCATCATACCCAGGTTGCTATACAGAAAGAAGAAAGAGGAAAAACAAAGACAAAAAAAAAAAGTAAAAGAATGATAAGAAAGAAAAAGTGTATTCAGAAATGGTGACTGTATGTTGTATCAGTCCTAGAAGTTCTACAGACAATGGCAACAAAAAGGACACTGATGCTTGACATCAGGAAAAAACAGTTGAAATTTCTGGGTCACATAATGAGAAAAAAGGGCTTGGAAAATTGGATACACACAGGACAGTTGGAAGGTAAAAGAGCCAGAGGAAAACAACACATGACCTACATGCCAAGCTTAAGCAACTAGATGACAGAGCAGAGTTTGGGAGAAATGGCAAAAAGACAAAATTTATTAAGTGCTACAAAGGACAGGAAATTGTGGGGAGCCATGATTACCAATATCCTAAAGTGACACTACAGTGCATAAAGGAAGATTCTATGAGAAGTTATAAAGTAAATAAATAAATAAAATTCCTGATAACATTGAAATAAGTAATACAATCTAAATTTGAACAACATTTATTGCAAAGTTCCGTTCCATCCCAACATAGGAAAAAGAAATGTGCATTTCCGGTAAATACCAGCAAGTTTAACAGTTCAATTTGCATCGTCATAACTAAGTACATTCCCACACAAACACTCATTATATATATATATATATATATATATATATATATATATATATATATATATATATATATATATAATTCAGATATAACTAAAATTATAACTGTAAAAAGACAATTTGAGATAAAGAGAAAATAAAAACTTTTCCAAGCTGATGTGTTTAGTCTACTTATTACATTTGTCTTCATAATGTCCATCAGAGGACAAAATATCAACTAAAAAAGTTTTCATTTTGTCTTTATTCATATGCGTGTGTATGTATATATATATATATATATATATATATATATATATATATATATATATATATATATATATATATATATATATATATATATTCCATATTTTATTCAGATGTGAGCCAAGTAAACTCCTCACATCACTTGTGATTGCTTCCATCTTGTTTTGGCATCTATGGCCACTAAGTTGACACTTGAGACAAGCATATAAAATTATTATTATTTGTATAGTCTTTTTCTTAGATATATAATACTTTTTTCAGATTTTTTCAAATACACTGTTAATGGGTAAAGAAAAATGTTATTTTATGTGTGTCACACACACGCACACATTTTTGCAACTTTATATTTCTAATCTGTGTTATAGACTGTGTTAATAGACATAACTGTGTTAATCTGTGTTAATAGACATAACTTGGATTTTCATACTAAAAAACGAGAGTTACTTCACTTCACATATTGTTTACTTTCAAATCCAAATAATTTTTTTGTTTATTATCATTTTTAATTCTCCAACTTATGAACTTGAATGATATAAATTATTAATAGTTAATTCTATATTTTAAATAGACAAGTTTGTATACCCAATTTTAAATCATCATCACGAGAACATGATAGATAACAGTCAGAATCAACGCCTGAAGATTGCATTAACTGCATGAAACTACAAGTAGCATTATTGACATTGGATATTATGCATATTCACTACATATATCTCCACAGACAGACTGTTTCACAGCTTATCAGTGCGGCTAGACATCTGATTGCGTCAAGCTGGGATCAAAACCTGACTGAATTGGTATCAGCTGATTTTACCCCTAGGCCATTGGCAAGACAAACATGCTAGTGACTGGAGAACTCAATTCATCATTACAAAGAGTCTTGCATCAGCAATAGTCACTGTTTACAAATTCACTTTTCTCCCCAAAGAGCCCAACCAAAATAATTTTTTCAGGAGCATATATTTAAGAAAAGGCTAAAATGCCAACCAACCTATATATATATATATATATATATATATATATATATATATATATATATATATATATATAGAGAGAGAGAGAGAGAGAGAGAGAGAGAGAGAGAGAGAACATTTTTGTTTATTTAACCATTGACAGTGTACATCACAAAACTATTCTTTTAAAAGTTTTGTGATATACACTGTCAATGGTTAAATGAACCAAAATATTATCTCTCTCTCTCTCTATATATATATATATATATATATATATATAAAGAAAAGGAATATGCAAATAATATTAGATAGGGAAATAAACAAGGAAGCTAACTCAACATATTTTTCAGTCCAAATATGTGAAATATTCTAAAAATGGAAATAGATTGTTGATATAGAAAAATTATTGGAAGCTAAGCCCTTCCTTTCCAGGAAAAATGGACCTGCAACGAATCTTCCTTCACTAGAATCTGCTCAGTTGTTTTGTACTGGGGGGGGGGGAGTGAACTTAGTAAATATAAAGGAAATATTTACTATTACCTATATCTTCAGATATAGTTTTGAAAATAAATGATTCAATAAGTAAGGAAAACTGTTTTTTGGGAGGTGATTGCCCGATGTGCATAATGTCATTTACCAAGCAACTGCAAAAGAATGACATACTTTGATATGGTGCATATTGAAATCATCAAAAGACAATGGAAGCAAAGATTTTTAAATCATAAAACCTCTTTTAAAAAATGACAATACAAAAAAAAACAGTAGAATACTAACAAGAGACACATAGGAAAAGTAGGATAAATATTGGGAAACACCTGAGATGAGGTGAAAAATTGTCAAATAGAATGGCGGTCTCAAAAAGATCAAATTTGTGCTTGGAAGAAAAATTGCCCCTCACTTTTGCGCTTGCTAATTGATTAAATGTAAACAAATAGCAGGACTGCCCAACAAACAGATTTAACAAAGTTTGCAATAAACAATTACAATAACAATTACAATAACAATTACAAGAAAAGAACAGGACAAAAGATAATATAAAGCAAGAGAACAATATATGCAAGGCAAAGCAACAGTAATATGGCAAAAAGTTCACAAACTGAGAATTGGGGTTGACACAAAAGCAAATTCAGATAAGCAAAAATAGTGTCCTGACTTCAAGACAACACAGACCAAACCTGCGTCAGATCCTACAAGTGACCTATCTTGTTGGCTAGGAAGTAATCCCAGCATGCATATGTGTGCTTCTGTCTATAAATTGGGGGGGGGGGCATTTATTCCTACACAGATTGAAAGCAACAAGAAATTTGTTGGCAATATTTGGGCCCAATTTTTTAAAAATTGGGGCCCATTTTCTATAGGGGTATTGAGATACATGTGAATTTTTTTGTTCAATCTAAAGGTGATCTAAAAATGCATTGTTTGGTCCAATACCATCTTTAATCATCTGGAGTCAAGAACATATCCATAAATGAGAGGACAAAAAAATGGTGCTAGGGGTCCAAAAGTAAAATGCCATATTAAGAAATGTAATGATAAAAAAAATCAATGGTTTTTGAAAGTATTTTTTTTTTTTACTTTTAAGTTTACAGATTTACAACTTCAATTCTGGAAAGTACAAATCTTTAAGCCTTCTAAAATCAATAACTGGCTTTTAACTGCAGCCTAATTTACATCAATAAAACTGTTCTCTCTGTATGACAGTAATATTGTTAAAAACTCATAGCTCCTTATTAATAAAGTTACTTAAACACAGTAAGGTGGTCAGACATCCAAATCACTAATGCTAAATACACCAAGAATATCAGGAGTTATCTTTTCTTGACTAAATACATCGACCAAGAATATCAGGAGTTATCTTTTCTTGACTAAATACATCGACCCTTAAATGACATAAATGGATGTTTCATTAGCAATCAACAGAGATGGTCAATTGATGATTTCAACATTTTCCAACAATACAGGCATCACTCATTCAGGATTCAAATCAAAATGACTAATTGGCAACTCTAGGATTCATGAGGTCACATCATTTCCTTCAAATAAAGCTGAGAAAATAGGCAAAAAATAGTGACAACTTAGTGCAAAGAATACATAACTCCATTGTTCATAGAATGCTTTAACGATTGGTATATTGTCCGAAATACGTTTAGGAATCTAATATTTGATTTATTTCCAGTTTTTTTTTTCTTTATTTTTATTATCTAAAAGAATTACAATATCTTTTTTATAGTTTTGTAAATAATCATAACAAAAATAAACATAAAACTACTCTTTAAAAAAAAATAAAATGAGAAAATGTTTGGCATGAAAGTTCAAAATTTTATGTTGTTTAAAGATCAAATGGTCAATTGAAGGAAACCAAAATTGTCTCTACTGTAAAATTGATCATTGGACAGCTTTAACACATTGACTGCTATAGGCCAATTATGAAATCTGGCTTCAAACACTAACTTTATAATAGCCAACAGAGGCAATAAAAATTTTTCCAATACTTCATTTATCTGTCTATATTTCTGACATGAGGTATTATGTACACTATTTACATTATTCGGACTATTGTCCTCATCTTTGTCGCCATATTTATTACAACGTTTCGGCCTTTCAGTATCTGTTTATATTTCTGAGATGAGGTATTATGTACACTATTTACATTATTCGGACTATTGTCCTCATCTTTGTCACCATATTTATTACAACGTTTCGGCCATTGTACACTCTAGCCTTCTTCAGGTGGTTGGAATGTCGAACTGAACCCTTTATTTCACTCACTGGGGTAGACTGCTCTAGATCCACGTGCCATGTTTAATGGATGTCAGTTGTCAGTTATTTTCTGTTAATTCCCCTCTCCAAGTTCTCCGCTGCCTTAACCAAGAGTGTGAGTTCAATACCCGGTTAAGGCAGTGGAGAACTTGGAGAGGGGAATTAACAGAAAATAACTGACAACTGACATCAATCAAAAACATTAAGAACAGTCTACCCCAGTGAGCAAAATAAAGGCTTCAGTTCGACATTCCAAACACCTGAAGAAAGCAGGAGTGTACAACGGCCGAAACGTAATAAATATGGCGACAAAGATGAGGACAATAATCCGAATAATGTAAATAGTGTACTTCATTTGTATGTTATATTTTCAATAAATTTTTTCCGATAAAAATTTGTTTTAGTTGCTCGTACAATTTTTCATTCTTTAGATCCTCAGTATCAGTTATTTGCATTGAAAACAAAAAAAAAAAACTTGTATTTATAACCTTGATGGCAATACCACAAAAACAAGACAACGTGGTCAGCGTCACTGTCCAAAAAAAAAAAAAAAATACCCTATAACAGCATTCAATAAAAAATACACAAAATAGTCAATTTTCTTTGTTTTTGTCTATTTTGACTTTGAGCCTCAAATGGTTCACTCAGTTATGAACATGTCCTGTTTCATTAAGAAAATGTGTACATACATACGTATATAAACACACATATATTATATGTCATATATGATCTCAGGTTTACACACAAACGTACATTACATATGTAAGCAATGAAATGAAAATAAATCTTCTTGGTGAACACAGATGGTTTGCAGAAAGCATTTGAAAAGAAAAGGCAGGGACTCCCCCTGCCTTTATTTTTTTTTTTTTTTTTTTAGGGAGAGAGAAATAAAGGGGTAAGGTAAATTATCTCTCAGCTGGAGAAAGGAAAGAAAAAAAATACAAAATATCTAATTCTTTTTCCCAACCCAACCAGGATCTACCCTTATTTTTGACACCCCCCTTCCCCTCCACCATGATCTACCCTTCAAAGACCATCACTTGAAGGAGTCCATATGATGGTTGTTAACACTAACTGGGTAGAGCAGGCTTCACACCTGTAAAGATTTAATATGGCAGCAGGCTGCATGCAAACCAAACATTTACAGCTCTACCCAACACCTATTTATTCTCTTAAGAAAAGTGGAAGAAAATTTCAAAGACAAGCAAGAAACAGAAAAATAAAATAAAAGATGTAATATCGCGAAGGAAGGTCAAGAAAATTTGCTCTGACTTTTAAAGTGTGTGGAAGAAAAATTTAAATTCTTCAAAAATGGTGGTTCTTGCAAGATTGATATAGATGTTCTGTCTGCAAAGTGTCAAGCTTAGTCAGTACATAGATTTGTTTTTTTTTATTCACCCCAAGAAAGGTGACAGCGCCACTAAGATGCAAGTGCGAATGGGAGTGAAGAAGAATGAGAAAACTTCAGAAGGAACCAGAAACCAGTAAATAATGGATAAACCTCTACTCCTGTTAAAATGACAGGAAAGGAGCGTGAACCGGACAATGGTGGGGGCTTCAAGACACCGAGTACTGAGAGTGAACTCTGACAATTCAAAATATGTTTCACTTTTAAACAACCCATTGAATGGGTTGATAAGATGTATAAAAAAAATAATAATAATAAAAGACAAACCGATCAAAAACTGTTCACAAAGCATCCAACCATTTTGAATGTCTCAAAAACCAGTTTCACAGACCAGATGCAACTTGGTAACCAATCAGAAGCATGAAGCCTTTTACTGTGCATGCCTAAAGAGACACTCTCCTCTTACCCTGTTCCCAAGTATACTTGTGTACTGTGTGGCTGTTGCATTCCCAATGACATTTTATGGATGTAACATTTTTTTTTGGGGGGGGGAGAAGAGCAAAAGATTGCATCATCATGTTTTGTCAGTACCCTCTTCTGACCTTGATTGTACAGCCCAATAGCAGAGCATCTGAATTGTAAACTTCAATACTTCCAAAACCAAGCTAGTAGGATTTTATCATCACTGAATTTTCTCCAGTCATAATGAACAGTTGTATTTCTCAATGAGGATCATTGGCTGAAATATCTGTTGAGACTCAAGCTCACTCCAGATGGACTTTGAACTGTTGCATATACACACAAAGTTATAACGTTATAACTCTCTTTCGTTGTTTATAGCAGTGCTTGGAAGGAAAGTGTGTAGAGTGTGGTTGTCTCACTCCAGAAGGTACCCAAATCCTTCTTTACAAGAGTCAGATCAGACCAAAAATTGACTATTGCTGACAGAATTTGTTCATATCTCTGGAAGTTCAATTGAACTTTATTAAGTAGGGGGAGCACTGATACATTTAATGTTTACTATATAATACACTGTGTATATTTGTATACATTTTGTCTGTAATGTCATGGTACACAAGAGATAGCTAGTGTGATATATCTCATGTTGGTGATAGCAGTTGGCAGGGCCTTCTTTGTAATAATGTCAAAGTGTTCCAAATATTTTTACAAAGCTGGAAGGTGAAACAACTGTGAAAGACAGTGTATAACAGAAATAATAGGAAAAAGGGACTCATATGTGAAATATCCTAAGGACTTGAAAAAAAAAGAAAACACAGGGAAAATTTTGAGGTATATCAAGGGAAAGGAGAGAGAGAGAAAAAAGGGAGAGAGAGAGAAAAAAGGGAAAGGTGAGAGAAAAAAGGGAAAGGAAAGAGAGAGAAAAAGGGAAAGGAAAGAGAGAGAAAAAGGGAAAGGAAAGAGAGAAGAGAAAGAGAAAGGAAAGAGAGAAGAGAAAGAGAAAGGAAAGAGAGAAGAGAAAGAGTAAAGATATAAGAAAGAAAAGAATGAATGGAAAAAGAACAGAAAAAGAAAGGAAAAGTGGGCAATCCATTCACATAATTCATACAAATGTGAAGGCCAGACAAATACCCAGTTATGCAAAGAGCACATTTTTCTAATTCATTTGCCCCCCCCCCCACTGCATTTACTTCCTCTCCACTTTTTTTTATTGTAGATAAAGATCTGTTTTTCATTAAAGGATAACATTGTGTTTCTCCAACCAACTGACCCCCATCCTAATAAAAATAAGCAAAAAAGACAATAGATATGACACTACTTAATATCAACCAACTTGTAACCTTGTAACTATAAAAAAAAAAAAGTTTAAAACACGCTAAAAGCCAGAAACAAAAATATTTCAGATGACTTTCTTATACATAAACATGTGCCAGTTGTGTGTGTGTGTGTGTGTGTGTGTGTGTGTGTGTGTGTGTGTGTGCGTGCGTGCATATAGTTAGCTCCAAAGATTCTAAAAATGAGCACATAAGATAAAAAAAACAATGCTGCAAACATAATCAAAACAAAGTCTTAGCGTCAAAATCTTTATTATTAAGAAGAGGGAAGACCAAAAGAATTTTTGATTATTAATTGTTCTGGAATTGTCATCAATGGTCGACTGAACTTGCTTTGTTTCAATGACTTTTGTTTTGTTATTATTAGTTACTATATTCAAATAAGACTAAGAAAACATTCTGGATGTTAAAGTATGTAAAAGTTAGTGTAACGCTGCAGGATATTTTGAACAATTTTTCATTAAAGTATACTTCATGTGTATTTTGAATATATATATATTGATTTTTATGTCTTTGGAAGAGAAAAATTAGATTCATGAATTATATATTTTTTTTTATCTTTTTTAGAATGTTTGAAAAATTTGGCTAAAAATCTTGTTTATATTGCATCAGTGGAGGACCATAAATTAGGATAGGAATTTTTTAGCATCTTTTTTGAGGTAACAAAAAAAAAAACAAAGAAAAAAATCACATTAATTTGGAAATTCTTGCAAAACTCAAGTAATTGTCAGATTATATTTAAACTTTCAGATCTTAATTACAAATGAATGAAATTATTTTAGAAATTTTTTTTTTTTTTTTTACAAAATCTTGGTAAAAACATTTTTTTTGTACATCTGTTAGCCCTCACTTATTTAATTTTATGAAATTTTGAGAAATTTATTCTTGCATGACTTAGTTTATGGTTTAAGTTGACTCTTTAGCTTCCAATCTCAATTCCTCACAGTTAACTGCTACATCCCGCTCCCTCTAACTTTACAGACATTAACTTCATTTCATTCCACACCAGAGTTGAAAATACAGACAACCAAAATAGCCTATTCCCCATATGAGGTAAAAGGATTTGTTTGATTATTAATTATATTGCTCTGTATAAATTAAATAAAATATAACAAATTTTTACCTTTATATATATATATATATATATATATATATGCAGAAATATAGTCTTAAAGTGTGCTATATTTATGGGGTAAAGTGCTCAATATCAGAGATAGAGCGTGTGTAAATATAAAAGTGGACATGGAAGTCAGCACTTAGAGGCGACAGTCTGTTTCATGCTAGTGCAATCGCCTGACGATTGCACTAGCATGAAACAGACTGTCGCCTCTAAGTGCTGACTTCCATGTCCACTTTTATATTTATATATATATATATATATATATATATATATATATATATATATATATATATATATACAGGCTCCTGAAAAATTAATTTCAGTTGAGCTCTGTGGGTGTGAAGCATGCGATTGTAAACAGTGACTATTAAAGCTAATATAGCATGGCTCTTCGGCAGAATTGAGTCACTGTCAGTCACTGTGTGTTTATCTAAATCTAAAAATAAACACGCTAAAATTCACCTTCATCCCTGCCGTGCGCCAACGGCTTAGTGGTAGAAGTTCCGACTGATGCCAATTCAGTCGGGTTTCGATCCTAGCTAGAGGCAATCGGATGTCTAGTCACACTGATGAGCTGTGAAACAGTCTGTCTGTGGATGACAAAAATATATATATATATTATATATATATATATATATATATATATATATATATATATATATATATATATATACACACTTTTGTTTATAAATACTTTTTGCAAAATAAAATCCTTACATTTGCTTGATAAAGCCCATCAGAGGATGAAACATGTGCTAAGATAAGTTTTCCTTTTTTTTCTTTATTCATATTGCTTTTTTATAGATATATTTCTTTTGTTATATCTGAAATTTTACATGCACTCACTATATATATATATATATATATATATATATATATATATATATATATATATATATATTAAATTAGGAGATCAGCCAATGCATTTACTTTGGTTTCAACCTTTCAGTATCTTCAGGTGAATTTGGTCAAAATTTCAAAATCACCTGAAGATACTGAAAGGTTAAAAACAAGATAGTGGAATTGGCTGATCAAATTTTTTTTTATACTTACAAGCTCTACATGTTAATTTTTTTTTTTTTTTCATGTGTATTGAACACTTTTTAATACTACTGTTTCCTGGTCTAATTCAACTCTGACCATTAGTATTTTTTTTAAGAAAGCACAAATGAAATGTCTTTCCCTTACCAGATTTTCTCCACAATAGCCCCTGCTACCTGCTAGCATGCATAAATATAAAACAAAAGGCACCATCCAATGCTGACCCTCATTTATCATTCACGATAGGAGAGTTCACCATATATATATATATATATATATATATATATATATTTTAAAAAACAATATTTACTCACTTCTGCTTATTAAATTACACAACTTATCTTCCATAATTTACCTAGACTTTTCAGTTAGCCTGATTAATATTTATAACTAATTCTTAAATTGAAAAATTTTGAAAACTTAAAAAAAAAAATTGAAGAACCTTTCCAAATAAAATCAGCAAGTTTGTTCTCCACTTGCTGCCAGACAGAATACATTCATTGTCCAAATTCTTGAAAAATTCTAATAAAAGACATTTGTTGAAAGTTTGCAGAAACCCAAGAACCAAGAATTTCATTTCTTCAGTGAACAGAGAGGAAGGAGCGAAAGGTATAAGCCAAAATGACACTATCATGCTTAGTCCCATAAGTAATGAAGCAAATTCTCTCTACAGTCTAAGAGCATGTAGGTAAACCCTGGAATAAAAATTAATTCTCCAGACAAAATCCGTTGTCCATAAAGTGCGGGTAAAGAACAAATGGTGCATGAAGAGTAAAAGGTAGGGTAAAGACCCCAAAAAAAAAAAAAAAAGCACCCCACCCCCACCTACTACTCAGTATATTTTACTGTCAGACAAGTAGTATACTTTACTTTGTTGTGTGTGTGTTACCTAAAAAAAAAAAAAGTAGGGGTGGTGGTTACTTAACTGGTACACTCATAAAAAATAGGAAAAGAAATTGGGGAGTGGGGCAGTAATTTTTGTCGATTAGCATTCATTAGACCTTGCTCTACCCTTGGCATTCATTAAAATAGAAAAAAAATGATATTTTTTATTTTTTACCATTTCAGTGCTACAAAGTATAAATTTATTCTGTTATTACAAATCGAGCAGTTTTAACACCAGAATCTAATGAATTATCTATATAATAAATGCGAATGTCAGTGTGTCACACTTTTTCAATTTTTCTCCTAGAAGCCATAGCCAAAAATCATACCATTTTGAAGTCGGGTTGACTCCGTCAGCAAATTAAAAACATTTCAGGCCAGATCTGGACCTGCAATCCTGAAATTTTGTAATTCCTAAGTTTTCATTACTGCGATTGTTTTCACATTCCACCATATTGGCTTCTACTGATTAAAAAAAAAAAAAAAATTTAAAAGGGACACAACTCTCTAACTTTCAATAGCTTATGTTCAAATGAAAAAGTACTGTCCTCAAATTACAATGTTTCAAAATAAAATTGTCCATGTTTTCAACTTTACTCCTAGAGGCCATAGCCAACATATCATACCACTTTGGCTGACTCCATGAGAAAATTAAAAACATTCTGAGCTGGATCCGGACCGACAATCCTGAAATTTTTGGATTCTCAAATTTTCATTACTGTGATTGTTTTTGGTGATATTTTTTTTTTTTTAAAACATGATTTTTTGCAACAAATGTTGATCAACAAGTTTGCAACAATTGTTTTGTTTGATAATTTTTATAACTTGGAAATAAATTTGGGAATAATTAAAATTAAGTGAGAAATCCAGCAAAAGTCACCCATAAAATAAAATTGTTTGTACAGAAAGTAAGGACCTACGTACATCAAATTGCCTTTAAATTAAATTGTAGCAGAAGAATTATCATTGAACTTTTAAAAGGTAAGCTTAAATATTAATGCAATACTTAAATGCAGTGATCAATTTTGAGTTCTTCTGTAGTTTATTTTTGCCTACCGCATCTACTTCTGCCTATTGTGATGAAGGCCCAAACAAGAGCCCTTTGCAAGATCTAGCTTAAATGCCACTCGACAGCAACACAACATGGCTTCCCTAAGTCTTTTCTACAAATATTTTCATGGCAATTGTTCAGACCTCCTTGGTGCCTCGACTGCATAAATTTAAGTGTGCTACTATATTGGCAACTAGGTCTCACCATTTTACTGTTGAACTAGCTAGATGTAAC